>JAJOZX010002571.1:255000-647960 GCA_023014485.1 Bathynomus jamesi
AACCCCTAAATCTTTTGCTCTGGAATTTCTCTGAATTTCCTGTCCATTTGGGGTATAATATTCCATGCACTTTAGGTCTTCTCTTTTTCCGTACCATAATAGCTGAAATTTCTTGGTGTTAAACTTCATATTGTTGTCTTCAGTCCACTTGTAGATTTTGTTTATGTCGGTTTGTAGAGATACTATGTCTTCTGGGTTTCTTATTTTTCTACTGATCTTTGTGTCATCCGCAAAGGATGTTACTGTGCTGTCTCTGTTAACGTCCTCATCTATGTCAGTTAGCATGATTATGAATAGTGGAGCTAATACTGTTCCTTGTGGTACTGAGCTGAGGACCTCTGATTCTGATGAAGATACTCCTTGTACTGTAACGACTTGCCTCCGCTCACTAAGGAAATTATATATCCATTTCCCTACTTTTCCTGTTATTCCCATATATTTCAGTTTATGTATTATGATTCCGTGGTCACACTTGTCGAACGCTTTAGCAAAGTCTGTGTATAGTACATCATAGTTTTCATTACTTTCAAGTGAATCAATAATGTTGTTGTAGTGTTCCATTAGTTGTGATAGGCATGATCTGCCCGATCGAAACCCGTGTTGGTTATCATTGAATTTTTTCTGAGTTTCCAAAAAGTCATAGATTTTCTGTCTAACTATTCTTTCAAATATTTTAGTGAGATGAGATGTAAGCGACACTGGCCTATAGTTTTTGGCCTGGGATCGATCTCCTTTATATATTGGGACTATGTTCGCGCTCTTCAGGATGCCCGGTATTTCTCCCGTGTCTAATGATCGTCTCCATATCCAGTATAGGGGCTCAGCGATTGCATTCTTGCAGTTTTTGATCAGTGTGGCATTCCATTTATCCGGTCCTGCCGCTGAGTGTGTTTTTAGTTTCCCTATGGCTTGTGTAATATCATCCGTCGTAAAGTCGAAATCCGTTATACTTTCCCCTTGTGGTTCTTCTTCAAAGAACGCGTTTCTATCGCCAATCAATTTGTCAGTTTTTGGGATACTGAAAGATGATTCATACTGAGCTTTTAATATTTCAGATACTTCTGTTAGATCATCAGATAAATCACTGTCTCATTTTTTAAAGGTCCGATAGTCGCTTGGTTTTTCGACTTTCTTTTTGCGAAATTATAGAAGTACTTTGAGTTAACCTTTATCGCTTCTATAGCGTCATCTTCTTTTTCTGTATGCTTCTCGATTTGTTCCTGTATGACGACATCGATACTTTGTAGTTTATCATTTAATATTTTTCTGATGTTGTTATCTTTACAATTACTTAATTTTGCAGTCACTCTTTTCTCTTTCGGAACAATGCCCTCTTTTGTCTTTCAAACCTGCTTCTTTTCCTCTTTGTTGTATCTTTGGGACATGTTTTTCCACAATTTCTAACGTCTTCTCCTCTAACGTCATTAGCATCTCTTCCGTTGTCTTGGCCTCGAAAATGGTTTTCCAATCTATTACTTCCATGCTGGATGTCACATCTTCCCAGTTTATAGCTTTGGAGTGAAAATTAAAAATTTCGAATTTGCTTCGTTCTGTTGTGCGTGTTCTTTCCTTTCCTGTTGCCTTTATATTAGTTGTTATTTCAATGATATTGTGGTCTGATATCATAGTTGGGGAGATTTCTACATTATCAATTAGATTACTGTTGTTTGTGAATACCAAATCTAGGCAGTTGTTTTTCTTGTGTTTTCTGTTATTTCTTGCGTTAACATAAATTCATCAGCTAAAGCTAGTATATATATATATATATATAATTACATTATAACAGTTATTATAACAATATACATAAAATTGTCAGGTAATTAATCAAACAGTATGCCAGTATACTAGGTTAAGTGGCTATGTTGGCCTTATTTTTGTATTAAGTTCAGTGTATACGTAAGATTGTATTTGTATGAACGGTTAAGTCACTATGGATTGTGAATGATCCGCAATAAAGATGTTTTGTTTGTTTATGTTTAACTCTTAGAAGACCATTCTACGGGAAAGGAATGAAATAATGCTGAAACATAAAATTGAAGAATAAGTGACTCAAAGGAAGAGGTTTGTTGCTGAAACTAAAGCGATCTGGAATCCGTTTCTCTGACGATGAAACGGATGTAACTGCTGCTCGTGCAACACTCTCCAGACCAGGTCGTGGTTCACACTGAGGATATGTGCAACACCTCGCGTGCTTGCGCTTGGATTGTCCTCAAATCGCCGTAGGATTTCTTCTTCCATGTCAGGAGTGCGCACGTTTCTCTCCCGACCAGTGTCATGCATGTTTGCATGGAATGTTCCCGTTTCTCGCAGTCGCCGATGCAAATGCGCAAACGTTTGGTGGTTTGGCACACGTCTGTTTGGGAAGCGCTGTCGGTACAACCTCACAGCAGCTCTTCCGTTTCCATTGGCAGCCCCATACACCATATGCATGTCAGCCATGTCAGCAGTCGTGAAGCGCTCCATGTTACGCGTACTACGTCCGATTTAAGAATGCCCGCGGCAAGCGCGAGTCTAGCCCACTTCACCTTTTAGCCAATTGCAGCGGCGCCCTCTCGCGCCGAATGGTGACGTCAGCGGACATACATTTATAGACGAAAAGGGTTTGTCTTGGTGTTGCCTATCCCCCATTACAATTTGTACAGAAAGTTTTCAAACACCCTGTATATTAATATATATATATATATATATATATATGATACACACAGACCGTGCATGGAACAAGGAACTCTTCTAGGAAAATTAAATCCATTACAGTCCAAATAAGTAATGGTAAATGACAAATACTATAGTTTTTCTTTTTCATGATGCTAGCCCGACGTGGGCAACGGGTCACTCGCAAAGAGGTCCCAAAAATATAGCTTCCCTCACCAGCTATCTGCAAAGCAGATAGGATCCAGCTTTGGGACAGGATCTAGGGTTTAAAGCAGCCTAACCCAGCTACATTTAGGCTTTAAACCCTAGATCCTGTCCCAAAGCTGGATCTTATCTGCTTTGCAGATAGCTGGTGAGGGAAGCTATATTTTTGGTACCTCTCTGCGAGTGACCCGTTGCCCACGTCGGGCTAGCATCATGAAAAAGAAAAAAACTATAGTATTTGTCATTTACCATTACTTATTCGGACTATAGTGGATTTAATTTTCCTAGAAGAGTTCCTTGCACGGTCTGTGTGTATCATAAAAAACCTCAGGGAACCATTGAGAGTTCATATATATATATATATATACACACAAACTCAGAATGGTCCCCTGAGAAACTTATATGTTAAACACAGACCGTGCATGGAACAAGGAACTCTTCTGGGGAAAATCAAATCCACTATAGTCCGAATAAGCAATGGTAAATGACAAATACCACAGTTTTTCTTCTTCATGATGCTAGCCCGACGTGGGCAACGGGTCTCTCGCAAAGAGGTCCCATAAATATAGCTTCCCTCACCAGCTATCTGCGAAGCAGACACGATCCAGCTTTGGGACATGGATCTAGGGTTTAAAGCAAGCCTAGTTCCACTACATTCAGAACCTCTATATAAGTAAAAGGCTCGTTGCATTCACGTCGGATTGAATAAATCAAAGAAAAAGGGGTAACTATTGTATTTTTAGCCAAAAAAACAAAACTGAAACCTCAACCGGGACATTGAGCGTCCACTTTTCAAGGCACGTAACACGTCTGTTAAATATACACAAACTCAGAATGGTCCCCTGAGAAACTTATATGTGTAATGAGTCTTTACTAATTATTGTTTTCTGTGTAACAAGTCTTTACTAATTATTGTTTTCTGTGTTTCAGATCTATGCTATGTTTATGTTGAATAAAGCCTCAAATTGGCCTTTACTTTATCTCTAGCCCGCTAACAAACGCGGCACCACAATTTATTCAACATTTCAATCAGCCATTCAGTCGGCCTTTCAGATACAGCAAGCAAATATTCATCCAGTAATCTTACTATATCATGGAGAAGGTGATTCGCCCGGATAAATTTATTACTTCTCCGAATTCTCCCCAAGCTGGGAAACTATGGAAATTATGGTCGCGCGGATTCAAATATTTCTTGAGTACTATCGCCGAACACAACCCCAATAAATTGGAGGTTCTATTCATACATATCGGCCCCGATGTCGCTGATATCATTCAAGACTGCTCTACTTATGAGGATGCCATGGCAGCCTTAGAGGCCACCTACGTCAAGAAGCCAAACGAGGTATGCGCTCGCCACCTGTTGTCCACCCGTCACCAAAAGCCCGAGGAAACCCTCGATGAGTACTTGCAAATTCTTCAACAACTAGCCAATGACTGCAACTTCAAATCGGTTTCCGCCGACGAAAACAGGAGTTCATCTGTGAGAGACGCTTTCATCCGAGGAATTAGAGATAGCGCCATCCGTACCCGCTTACTCGAAAATGACACACTCTCACTGGAAAAGGCTATCGTCCAGGCTCGAACATTAGATCAGGCCCAGAAAAACTCAGAATCGTACCTCACTCATTACGGTGCTGTTGCAGCCACTGGCTCTCGCCACGAACCGTCGCCGACTACTGACTCTGCCCGGCCTGCCTGCGTCCAAGGAGACGATCTCCCAAACTCTTCAGCCGCTACGAATTTCGACAACAAAGCCGCTCTGTGCTTCTTCTGCGGGTCTCGACGCCACCCACGAAGCAGGTGTCCAGCAAAGGATTCTATCTGTGCGAAATGTGAAAAGACCGGCCACTGGGCCAAAGTCTGCCGCTCAAGTACTTCCTCGGCACGTCAAAAACAGGATAAAACCACAGCGTCTCATTCAGCCGCAGCATTAGCGACCATTAGTACCACTCTATCGTGTAGCTCCTCCATGCCTACCAACTCAACAGTCGATATCCTCGTCAACGGCCGTTCGTGTCTCGCCTTGTTGGATACTGGCAGCTCGGACAACTTCATTCGTGAGGATCTAGCCAAACACTTAGAGCTGCCCATTCTTCCGCACTCGGGCGTCGTATCAATGGCTTCGCCTAATCTATCCGCAGCCATCTCAGGTCGATGTACACTGTACAGTGAAGGTTACGATGGGAGACCGCGACTACGAAAAGCTCGAACTATCCGTCTTGTCGGATCTGTGCGCTGACATAATACTCGGTACCCCATTCTTAATCAGACACAAGGAATTGAACATCAATTTCGGAGGTCCGGAGCCAGCACTCCATATATGCGGCCTTACTCGATCAAGAATTTCAGCCCCACCACTATTCGGCAACTTAACTGCCGATTGTCGTCCCATCGCCACGAAGTCCAGACGATTTTGCTCTGAGGACAAAATTTTCATTGGGAAAGAAATCGAAAAGCTACTCAGGGATGAGATAATTGAACCCAGTAACTCACCCTGGCGTGCTCAAGTAGTCATCACATCTACCGAAACAAAAAAAAAACGCATGGTAATCGATTTCTCTCAAACCGTCAACCGATTTACCATGCTAGATGCATATCCTCTTCCGCGAATCGATGATATAGCCAACAAAGTCTCACAACACAAATACTACAGCGTAATTGATCTGTCAAGCGCATACTACCAGGTAGAAATCGATCCGTCTGAACGACCTTTCACAGCATTCGAGGCTGACGGAAATCTATACCAATTCAGAAGGATCCCTATGGGAGTAACTAACGGAGCCGCGGCCTTCCAGCGCGTCATGAACGAATTCATATCCTCGAACAACTTATCATCAACATACGCCTACCTCGACGATCTCACCATCTGCGGAACCACTTGGGAAGAGCACGATGAGAACCTTCGACATTTCTGGGAAGCCGCTAAACGAGTAAATCTGAGTCTAAACAAGGAAAAATGCAAGCTTTCGATGACATCAGTGCACCTGCTCGGATATTCTATCTCTCATGGCGTATTGCGGCCCGATCCCGAACGCCTCCGGCCACTACAAGAACTTCAAACTCCTCGCAACAAGTCGTCTCTACAACGCGTAATCGGACTATTCGCATACTATGCTAAATGGATTCAGAACTATTCCCTCAAGATCAAACCTCTGCTCAACGTTTCATCATTCCCATTAACTCGCGAGGAAGTATCAACGATCCAAACACTCAAAGATGATATCTCGAAAGCTGTCGTCGGTTCAATCGATGAAGAACTGCCGTTCACTGTGGAGACGGACGCTTCCTCTTCAGCAATCGGAGCCACCCTCACCCAGAACGGCCGCCCGGTGGCGTTCTTTTCTCGCGCTCTGAATAACACAGAACGTCGCCATCACATCGTTGAAAAGGAGGCATACGCTGTAATCGAATCCATTCGCAAGTGGAAGCACTTCTTAGCTTATCGACACTTTACTGTCGTCACCGACCAGCGGAGCGTATCTTTCATGTTCGATGGAAAAGCTACTGGTCGTATTAAGAACGATAAGATTCTCCGTTGGCGTGTAGAACTAGCCGGCTACTCATTCACAATAAAATACAGACCGGGCCCCGAGAACCGAGCCGCAGACGCATTGTCGCGATCCTTTTGCGCTGCTACTCCAAGAATATCCCTCGCCCAGCTGCATGTTAATCTGATACACCCAGGAGTCCGCCGAATGACTCATTTTGTGAGAGCTAGGAACCTACCATTCTCAGTGGATGACATCAAACGAGTTACGTCGGAATGCCAAACATGCGCTAAATGTAAGCCACAGTACTATAAACCAGAAGTTAGTCACTTAATACGGGCCATGTCCCCGTTTGACCGACTTAACATCGACTTTAAAGGCCCGCTTCCGAGCGCAACTTCGCGACCTTACATCCTAACAGTAATCGACGAGTATTCACGCTTTCCTTTTGCCTTCCCGTGCCGTGATACGAACACGTCAACCGTTATCGCCCGTCTCACCGAGTTATTTTCTACCTTCGGAACTCCCTCTTACATCCACACAGATCGAGGGACATCGTTTATGTCTTCGGAACTAAAACTGTTCCTAACTAAACATGGTATCGCGACTAGTCGCACAACGCCGTATCACCCCCAAGGAAACGGGCAATGCGAACGTTACAATGGAATCATCATGAACACCATCAAACTAGCCATAGAAGATCGCGGGTTGCCGATGTCGCAATGGGAGTCCGTCCTACCAGACGCGCTGCACTCGATTAGATCGCTGCTGTGTACGGCCACGAACGAAACTCCTCACGAGCGTCTATTCACGCACCCGCGGCGTACTTCTACCGGTTCTGCACTACCGACGTGGCTGTCTTCTCCGGGAACTGTACTCCTTCGCCAATTCATTCGCCGATCCAAGAACGACCCCCTCGTCGAGGAAGTTGAGTTAATTGAGGCAAACCCCAACTACGCGTTTATACGGCATCCGAATGGGAGAGAAGATACCGTATCCATCAGGGACCTGGCACCGACGGGACGTAGCAATACGGATGACACGAATCACTATGAATCCCCTCGTACCCAGTCCGCCAATTAATTCCACCCCGCTAACGGACGACTCAGAACCCGCTGAGATCCGCCGACACACGGTCCCAACAGCTCCCGTCGAAGCGACTCCAGTCGAAGTCGAGAGAGGCCCACCTGTGTCAGTAACCTCCGAGACGAGTCCCGCTCTGAGAAGAAGCACTCGAATCAGATACCCAGCTCAACGCCTAAACTTGTAGACTCTTCTTTCTTCCAAAATATCTTGACTTGTCGTTTTGTTTCTTACCGTGTAATGTATCACGTATTATAAAAGAAGAGAGGAATGTAATGAGTCTTCACTAATTATTGTTTTCTGTGTAACAAGTCTTTACTAATTATTGTTTTCTGTGTTTCACATCTATGCTATGTTTATGTTGAATAAAGCCTCAAATTGGCCTTTACTTTATCTCTAGCCCGCTAACAAACGCGGCACCACAATATGTTAAACACAGACCGTGCATGGAACAAGGAACTCTTCTGGGAAAATCAAATCCACTATAGTCCGAATAAGCAATGGTAAATGACAAATACCACAGTTTTTCTTCTTCATGATGCTAGCCCCACGTGGGCAACGGGTCTCTCGCAAAGAGGTCCCATAAATATAGCTTCCCTGACCAGCTATCTGCGAAGCAGACAGGATCTAGCTTTGGGACATGGATCTAGGGTTTAAAGCAAGCCTAGTTCCACTACATTCAGAACCTCTATATAAGTTTCTCAGGGGACCATTCTGAGTTTGTGTATATTTAACGGACGTGTTACGTGCCTTGAAAAGTGGACGCTCAATGTCCCGGTTGAGGTTTAAGTTTTGTTTTTTTGGCTAAAAATACAATAGTTACCCCTTTTTCTTTGATTTATTCAATCCGACGTGAATGCAACGAGCCTTTTACTTATATAGAGGTTCTGAATGTAGTGGAACTAGGCTTGCTTTAAACCCTAGATCCATGTCCCAAAGCTGGATCCTGTCTGCTTCGCAGATTGCTGGTGAGGGAAGCTATATTTATGGGACCTCTTTGTGAGAGACCCGTTGCTCACGTCGGGCTAGCATCATGAAGAAGAAAAACTGTGGTATTTGTCATTTACCATTGCTTATTCGGACTATAGTGGATTTGATTTTCCCAGAAGTTCCTTGTTCCATGCACGGTCTGTGTTTAACATATATATATATATATATATATATATATATATATATATATCCAAGACTACACTCCTTTGAGTTATGATGCGCAATATTTGTAAGCTCTGCCCATCGTGCGCCATCTTTAATGTGGGAGCTTGTAGTTGTCTAATTGGCGTCAAGAACTTCGTTACTCGAAGAGCTATCATCCTTCGATTCTGTGGCTGTTCCTCTGACCTCCAAACTGTTCCGAACCGCAGTTGAGGTCAGCGTTTCTCGATTGAAGGTTGGTTAGTCCTGGTAATTGAGTCAGGGTGGTTAGCCCCTCGAGTTCCCACAGACATAACTATATCCACACGCTTACTTTTTCTGGACAGTTTGTAACAGTTATCACATCGATAAGTTTTGTGGGTTTGTTACGGCATGTAGGTAACTAGCTATACATAGTATTGTGCTTCGGCATTTTCAGCTTGCGCGGAAATCTAAGTAGGTGAGCAGCTGCACGGTCGCTTAGTAACTCTAGACTCCGTTCCTCCAAAGCAGAGCCACTGCTCCCGTTTTCTTTTTACGGCATTGTTGCCGTATATATACAGTATACACTCTGTATATATACTGTAATTCAGATATTAAAAAGATCTTCGTTTTTAGGGGAATTAAAAAATAATACTTTGTGAAAGTTTCTACATTGTTGCAGAGTATCGCAATACACTTCGAAGGTGTTATTTTATTTATTTGTCGGGTTCGAAATCCCAGCTGAGCCGTGAACGGCCAAATTCTAAAGGGCAAGTTCTACCTAAAGCCCAAGTTAAGCTAAATTAAAACTTACGGATTTGAGATCCTATTAGGTCCTACCTCAGGGTAACCTCAGGGTTGCTGACTCGATGCGGGCCTACCTTAGACCTTAAATTACATGAACTTAAAGTAAACAAAAGGGTACTATTTGTGGTCTTCTTTCTGAACCTTGCAACAACAACGCAACCTGGACTATTGCACGATGCAACAATCATGTATCTAAACAACCAAACTGAATTGCAAGAGAGCTCTCTATCAAACCACACCTTTACGTACGACCTTCCACAAACGAGTAGAAAAGACGCGCAGCGTCCCAAAATGATGCCAACAGTGTGACCAAACAATGATGCCACAAGAGCTCAAAAATGCTAGCTCTAAATTAAGTTAATTTTTCACTAACCTTACAATTATGAGATGGATATATATACACACCTTAACTTAATATATATACAAGCAATGCTGCATCAATCAGCTTAGTCATCGTATCGCCTTGGGACAACAATGGTTCTTCCTCTTCTAGATTTTCTAACAGAAGGCATTCTGCATTTATTTGCAATAAACAAACTTTAACTTTGAATATGATTGACTCCATCAGTTCACAGTCTAGTCGTTACGTCATAACTATCATCTACGATTGGCTGCGAAAACAGCCACCGGTCGAATTTTTAAGACTAATTTGTAATTTCTTAGTGTAATTTAAAAAAAATAAATTTTATACTTTGAAATTGCATAAAAATTGTCCAATTCACCATCATTCTAAAAAAGTATACATACCCATTTGATTAATCACTGGTGGGTGGTTATAATCGCAGGCATTTTCACAAGAATACTCTCCGAAACTAATATAGAGGGTGTACATAAAGTCAGGATCTATTTTTGTGAAGCACTTGGAAATTATATGGAATTCAATCATAAAATGATAAAGTGGCAACATTTATTAAATAATTAAGAGTAGGATTCGACGTGACGCCCATCAGTATCCCTGCACAGCTCAAATCGTTCCGCAGCATTTCTAAACACATTCTGGAGCATTTGCGGGGTTATGTTATCTGCAGCAGTTCGTATACGTGTACGTAAGTTTTCAAGACTCGTAATCTTCGTCTGATAGACGTGCGATTTGATAAAGCCCCATGCAAAGAAATCTAAAGGGGTTAAATCTGGTGATCTCGGTGGCCAAGGTCTGTTGCTTCCGCGTCCGATCCAGCGATTTGGAAAACGTCCATTTAGATAATCCTGAACAATTTTGACATAGTGACAAGGAGCACCATCATGTTGATAGACGACGGTACTAACAATCCTATCCCCGTCGTCTATCAACATGATGGTGCTCCTTGTCACTATGCCAAAATTGTTCAGGATTATCTAAATGGACGTTTTCCAAATCGCTGGATCGGACGGGGAAGCAACAGACCTTGGCCAGCGAGATCACCAGATTTAACCCCTTTAGATTTCTTTGCATGGGGCTTTATCAAATCGTACGTCTATCAGACGAAGATTACGAGTCTTTAAAACTTACGTACACGTATACGAACTGCTGCAGATAACATAACCCCGCAAATGCTCCAGTGTGTGTTTAGAAATGCTGCGGAACGATTTGAGCTGTGCAGGGATACTGATGGGCGTCACGTCGAATCCTACTCTTAATTATTTAATAAATGTTACCACTTTATCATTTTATGATTGAATTCCATATAATTTCCAAGTGCTTCACAAAAATAGATCCTGACTTTATGTACACCCTGTATATACTGAGGTGACGTCAGTGGTGGGCGCGGTACCAAAATTTGGGGGTGCGTTACGCGGTACTGCGGTACCTCAGCATGCCCAGTGCGTTACGCGGTACTGCGGTACTTTTTCAGGTCCCCCTGGTGCGTTCCGTGGTACTGCGGTACTGCACACAAGAACAACACAAGTAATAGCACATATTTTCAGAAATTGCATATCGGCGATTTCGCACCTGAACTTTCTGCCATAATGGCTAAAAATCGATCTTTGTCACAGAAATGTAACACACGTGCAACCGGCTCAAAAGCAAGCACTGCACTGAGGCGTTGTGATAGGATGGCAATGTAACATGTTCTGAACGAAAACTTAACGTGTCTAGAGTTAGGCTGATGCAACACACGCAGCATTCGTCTTACTGTACTCCTGTAATAAGGTTTACTTCAAAAAAAGTGTTAATTTTTTGAAAAGTCGTGTTTGTCGGTACCGCGGAAAGTACCGCGGGAAATTTGAATGCGGTAGCGGTACTGCTGTACTTTCAGCGATCCTTTGCGGTACTGCGTTATGCGGTACCGGTTTGGTAGTGCGGTAGTACCGCAGTACCGCAAAAAATACCGCAAGTGCCCAGCTTTGGGTGACGTGTGTGTGTGTATATATATATATGTATATAGTCTAAAAGTCACTAAAGGGGAAATATCACTAAATCTAAGCTGAATGGCAACAGAAGTCATAAACGAACCAACGCGGCTGTTCGTATTGTTTTGGGCTAGCCTAGAGATGGTTTTTCCTATCTGACCTAATCGTTGGTGCTGAGTGTAATTAGGTGGTGTTTCTAAGGTGACAAATGGGGTAGGAAGTTGTCCGTACTTAAGTATAGTTAGGGGTAATGTCTATAGCTTCTAAATTGGTAATGTAAGAGAGAGTTAGGTAGGCTGTTTGTGGGACACAGGAATCTAATGGTAGGCTCCCAAAGGAATATCTAATTCAACGCACCAGTAAGTGCTTTTGATTGTTTGCTAGAACCTAAGTAGCCTAACTGGGGTGTCTACCCCACGCTATCACATTTGGCGACGAGGATGGGATTCGATTAAGCTCATTGGATTTAATTTAGCTCATTGGATTGAATTTGGCTCATTTGATTAAATTTTGTTCATTGGGTTAAATTTGGCTCATTGGTTTAATTTGGCTTATTGGGTTCAAGTGGTTGTTTGGGAAATTGGATGTAGCCTAGTGGGTCGTCGATTTGGTTTGTTTGTGTGGGTAAGCTACCGTACTATAGCGTAGGTCCCGTCGGCCTAACTCTAAAACTAATTCCTACTCAGCCCTAACTCTAAAACTAATTCCTACTCAGCCCTAACTCTAATACAATTCACTATTCAGCCCTAACTGGGGAGTAACTAGATCAAATTTAAACCTAATCTAACCTACTTCACGTTATTTGGCCTAATTCGGTTTTGCTCTAGCATGTCGGTGATTGGCCATATAAGCCCCTACGAAGACTCTGGGGAGGACTTCGAAGCTTATGCCACTAGGGTGAGGTTGTTTTTCGAGGCAAATTCCATTCCTGATGCTAAGAAAGTACCTACCTTTTTAACTATAATAGGCCCTAAAACGTTTGGTTTAGTTATGGACCTAGTTTCTCCTAAAGCACCGGAAACCTGCACCTATAATGAATTGGTACAGGCCCTAACCGATCACTACAAACCCCGAGTAGTTCTCATCTATGAACGTTTCAAATTTTATTCAAGGCATCAGACGGGAAATGAAAGCATTGCAGAGTTCGTTGCAGGAATAAAAAGCCATAGCCGTACGTGTAAATTCGGGGACAAATTAGATGAAATGCTAAGAGATAGGTTTGTAATGGGTCTCAAAGAGGAGTCTACCCAGAGAGCCCTAGTAGCCATACAGGACCTAACTTTTAGTCAGGCTGTAGAAATAGCTACGGCTGGAGAAGCAACTGCTAAAGATGTTAGAGCTTTTGGAAATCACAGTAGTAAAGCCCAACACGTAAATAGCTTTAAATCTTCTAGGCCTGGCAGACCTAATGAGCCTACTAGACAGGCAAATAAAAGGTATGAGGTGAATACGACTAAGCCTACTAATTCTACTAAGCCTTCCAAGCCATGTATGGGGTGTGGAAAACACCATTGGAAGAAGGACTGCCCTTTTAAAGAAGCAGTTTGCCGAAACTAGTAAAAAAGGCCACATAGCTAAAGTGTGTTTTTCAAAGAAAATGAAGTGTGAAAATTCTAATTTTAACATTTCTAGTGTAAATCCTCAAAGGGGAAATACTTCGAACATTGGAGTGGAGTACCTATTTTATGAGCAGCAAAGTGGGAAAAATACAGGCCCATATATTGTAGAGGTAGGCCTAAATGGAATTACAGTTCCTCTAGAACTAGATACAGGTGCTGCCCGAACTGTCATGTCCAAAACAGTTTTTGATAAAATTTTCAAAAACACCTAAACTACATGCATCTAAAACTGTTTTAAAGAAATATGGGGACATACAAATACCTATTTGTGGAGAAGCATCCGTCACAGTTACACTCAACCAGAAAACTTTGTCTCATCCCTTAACCCTTTTAGTGGTGGATGAGCAAGGGCCTACTCTACTAGGCCGTGATTGGAGTGACGCTTTGAAAATGCCAATTGACAAAATCTTGCCAAAGAGTCAGGCAGATGTGCATACACTCTCATATCCGTCTGACATAGACTCAATGTTAAGGGAGTTTTCTTCTGTTTTTAGGTCTGAAGTAGGCAACCTAAAAGGCCATCAGGTCTGCGTAGAAGTAGATCCTAATGTAATTCCGAAATTTTGTAAGGCTCGTTCAATTGCGCATGCACTGCGGGAGAAGGTAGATTTAGAAATTGACAGGCTGCTAAAAGATAAAATTATTGAACCAGTCACACACGCTAAGTGGGCTGCCCCAGTAGTTCCTGTACTAAAACCGGACAAGTCCGTGCGGTTATGTGGGGATTATCGTTTAACAGCAAATAGAGCCGTCCTTCTAGATTGCTATCCTATACCCAAGCCTGATGAATTATTTAGCTCTCTTGCTGGGGGTAAATATTTCGCAAAACTCGATATGTCCCAAGCCTATGCTCAACTAAGTTTAGATGAAAACTCTAAAGAATTTACTATCATAAATACGCACCGAGGCCTATATAAGTACAATCGGCTATGCTATGGAATAGCATCGGCTCCGGGTATTTTTCAGAGGACAATGGACCAAGTTCTAGGTCACATTCCAGGGGTACTTTGCTTTCTAGATGATGTCCTCATTTCAGGTTCGTCTAAAAAACACCTAACTAGATTAACCACGGTTCTAAAAAGACTCCGGGATGCCGGACTTAAGCTAAAGAGAGAAAAGTGTTCATGGGTCACTAACGAGGTTTCATATTTGGGGTTCCGCATAGATGCCTCAGGCATTCATCCAACGGTGGATAAACTAGAAGCAATAAAAAATGCACCACCTCCACAAAACATCACACAGTTACAAGCTTATTTAGGTCTCCTAAACTTTTATAGGAAATTTTTGCCTAATGCATCGACTTTCCTTGAACCCCTAAATAAGCTATTACGATCTGGGGAACAGTGGAGATGGGAGAAAACTCAAAAGGAAGCATTTGAGGCTTCCAAGAACGTACTACTAAAGTCCACTCTCCTAGTGCATTATGATCCTAAACTTCCTCTCGTAGTTTCAGCAGACAGCAGTTCTTATGGAATTTGGGTAGTGTTATCTCACCACATTGATGGTGTAGATAGGCCTATCTGTTTTGCTTCTAGAACACTAACTGAGACTGAAAGACGACATGCACAAGTGGAACGTGAAGCATTAGCCTTAGTATTTGCAGTAAAAAAATTTCATTTCTATCTATGGGGTCATGAATTTAAACTAATTACTGACCATAAGACTCTTTTAGGTTTATTTTCACCTAATAAAAATATTCCAGTTATGGCCTCAGGTAGGATTCAACAATGGGCACTGATTCTACAAGCCTATAAATTTGACTTAGTACATTGGTCAGGTAAACTTCTAGGTACGGCTGATGCGCTAAGTAGGTTGCCCTTAGAAAATCCAAATGATTGTGTACCTGTACCTACAGAATGGGTTCACTTGGTGGAGTTTTTGGAATCCATTCCAGTATCTGCGGTACAAATAGAGCAGTGGACAAAATCAGACCCTATTCTGTCTAGAATCATCCATTTCTGCTCAGTTGGTTGGCATACTAAGGTTGAGAGTGAATTACAGCCTTTTTATCAACGTCAGTCTGGCCTCTCGATTCAAAATGGCTGTCTCTTATGGGGCCACAGAGTGATTATTCCAAATGAAGGCAGGTCGAATTTAGTGAAGGAACTTCACGCTGAACACATGGGCGCAACAAAAATGAAAGAGCTGGCGAGAGCTTATTTCTGGTGGCCTGGTTTAGATGGAGAACTCGAATCATTGGTTCGTTCCTGTCAAAGCTGCCTAGAGAACAGAGATCTCCCAAGGAAAAGTCCACTTCATCCTTGGGAATGGCCTACTATACCGTGGCATAGAATCCATGTTGACTATGCAGGTCCTATAAATAATACTTATTTCCTAGTCATTGTGGACGCCTACTCTAAGTGGGTGGAAATTTTTCCAACCACTTCCACGACTTCGGGTGTTACGATTCGCTTACTCCGTTCGGTTTTCGCTCGATGGGGTTTACCCGTAGTCCTGGTTTCCGACAATGGTACTTGTTTTACCAGTGAGGAATTTCGTTCCTTCGTCCACCTAAATGGAATTAGACATGTCCGGTCTAGTGTTTTCCACCCGTCTACTAACGGTCTCGCGGAAAACATGGTCCGTATTTTCAAGTCGGCCTTGCGTCATTCTCGTGGGGAGGAAATGCAAGTGGTGTTGGATAAATTTTTGTTTAAATATCGATTAACACCTCACACCACGACGGGGGTGTCTCCCTCTAAACTTATGATTGGCCGGGAAATTCGTTCAGTTTTCGATTTGTTACGTCCAAACGAAACGTTACAACGAGTTTTATGCCATCAGGAAAAACAGAAGCTGTACCACGACACTAAAAGAGGGAGTTATAGAAGCGCAACCTAATGATCCAGTTATGATTCGCAACTATGGGGCTGGACCAAAATGGGTTCCTGCAACTGTGCAGGAGAGAACGGGCCCCGTTTCCTTCAAGTGCCAACTAGAAGATGGTCGTTCTATTAAACGCCATCAGGACCAGATATGGGAACGTGAATTGCAGAAGGACCAGAGTCTTCCGGAAGAGAGAACTGATCCTCTGGAAAATGGTTCAATTCGCCCGCCTATGCAGGTTGCACCTAATCCTACATCAACCCCACTCCGCAGGTCGTCTAGGTTCCCTCATCCCCCTGACAGACTAAACTTGTAGGGGAGGAGTGAGGTGACGTGTGTGTGTATATATATGTATATAGTCTAAAAGTCACTAAAGGGGAAATATCACTAAATCTAAGCTGAATGGCAACAGAAGTCATAAACGAACCAACGCGGCTGTTCGTATTGTTTTGGGCTAGCCTAGAGATGGTTTTTCCTATCTGACCTAATCGTTGGTGCTGAGTGTAATTAGGTGGTGTTTCTAAGGTGACAAATGGGGTAGGAAGTTGTCCGTACTTAAGTATAGTTAGGGGTAATGTTTATAGCTTCTAAATTGGTAATGTAAGAGAGTTAGGTAGGCTGTTTGTGGGACACAGGAATCTAATGGTAGGCTCCCAAAGGAATATTTAATTCAACGCACCGGTAAGTGCTTTTGATTGTTTGCTAGAACCTAAGTAACCTAACTGGGGTGTCTACCCCACGCTATCACATATACTGTACACTGTACAGCATATGGACTACTGTTAGTGTCTGGGCGTTGCAGAATAAACGGCAGCGTCCAGTCTAACCATTACATTTTCTGTGGACAGGAGGACCAGAACCTGAAAGAGCTGGGGTCAATTAATGGGGCGCATTGCTCTAACTCTTATATTTATAATTATCATCATCATTATTATTATTACCAGCATCATCGGTGCCGAACTCTGGATATCAGTATATTCACTTCCAGGGAAATTGGGGTGTTACCCATTCGCGTTACGGGAGCTATCTCAGGAAAGGGTGATAGGGTCTCCCTTTAATATTTATATAATATAATCATAACATCCGGCACCTGTATTTCCCCGACACTGAAGGTAGTTGGGAGTGAACTCCGAGGGTCACCCGACCCCAGGCCTTCCATTCTCCAATGAATCGAACCACGTGAGCTGCCAAACAAAATCTACTGAAGCGTATAAAAAATTTATTTAAAAAAATTTACATAACATCTAAGCTATCATTATTATCCTATGAAAAAGAATCAGATAGCAAAGTAGTACAAAAGTGACTCGGGGAAAGAGAAAACAAGACGAAATTAATTCATGAAAAGGTGTCTCTTTTGCTTCATCGATGGGATGTGCTGCCCTGCACTTCTTCGAAGTCTTCTTACACTCTCTCTCAAGTGTTTGGGTTGAAGAGGACCACTTTCTCCGTAGCTCTCCATGACGTCAAGAGCTGCAAAAAAAATACAGGAAATTCTAAAACATTGACATATATTTCTAATTTATTTAAAAAAATAAATACGACAATATACATAATGGCAACTCGCAACACACTTCATTTGGCAGCCATTTTAAGTATATTTAACATTTTTAATTGTGTTCCGGTTACAATTTTAACACTTTGTATAAAGTGTATACAAATTATTTCACAATTATTGGGAGTCCTTGTTATTCGTATACTCGCTTATATGTACATTATATAATTTTTTACACCTAAAATTTGTTATTCGTATGCGATCTTCGCTTATATGTATATGAAAGCGGCCGTCCTCCGCCAGCCAGGACAGCCACTTTCGGCCACCCACTGCCTGCGCATGCGCGCCGCTGGACGCCATTTTTCTCCCTGCCTTGTGACTGTTCACATGTGAACTGTAAATACCGAGTGCATTCTTACGAAATTTCATACGTAATACATCCTTTGAGCATGACCCTCGGTTGGATATGAGCGCCGCTGTGAGGTACTATCATGAGCTGTACGTCTCCAAGAAAAAACGTGCCATCCAGATAGGATTGCCAGATTTTTCAAATACCCATGCGAAACAAAAAAATTTCCGTTTTTTTTTTTCAACTTGAAACTAAATTTCTTCAACGGTTACAACAAACAAAATTAGAAAAATTTTATTGAAACGCTTAACAATTAAACATCGTGAATAATAATGATAAAAACCCACTCTAACAGACAGAGTTTATTTCCACAACAGTTTCGATGCCCACTGGCATCCTCTTCGGGTGGATACAGAAAAACGAATGAACCAAAAACAAGAGGAAAAACAGTCCAGGGACCATTAAGAAATTCGCACCTAGGTTAGATCCCGTTCTCCCGACACTGGAAGGGCATTTTTATTAAAGGGACCCGCTTATAAGTACATTCGCACAAATTTAAAACTATCTTCGTTCTATAAATACATATTCTATTATTTTTACATGTGGAAATAAATATAAATGCAATAAATGTAATAATAAAGGTAATAAAATAAATGTAATAATTAGTGTAAAGGTAATAATAATAATAAATGTTAAAAAAATGTAAGTGCAATAATAAATGCAGTAATTATGTCAAAATAATAGAATCTGTATGTATAGAACAAGAAGATAGTTTTAATTTGTGCGAATGTACTTATAATCGGGACCCTTTAATAAAAATGCCCTTCTGGGGTCGGGGAGGACGGGATCTAAGCCTAGGTGCGAATTTCTTAATGGTCTCTGGATTGCTTCCTTCTCGCCTTTTTCATTCGTTTTTCGGTTTATAATTTCTGTATAACAACAACAATGTAATAATAAATTTATAATTTGTAATAAATAATAATGCAATATTAAATGTAATAAATTTAATAATAAATGTAATAATTATGTAAAAAAAATAATAGAATATGTATGCACAGAACAAGATAGTTTTAAATTTGTGCGAATGTACTTATAAGCGGGTCCCTTTAATAAAAAAATGCCCTTCCAGTGTCGGGAGAACGGGATCTAACCTAGGTGCGAATTTCTTAATGGTCCCTGGACTGTTTTCCTTCTTGTTTTCGGTTCATTCGGTTTTCTGTATCCACCCGAAGAGGATGCCAGTGGGCATCGAAACTGTTGTGGAAATAAACTGTCTATTAGAGTGGGTTTTTATTATCATATTTTGACCTTCACGTAGAAAAAAGAAGTTTTTTGCATTTATCGTGAATAATACTGAAATTATTATACATAATACTGAAATATTGTAAATAATATTGAAATTATCATAGCATATTAAATATTGTGGCATACATCGCTTTACTAATTATATTATGACATACGTCAAAATTTTTCTAAACTTTTACAATACAGGGTGTACATAAAGTCAGGATCTATTTTTGTGAAGCACTTGGAAATTATATGGAATTCAATCATAAAATGATAAAGTGGTAACATTTATTAAATAATTAAGAGTAGGATTCGACGTGACGCCCATCAGTATCCCTGCACAGCTCAAATCGTTCCGCAGCATTTCTAAACACATTATGTTATCTGCAGCAGTAATGCCAGTAATGGCATGCAGTGTCTCAAGCGCAGGTCGTTTGGTTGGATAGGCTCCAATCTTGCGAGGGCATCTTGAGTCACTAGGACTGTTGGAAGAAGACAACCGTAGTAGCATTCTTTCTCTGCCTGTAATTTGTTGAGGGCTGCTGCAATTGGTTTTAGAACAGACAAATATTCTGAAATAAATTCCAATTCATTGTCTTTGAGGATGGGTAGATTCAGTTCTTCAAGAGCTACATTCACGTCGTTATGTTTATATATTTGGCTTAATGAGTCGTACATTGAGTTCCATCGGGTGACGCATGGGTACCTAAATTGGACGCGTTATTTCCTGTATTTTTTCTGCTGACTTGGGTTTACCAACAGCATTCCACAGCGCCGAACATTTTCCCATTGCAGAATGCTTTATCTTCTTTAGTCCAGGTGAATTCAGTCCTTTATCTGCATCAGTTGTTGCTACCAAGTTCAATGTGTGGGAGGCACATCGAATATGGGATGATAGTTTCACTGACTCCTCTCCATGCTCTCCTGAATGTTCAGGAAAGTTGCTGATGATAACCTCTTCATCTGAATCTTTTTCATCATCATCTTCATCTGCATCATCTTCATCAATGTCGTCAGTACGATTCTGAACACGAACACCGAACTCTTTAAAGCATTTCACCATGTTCGATGCATTGTCGGTGACTGTAGATACAACTTTTCTATAAGATAAACCATGCTCCGAGTTGATCCTGTCCAATATTCCAGCAATTTTATCAAAGCTATGTGTTCCACGAAATCTTCGGCATGCCAGTGCAGCTGATCCTCGCGACAAGTCATCATTGATCTGTAATGTAAGAATATAAAATCAATGTTTGTATGAACATTTTTTTAAGCTTAATTTAATAATATTGGTTAGACACGCACCAGCTAAACTGCGCCACCAAACATTGAAGAGAAGAACTATGTGATATAAAGGAGGCAATTCAGCGATGAGTCGCCTACCATACCACCACATCAGTGACCCATCCCATAAGAGCAAAATGTGGAAGAGTCCATATTCACAGCCTGTGAATATGCTCTTCCACGTTTTGCTGTGAATCAGACACAATGACAGATGACAGAATCAGTGAATTAGTGTGAAATTACTGTGAATCACAGCAAAATGAAGACTCACCAAATTAATGAATGAGGAACACATGTCGAATAATTGAAAAGATTATACTATAAATCTATCAGACTATCAGTCTATCACCAATGGTCAATTTATCAATTATATAAAAATAATACACTAAATCAATAGCATACCCAATGCGCAGTGACTCCCATGAAACTGCGGTGATTAGTTGACCATATGTCGCATGTAACACACACATGGTCAACTGCTGCCAGTTTTGCTTGTATGTCTTCCTTCATTGTACTGGTTGTTGTTGCAAGAGATCTAGCCAGGGTGCGTCTAGATGGCACCTGAACAGCCGGGTTGACGTCTGAAAAAAATATTTAAAAATTAAAACAAATACAATAGATTAGCTATGGAAAAAATATCAAAATATTTAGCTAGGCTAGCGATAGTCTAATGTTCATACAAATAATATGATTAATTATTTTAATCAGATATTAGCTATGGAAAAAATAGCAAAATATTTGAGTTATACTAACATGAAAGAAGATCCTTAAATTCATGTAGTTCAACTAGGCTCAATGGTAGGAGCCCATTAGCCACAAGCGAGAGAATCTTCTTTTCAAGGATATCCTTGCATATTGGTGGTCCTGGTTTTTGCTTGGAAATGTGGAACATGCTTAGTGTTGACTGCTTGGCAATTTTGGCAGGGCCAGCATTGCTGCCGCTGGCATCTTCTTCTTTAGCTGGACGCTTGCGAGATTTCTTCTCCGATTCATATTCACCCAAAAGATCCGAATGTAGTTTCTGCACAAGAAAATAAATTATCATCATGCGGAGAGACTTCTTGAACACCCTGTATAATATTTATCAGAGTATCAAACTTCTAGTTGAAATTAATACTTAACAAGATTCTAAAATTTTGTTATCTTTAACTAAAATTATTTTCACCATGATCAGTGCATTTTTATCCTATGTTAAATTGAAAGCCGAATTTCGTCCTTCAGTAACTAAATAGGAGAAATTACAGACATGGATCAGACAGAGAGAAAGACAGATACACCTGGCGTTTTATTATAGTTGGATATCGGCAGTTTTTAATGTAGTTACTAGTCCATAATCTATTAATATCTGAAGTGCACAATATATTCAAATGGACGTCTATGTAAATGTAGCATTAGTCTTGTATGGCACCAGTCACTTAAAATATGACTTGAACCATTATGTTAATGTTGCTACTTACTACTTAGTTACTAAGTAGTACTAACCCTGAGGTGCCTCAGAAGATTGCTTGTTGAGTCGAGGCCAGCAGACAGAATTGTAGTTTTCTTTGTACACTGCCTACAAATAACTTTGATACTGTTTCCAGTTTTTTCGACAATTTGAAAATATTTTCCGTTCAATAGCACAGATTGATCCTTATTACCAACATTGTTATCTAAATATATTGAATACTGTTCTGGTGACAACCTAGAATATTTGGTTCCCTTGGGAGCCTGTTGAAGTTGTAAAATTGCACTCATTATTAAAAAATTCAATCTGTAAATAAAATATGTTTAGAATTAATTTATTATGAATACGGACCTATAGGCTATATTTTATGCCTATATATAATAATATATTAATAGAACACTTTTAACATAATTGCACAGTAAATTACACTTTTTACGAGCCTAAATTCCACAGCAACTACACCTTCCATGAGCCCACGCATGACGCAAGTCACCCAACTAACAGAAAACATAAACAGTCGGTGTTGAACAAAGTTGCCACCAGATGTCGCTTGGACAAAAAACAAATGACATTCGCATAGCGGCATATTTAAGAATCTGAAATTAAAAGTGATCTTGAAGTCTAAAGTGATCTTCAAGATCAAGATCACAAGAAATAAAGTGATCTTAGATCAAGATCACCATAATAAAAGTGATCTTCAAGATCAAGATCAGATCACGATCTGATCTTGAAGATCAAGATCGTGCCCATCTCTGACTAGAGCGATTAAAGGAAAAAACTAATAAGATTGTTTTAACAGGTATACTTCCTCGAATTATCCATCGTAACGATTTCTACAGCAAGGCGACCTATATTAACAATAAACAGCAAGGCGACCTATATTAACAATAACCTAAAGTCTCTTTGCCAACAGGAAGGAGTGCATTTTGCGAATTTTTGGAACAGTTTCTACGGCAGGAGGGACTTGTTCCTCGGAGATGGACTTCATCTTAATGACGTTGGAGCTGCGCGTTTAGGAAGACTATTTCATAATACTGTCTCTTCTTTTCAGGCTGCCGTAACTCGAACGGTCCCAGCGTAAATTCCATAAATTTCCACTGCGCTCGCGAAGGGGTCACAATTACAAACAATTTGAAGGTTCTATCCTTAAATGCTCGTAGCCTACGAAATAAAAGAAACGAATTTTTTTCTTTAATTGCTTGTAGACTATGATATAATTGCGATAAATGAATCGTGGCTTAGCACTGAAACTCGTGACTTTGTAGGGGAGTATCAAATTAAAGGTTATAGACTTTTTGTTAAAAACAGAATAGGTAGGCGAGGAGGCGGTGTTATGCTGTATATCAAAGATAATATTGCGAACGTTATAGAAGTAAAGCACACAATTCCAGAACCGATAGATTCGACTATAGCAGAACGTAAATTGAACGATTTCAAACTTCTTGTTGCGGTTATATATAGGCCCCCTAATCAAACAGCTGATACGGACGAAGCGTTATATCGTGAACTAAAGAGAATAATCGGTAGTGAGCAGGCTTTAGTTATGGGTGACTTTAATTGCGCTAACGTAAATTACGATACAATGCAGGGAGACGCGGAAGGTAATCGTTTAGTTAATTTTCTCGAGGATAGCTTTCTTATTCAAAAGGTTGGGGAACCTACGAGGTTGGACAGTATTTTAGATTTAGTAATAACTACAGATGATAGGCTAATTACTGATCTTCAAGTAATACAACCGTTAAGCAATAGCGATCACAATATGGTAGAGTTTGTCTTCTCAGTAAGTCACTCGAAACCAGCTAACTCGACTAAAATTCCTAACTTCCAGCACGCAGACTTTAGTAAATTTCGAAATAAATTGTCACACGTCAATTGGGAAAACGTAATGGGGAACTCCAACGCAAAACTAATGTGGGAATCGTTCGAAACAGTATTTAGGACTATAAATGAGGAATGTGTACCGTACAAAATTAAGCGTGCGAAAGTAAACAACAAGCCCTTGTGGTTTACTTCTGGAGTAGGAGACATTATAAAGAGTAGAGATAGGGCTTATAGGCTACATAAGTGCGATAAAGACAATTTGTGGTTACGAAACAACTACATATCTCTAAGGCGTGAAGCGAAAAGTGTAATAAAAAAGTCCAAGCGCGAATTTGAAATCTCCATAGCTCGTGACGGTAAAGAAAACCCCAAGCGATTCTTTCAATACGTCAATAAAAGAAATCCAGTAAAAAGCGAATTGGGGCCTTTGAAAAATGTAAACGGAGATCTAGTTTCTGAAAACAAGGAAATGGCTACTTTGCTAAACGAATTTTTTACGTCAGTTTTTACTATAGAAGATGTAACGAATATCCCTACGGTCATAGACATAATACCTTTTGATAATGGTAATATTTTGGATAATATAGTGGTTAGTGAAGGGGAGGTAATGCGCTATATTGATAAAATGAAAACGCGTAAATCACCGGGGCCGGATTCCATATATCCCATACAACTAAAAGAATTAAAAGATAGCATTGTTGTGCCGCTAACAAAGATTTAATGGGTCTATTTCTGAGGGGTGCGTACCAGATAATTTCAAGTTAGCAAACGTAACACCTATCTTTAAGAAAGGCGATAAAGGTGAGGCGGGAAATTATAGGCCAATCAGTTTAATGTCTGTTGTAGGTAAGCTACTGGAATCAATAATTAGGGATCGTATAGTCGAACACTTAGAATTACATAAACTAGTTAGAAATACGCAGCACGGTTTTAGGCGAAACAAATCTTGCTTAACTAATCTTTTAGAATTTTTCCAAAGCGTGGTTGACGTTTACGATAGACATCGGGCGGTTGATGTAGTGCATTTAGATTTTCAAAAAGCGTTTGACACCGTGCCGCACAAAAGACTCATTGAAAAAACTAAGGCTCATGTAATCAGGGTAGTAATAAATTGGCTAGAAGAGTGGTTGCGAGGTAGGAAACAGAGGGTGGTCGTTGATGGAGCGGAGTCGTGTTGGGCTAATGTAGCGAGTGGCGTTCCTCAGGGTTCTGTATTGGGCCCCTTGCTTTTTCTTATATATATTAACGATTTAGATGTCGGCCTAGTCAGTACAGTTTCAAAGTTTGCGGATGACACGAAGCTGGGTGGTAGGGCGATTAATGACGAAGAGGCCAAATCCAGGAAGATCTGAATAAAATCGTTGATTGGTCAATCACATGGCAAATGAGATTTAACGTCGATAAGTGCAAAATTTTGCATATAGGTTCGCGTAACGGTAATTTTGCATATAGTATGTCAGGGAAAGAGTTAACAAGCGTAGATCAGGAAAAAGATTTAGGAGTTATAGTCACTGGTGATTTAAAAGTAGCGAAACAAAGTACAGCAGCGGTCAATAAGGCGAACAAAGTGTTAGGTTTTATAGCTCGGAATTTTGAGTACAAATCGCGCGATATTATAGTTCCTCTTTATAAATCATTAGTTAGACCCCATTTGGAGTACGCGATTCAATTTTGGAATCCGCATATGCGCAAAGATATAGACAAAATCGAAAGAGTTCAAAGACGAGCAACTAAGATGATTCCGTCGCTTCGGTCAAAGTCGTATGAGGATAGGCTTAAGGAGTTAAAATTAACTACACTCGAGACTCGGAAACTAAGGGGTGATCTAATCCAGGTGTTCAAAATTATGAATGGGTTCGATAACTTAGATAGAGATAGCTTTTTCAAAATATCTCAATATAATAGGACTAGAAATAACGGGTGTAAGTTGACAAGTAGAAGGTTCGAGACAACAGTTGCCAAAAACTTTTTTACGCACAGAATAGTAAATAGCTGAAATAGTTTGCCGGTAGAAGTAATTAGTAGCACGTCTATAAACATGTTTAAAAATCGATTAGACGCATATGTTGATAGATTGGGTATAGTTTAAGGTAGTAAAATTAAGGCTTTGTGGGGATAGATCCCACAGCTCAACACAAGTGTTGTGGGATATAGGGAGGCAGCATCTTGGGTTAGGGGATACTCTCTGTCCTTACACACCCCATTTAGAGAGATTCCGAGCGGTGCCCCCCATCGTACTGTGAGGTATTGAAAAACTCATGATCTTCACTTGCCCCACAAACACCTTTAAATGGGAGACCCAAAATGGGTGCACACATATTTCTACATTACTGTACAGTCTTTACAGCCACACGTACACTTTTCCTCCTAAGTATATATATTGTAATGTATATGGTGGTAAATTTTGACTTGGTCCGCAATCGATATGGATCGTGACTTATTTTTGGTTGGATGGATACCGTAATGAAATTGACTGGATCCTTTGGATCCGATATATTTGCATGTCGGTTATAAATAGATATAGAGTGTAACATATTTGTGGATAGTAGTCTATTATGACTTGATCCTCTGGATCCAGAGATCTATCTTTAGTTTTAAATCGATAATTAATTAGTTTCGTAAAAATTAGTCGTTGCCAATGTACAGACAGTTTTTACATAAATTTCTCATGTTCTTGTGGTTCGGAACCCACGTAAAATTGTAGGTCCCCTCCGCCACCACGGACATACACAATGCACAATTACGAACACAGTTAGGTAGACCAGCCATGAGTGGATCCTAGGGTATTTGTTGGTCTGAAACATTATAACATTATAAGCATTATCCTACATAATTCTAGAAAACTCTAAATCAATTCATCCCAAAAAATTTGCTTAAAAAATATTTTTTTGAGGGACATTTTGAATACAAAGCGGAACGCGGGATTTTTGGATCAAATGCGGGAAGTATGGCAACCCTACATCCAAACAACACTTCATGCCTTCTTCCAGCCACCAACTGCCACTCCAAGCACCAACAAGCAGCCAGCCATCAAAGGTCACCCCGAGTCGTTCGTAGAGTAAATACCTCCACATTCCTCCAGCACAAACCACTGGATTACGGTGAATACAGTACTATATTTAGCAAGGTTTATTTTTTAATATGATTAGTATGTGTTTCTGGGCTTATTTCATATTCTGGCCATATTTCACCTAACTTGACCGACTAGGAACCGAATCCCCCTATTACATTGATTTTTATGGTAAAAATTGTTTCATTATTCGAATAATAGTTATACTTGTGGAATTTTGGGGATGTAACCCATACGAATAACGAGGATTCCCTGTACTGTGAATGGATTCACAGAGTTAGTGATTTGTTGGTTTATTGTATATTTTTTTCAGAAGAACTTCATGAAGTATCATACTTGATAAGATTGTACTTTTGCTCTGACCACAGAAAATCTGTTTCAAAAATATGAAAATTTAATATCCTTTAAAATTACATATACTCGTACGTGTATTCTCAACATCAGCCAATCAACATCAATAAGATAAGGGCAAACTTAAGACTGACAATATTAGAGATTCTTACAAGCTGGAGATGATTTTTTCATTGATTTATTCTTAACTATACCGTCACTGAATACATACTATTAACACAGAATTTTAAAAAAAAAATTACTTACTTCGCCACATGTTTTGTACATAAAGATACCTTCTAGTTGGTAAGCGAGTGAAGCAATCTTTAGTTTGAATAATGGGACAAAATGAATGCTTACAAGAGGAAGCACATTATTGAAAGTTAACAACGTTTAGGATGTTTAAAGATCAACTGAGCTTAAATAACGAGAAACACTCCAGTTATTGTTAACCGCTGTTTTTAGTATTCAAAATTCCTACACAAAGTTTATTATGCGTTTCTGATCCCTTTATAATTTCTTTACTGTTATTATTCGCGTGAGAAGCAACCAAACATTTACTCCTCCTCAGAACTTTAAAACTGCTTCATTTGCTATCCTGAATTCAAACATAGTCTTCTGTAGTTTCGGAGTCACAATAAACTAAAAATGATGTTAAATTGATAAATCTTTAAAAAACATGAATACAGATGGAGACTTAAATATAAGAGAGATGCCGTTAGTGGTATTTTCAAGTGGTATCTCGGAATTATTCATGAATTTGATGAAGTGCCTAAGTCAGGGGTAGGCAACCGTTTCTATGGTGGCAAACCATTTTATTAAAATGGTTTTATTGGCAAACTAAAAACTACTCAGTGCGCACTTTTAGAACCGAAATAATATGGAACATGGCGATTGTTTCTACAGCTTATCATTTTTTTATTTTATTTATTTGACCTGACGTATTTATTTTCTTTACGGACCTACTTGAATACTCAGCACCCTACTCGTATGCCCGATCGCCTCAGAAATAGGCCCAACATTCTGGATTTATTTCTAACAACTTATGCTTATAATTACTCTGTCAAACTTTTTCTTTGTTGGGCTCCTCCAACCACAATCTTATATCTGTCTCCTGTCCTATTGCTCCAGCTCGACCTTCAGATCCTCCCAAAAGAAGACACTCTTGGCACTTTG
The DNA here is from genome assembly GCA_023014485.1 of Bathynomus jamesi. NCBI lineage: Eukaryota > Metazoa > Arthropoda > Malacostraca > Isopoda > Cirolanidae > Bathynomus > Bathynomus jamesi. The sequence continues at coordinate 283,380 of JAJOZX010002571.1, forward strand.
GCGCCGGGGATTGGAAGTCCCCTACGCAGTACTACTTTTGTTTTGTTTTCCCACCAATGATCACTGCTTCCATGGCCAGGACCCACTCCTAGTACGCTGAGCGCATCACGGAGGTCATACTCTTAGGCATGGTGGAGTACATTCCATATTCTTCCCATAGTACTGATGCAAAAAATCTTGGTTTCATTTTGCTTGTTCTAATGCTATCCGCAACAGTGAAGAGGCTTTTAGAACGCAATGTCGCCAATCGCCATCCATCTCTTGACTCTCACTTTGCTTATATTTCTGCCTAGTACAGGCATTTCATGAAAAATCTTTGGTCAACCTTGAACAAACTGCAACAAAAAGTATCTCTGCTGTTTTATACTCCTGAATATGTCCTCTATAAATACTAATAATTGTGACGGTCTAGCTGCGAACTTTCTTTCTCTCTCATGGCCAGCCAAACCACTGGCCAGATTTGGATGAGACTCGGGGTATAGGGGTAACTGAGGCCGGGGAAGAACATAGGCTATGTGGCGTCGGCCTCCGAGGCCATCTGAGGCCGCTGTATTCCGGATTGGTTGAAAGATAGTGATATCATAGACACGTCATAAAAGATGACAAATATTACTTTATATATATATATATATATATATATATATATATATATATATTTGTTTCAAAGTATGACCCGCTCATGGCCACCAAAAGAAAGGTGGATAGCAAAGCGAACACAGGACGAAGACTATGGAACAGCTAACGGAAATGAACACTAGACAGGGGAAAAAAAAAAAAAGATACAGAAAAATCATAGCGGAGTCACAGCCGGTAAAGAAGTCGGGAACGAAAGAGGAAGGAGAACAACCCAGTTACCGAAAAGTAGGGACCTTCAAAGAGAATAGCGCCGAGCCAATCACAAGGCCCGACGCTCATCAAAAAGGGAAAATACTCTGCGCCCAGCGCAGAGTAAAGCGGACACTTCACCAGGAGGTGGGCAACTGTAAGTGGGACGTTACAATTGGGACATCGGGGCACCCGATCCCCGGCCATCAAATAGCCATGGGTCAGGTGGGTGTGGCCAATACGGAGGTGGGCGAGAGCCACCTTATGGCGCGACCGATGGAAGGAAGAGGCCCAACATTCCAATTTGGGTTTAATCTCGCAGTTTGTTAGTTGTAGCGCCATCCCAGCGACTCTGCCACCGGGAGCGCAAAAACCTACGAAAACCAGGGATATAATCGGAAAAGGGGAGGGACACGGGTAAAACCTGTAGTCGGCACGCGGAATGGGCAGCTTGATCGGCAGCCTCATTTCCAGCCACGTTAACATGTGCAGGGACCCAGCAAAATACCACCACCTTGCCACCAGAAGTGACAAGGATATGGCACAGTAACTGGATACGTCGGACTGGTGGGTGGACGGGGTCGAAACACTCCAAGCCATCCAGGGCACTGCGGGAATCCGAATATATAACAAACGACCCATTCGGATGCTCCCGCACCACCTCCAGAGCGCTCAGAATGGCATAGAGCTCCGTCGTGAAAACGGAAGCCTCATCAGGGAGGCGGGTACATCGGGGAGCAAGGGCAGACGACTGGAGAACAGCCGCAGCCCCAACGCCCCCCGACGACCTCGAGCCATCTGTGAAGACCGCAACACATGCAGAGTGACACGCTGTATGCTGGAGGAACAGGGACCGAAGCAAGGCAGAGTCAGAATCGGCCCTGCGAACGGGGCGCAACGCCCTACAGCATGTAACAGGAGTGCTCTCTCAAGGTGCAACACCCTTGAAAGAGACCGGTATGATGGATGGAGGAGTGCCCATACCATCGAGGAGGGAGGTCACCGTGTCGGTGAAATACCAACCCCCATTCCGGCAGAACGCCCTCTCTACCACCTGGAACAGAGGAGAGTTGGGAAGACGGAGGATCCGGATAGTGCTTGGCAATGAGGAACGACCTCCGATCCTCCAGGGAAGGGATGTGGCACTCAACCTGCAGGCTATCAACCGGAGAGGAGCGGAAGGCGCCAGAGGACATGCGCAGTCCTCTCGAGAGAACCGGGTCCAGTATCCGAAGGGCCGTACAGGAGGCGGAGCCATACACCACGCTCCTATAGTCTAATTTTGATTGTACCAGGGACACGTACAAACGGAGGAGTGTCCGTCCATCCGCGGCCCATGTAGTGTGAGACAAATGTCCCAGCAAATCCAGGGTACGTCTTGCGGTCTCGCGCAGCCTGCGAAGGTGGGGGACCCAGCTCAAACGGTTATCGAAGACCATACCCAGAAAACGCACTGATGGAACGAGGGCCAGAGGCTGACCCCCGAGTATAAGATTAAAGGCCGGGACGGCGCCGGAGCCCCGTCTCCTCGACGGAAGAAAGGCCACACACGAAGTCTTCGGGGAAGACAGCGTAAGACCCACCGACGACGCCCAACGTTCAACCCGATTGACCGAGAGTTGGACTTGCCTCTCCACGAGAGGGGAGCTCGTCCCCGCGGCATAGACAGCCAGATCGTCGGCGTAGACGGAACAACGCACCGAGGGCGGGAGGGCCCCCGGTAGCGCAGACATGACCAGATTGAAGCAGGAGACGCTCAGTACACACCCCTGAGGCACCTCCTCCTCCTGAACATACAGGTCAGATAGGGCCGCCCCATTACGGACGCTGAAAGTGCGACGGCCGAGGAAGTTACGAATAAACGTGGGCAAAAGGCCGACGAAACCAAGAGACTTCAAACGGTCCATGACAACTCCCCGACGGGTCGTGTCATAGGCCTTTTGGACGTCGAAAAAGACGGCCAGAACAAGATTCCGGCGGGAAAAGGCCTCCTGTATATCATGACCAAGGAAGAGAAGGGGGTCCAGAGTACCCCGAAACCGACGAAAGCCATACTGGGTCGGGGGGTATAACCCAAGCGACTCGTGTAAATGAAAGTCGGACGGCCACCATTTTTTCCAAGAGCTTGCATAAGCAGCTCGTCAAGGCAATAGGCCGATAGCCCGCCACCTCCGCCGGATCCTTCCCCGGTTTAGGTATCGGGACCACAATCGCCTCCCTCCAACGGGAAGGGAACGACCCCTCAACCCACATCCGGTTGAAAAGATCCAGCAAGAAGTGTAGGGCCATCGGGTGCAGATTCCGAATAGTCATACGGAATGTCATCAGCACCAGGGGCGTAAGAACGATGGGTTGCCAAGGCAGCCTGAAGTTCCCGCATCGTAAAGAGACGGTTATAGGGCTCGTTCCCAGGTGGCGGGAACGTAACATCCGATAAAGGACGATCCGCAGCTGAAGGCGAGCGGGAAACCGCAGCCAAAGCCCCGGCCAGCCGATCGGCCACAGCAGTAGGATCCGAAAGGAAGCCGTCCTCGTCCCGAAGGACAGAGAGACGAGCAGGGACCGGCTTCCCCTCGATACTACGTACCTTCCGCCACACAGCAGCAGAAGAGGTAGGCGAGGAAATGCCAGATACAAAAGCACGCCAAGAGGCCCGACGGGCCAACTTGAGAGTCCGGCGGGCGAAAGCCTTCGCCCGCCGCATCTCAATCAAGTGGTCCGTGCGCCGGGTGCGGTGGAAGCGGCGCGTTGCCCTCTTCCTCACACACCGCCTGGTGACATGCTGGAGTCCACCACGGGACGCTACACGTCCGCGGGTTACCGGAAGATCGAGGAATACAGTCCTCCGCTGCGCCCATCACCACCCGCTCGAAGAACTCCAAGCTCTCATCCACAGAGCCAAAGTCCAAAACCGAACGGGCAATGACGGAACGAGCTCTGAAGGATGGCCAGTCAGCCCGCACCAGGCACCACCTCGGTCGAGACGAGACACCCGGTTGCGGTCCAACCGGCTCAAAACAGACTGGGTAATGATCACTGCCATAAGAGTCCCCAACACCCTCCACGAAAAATCGAGCAGGGCATCGAGGGATACCAAGGAGATCAATACAGGTAAATGAACCCGTGGGTTCGTGAAAATAGGTAGGTCCGCCAGAATTGAGGTAAGTAAAGGAAAGTTCCTCCATTAAGGAGAGCAACATACCAGCCACATTTGTCGACCGGACATCTCCCCAAGCCGGGTCGCGACTATTAAAGTCCCCGAGCAGGAGAAACGGCCGAGGCAGTTGCACCACCAACTCGCGAACCGCATCGCGAGAAGGAGGGTCATGAGGAATGTAGATCGAGTAGGCAGTGTACTGGCGATCTAAGAAGAGCCGCACAGCCACAGGCTGCAAAGAAGTACGAAGAGGCACACCGCGCGAGGGTAATGAATGGTGAACATAAATCGCCGCACCCCGCCGGTGTGTGCTCATCCGGGGTGCAAGGGAAACCAACGTAGCCAGAGAGGCGAGGGAGCCCCCGCGCAGCCAGGATATTTTCCTGGAGACAAACGCAGGAAGGCCGCTCGCTCTCCAGCAGGGAGGCTAGGTTCTCCCAATTAGCTAAAAGCCCCCTACAGTTCCAATGCAAAATGGAACTGTAAGGGGAAGGGGCAGAATAAAAGGCAGAGAAAACAGAGAAATAGCCACAGACCAAGCTGAGCAGCAAACTCAACGGTCTGTAACCAGGGACGGTCTACACAACCCAATGAGGAAGTTGTGAGTTTTCGAAATAGGCAGCCTCCTTTCTCACATTGCTACGGGGATTAATTCAACTGGTAGATACGTGAGAAGGGCGGGACTAAAACTCACATTCTCACCCCTCGCATAGATGTTACCTACCCATTGAAGCTCACGAGCTTGAGGAGCTTTTTTAGCCCAATCCGCGGCTTTCCATCTTCGACCTATTGCCGATCGCTAGCCTTAGGGGCCGCCCTAGGCACCGGGGAGATAGCTGCTCCAACGAGCCGAGGCGTTAGTTGCGCGATTGATGGAAAATTTTGGGCACAGTCATAGGCCCTATCCGCGCTACTTATAAGTCAACGCGTGGGTTATAGAGGGGTCTGCGGCCGGGCTGGGGTCACCCCGGCCCTACCTTTTGATAGGTGCTGTTAGACACGGTCAAACTTCGATAGGTACCCGGGGGTCACCGAGAATTAATTGAACGGCTACAGCGGCTGCTTTACGCGGCTACGAGCCCCATTCGCAAAATTCTCCGGGTTGTCCGGTACCACGATTAGACTTATCGGCGATCCCTTGACTCCGGGAACCCAATACCGCCCGGAGATACGCGATCTCCGGCGGGCCTATCCATAGGCTAAAGGATAGGGGAGAAGATTTCCCCCCGACTACTAGCCCGAAACTGGAATCATAGGCTAACCGACGGGGTGCAATGGTCGGTCACGTGTCAAAACTTCAACTCCAACATCGGTAGGGGATGGGGGATCTCCTGAGCCCCGCACCCCTTCGTAAATTCTTTCGAAACATATGCTGAGGGGGAGTAACCGGTTGTTCCCCGATAGGGACATAGGTCCTATACCCGGGGAACTCACGTAATGTCAGTTTTACTCTCACGACGGAATCTGCTTCCCCGACTCACCCCGAACGGGGAGGGTAGGGGCCACAGACTCCGCAGCTGCTTCACCCGTAGTAGAACGAGTGCGCGAAAGTGGAACAGGGAGTTCAGAAGGGGGCTCCCCTGAGGGGGGGACGACGAGACGGGCACAGCCGAAACCCCCGACTCCCCACCAGAAGGGGGGCAGGGAGAACCAGGTGTTCGAGGGCTCGTCACACCAGACAAGCGCTGACGGAGGGGGTAGGAAAGATCCACCACAGGTGGGAAAGGTAGATCCAGGAGAGAGACCCGACCACTCTCAGCAGGAGCCAAAGGGAGAGAGACTCCATGAAGAAGGGCCAGGCCCCTCTCGACCGGGTCCACCGTAGGAACCGAGTCAGTAATCGAGGGTGTCATGGGGTGGTGTACCTGAACCAACACCCGGATGACCCTAAGACTGCAAGATACAAACAGAGGGGGGGGGGGGGATACTACAATTGACAGAGGCCCAAGACCGGGTCAAGACAAAAGAAATTCCGGGAGATACGGAAAAAAAGGGGAGCAAAAAGAAAAGGAAGGGGAAAAAAAAAAAACCGCAACTAGGTAACTCTTCGCCCACACCCCGCGAGGAGTTGAGGAAATCCCAACAACCCACGAAGTGTGCGAGCCCCCTCGGCCCGAAAGCCGGAGTACCTAATCGAGGGTGTGTATATATATATATTATATTATATATATATATATATATTAGCGTTCAACTTCCACCCAGGCAACGCCAGGTCACTCTGCTAGTCACATATAGAAAGTCTTAAGAGATCCTCGAAGGGGAAACCTGTGAAAATCACTAGAATATGACCCCACCCAAAAATGTAACTTTTTCTGCATTTCAGCCTTCTTCAAACGTGTTAAAGCCAATCTGAAGGTTTCAGTGGACTGTTAGATACTGATTTTTAGTGAAACTGTTGGCAAGCAGTTAGGATTTGAAGGACTAAGAGGCAGTCCCAGCAGATTGCTAAAAATTTAATACTAGAATAAAAAGCAATGCCGAGATACATACTGAGTACATACTATTCTTGACACACAACAAAAGTCAACAAGTAGGTATGATGTTTACATAATTATGTTGTAAATAGTGAAATAAATGTACTGTAGACCATTTGCAATTATTGCAGATTGCCATTGCACAAACTACTGTAATTAAAAAATGAAACTACAAATACTGACAAACATCAACTGGCAGGACTAGTAATGGTAAAACATAATACCAAATTGTAAGCATAATACCGAGAACCTTCACAATACTGAGAGCCTTCAGAATACAACAGAGTCTGCGGAGAACTTTACAGTGAACATGTACATATTATATTATGCAAGAGAAGCATAGATCTGCATAGAAGATGAGTAGATGCCATATTGCCATATGGGTAACTTGTGTCAATGTACAAGATGCATTCAGAAGCCAACAATGTCATCATCTTCACATGCCAGCTGTGTTGTGTTTGTACAACCAGATCCTCTGCAGTTTCCACAAACAGGAGTACACTCAACGTCGTGCTTCTTGCATATGCACCTCAGGCTGCTGCAGTCGGTCTGGCAGTTGCACCTGATGACTCTCAGCACCTCCTTAGGAACAAGAGCTAGGTCTGTCTGGAGAGGGACAAGCCCCTAGTCGCTCTCCCGCCATCTTCACTCTTTTGGAAGGAGTCCATCCCCAGATCCTTTCCATACCACTGAAGTTTTTTTTTTTTATTTACCGCCGATTCGTACCTACAGAAAGCGGTACATATCTCGGCGAGGCAGTGGGTAGGTAGTGTTACTGAGTTGGGGGTGGTAGACTAGGGGTCTGAGTAAGGGTCAGTTGCTGGATAATGGGTAGGAGGGGTATGGTCTTAAGACGCGATGGAGCAGACGGGAGTGAGTGAGGAAGAGGAAAATCACTTCTGTTGAAAAGTGGGGGCCTTCAGCGAGTATGGAGCGTAGACAGTAGGGTATGGGATTTTCGGACAAGCGAGGGAAACACCTGCGACGAAGAGCGGACAGGTTTGCGCATTCCACCAGGTGTATGAGTGATAGGGGCATGGCAGGTAGGGCAGGGCGGAGCTGGCGATTTCGCCATAAGGTGTCCGTGGGTGATGCGGGTGTGGCGTAGGCGGAGACGGGCTAGAATTACTTCTTTATAGCGGGACTGGTAGAATGAGGAGGCCCAGTATCCTATTTGTGGTTTTGGTCCCATTCCCGTTGCCATATGGAGCGAAAATGGGAGCGGAGAGTCGGGAAGAAGTCGGAGAAGGGGAGGGGTCGGGAGGAGGCCGGCAGTGAGCAGGCCGTCTTTGCCGTGCGGTCCGCCTCCTCGTTACCCTGGGTGCCGACATGAGCCTGGACCCAGCAGAAGGCGACTGTCTTGTGTCGGAAGGTCGTTAAAAAGTGGAAGGTTTGCTGGATGGTACACACGAGCGAGTGAGGAGGGTTAAATCTTTCTAGGGAGAGGAGTGCGCTTTGGGAATCTGAATAAATGACGAAGGAGCTGGCAGAGTGGGTGCGCACAATGTCGAGGGCCTCCGTAATCGCGAAAAGTTCCGCCGAGAAAACGGAGGCCTCGCGGGGCAGGCTGACGCCTCGGGAAAGCGGCTGGGACAGAATCACCGCTGAGGAGGCCGCACCAGCCTCCGAGCGGGAACCATTTGTATAAATGGCGACTGCGTCCGGGTGTTGGGTTGCGTGTTCACGGAAGAGTGACCTGTATACTGTGGCGCTCGTGGTATTCTTCGGTAGGACACACAGGTCCCCGCAAAGCTTGATAGGGGTGAGGAGCCAGGGGGGGTAGATGCTAGATGCTGTATGAAATGGGGATAACTGAGGGCGCGGGCATGTTGAAAAGGTCAAGGAAAGAGCGGACCATTTCAGTGAAGTGCCAGCTCCGTCCCTGGGGTAGTAGTTCAGAAACCGCCGTGCCCAGAAGCGGATAAGGTAGCCTCTGTGCACGGAGGTATCTCCTCATGAGGAGTAGACCCCGTCGGATGGCGAGAGGGAGATAATTGCAGTCCACTTGGAGGCTGGGGAGGAGCGGAAAACACCGGTGGCGAGGCGGAGGCCTCTATTAAGGACCGGGTCCAAGATACGGAGGCAGGCGTTGGAGGCTGAACCGTAAACTGCACTGCCATAGTCCAGCTTCGACTGTACCATGGAAGTGTAAAGGCGAAGAAGAGAGCGTCGATCTGCACCCCATGTGGTGTGGGAGAGGTTATCTGGAAGAGCGTGGGGACGTCGAAGGGATTGCTTCAGGTGCTTGAGATGGGGAACCCAGTTGAGCAGTCGGTCTAGGGTCATGCCCAGAAAACGCATGGAGGGTACCACCTCAAGAGGATTGCCGTATAATGTGACAGAGGGAAGAGGAAGGGTTGCGGGTCTTCTTCTACTGAAGAGCATACACTTGGACTTGGGGGTGGAGAGGCGGAAACCCACCGACGTCGCCCATCTTTCCACCCGGTAGATGGCGAGCCGCATTTGCCGTTGAACGACGGACGGTTCTCGCCCTGCGAAGTAGATCGCAAGGTCATCCGCGTATATGGAAGAGCGGATGGTGGGTGGAAGGCATTTTGAGACTGTGTTCATGACAACGGAGAAGCATAGAACACTGAGGATGCTTCCCTGTGGGACCCCGTCCTCCTTCCCGGACTTTAAAGGTTCGGGAAGAAAGGAAGCCCCTGATGAAGGTCGGCATGGCTCCGACGAGGCCTAGATGTCGGAGCTGGCTAAGGATCATTGCCCGACGAGTGGTGTCATAGGCCTTCAGAATATCGAAAAAAATTGATAGTACGAACTGTCCATTGTCGAAGGCATCCTGGATGTCTCGGCTAAGGAGTAAGAGGCTGAGGAGTAGGAGGGGATAAGTGGTGGAGCGGAATTGTCTGAAGCCGGACTGGGTAGCTGGGAAGGAATTGCTATTTTCAAAGACGAACGATAATCGCGTAGCGACCATTTTTTCAAGGATTTTGCAGGCACAACACGTCAGGGCGATTGGTCTGTAGCTTGTGGTAGGGGGGGGAACAGAAATGGTGACCCCCAGTTTTCTGGTCTTTAAAAGTTGCTATCATACAAAAGAAGTAAAATGAACCATGTTTCACAAATATCTGATGTCATTAACCCCCCTGTACATGCCCTCTGAAGTTTTGCTGATATTAACAATGAAAATTATTAGCCACTTTATCTGGTTTTGTTAAAAAAAATATTATTAAATTGCTATGACATCAATATTCACATAATAAATTTAGTTAACTGAATTGTTTGCTGATGCTAAATAACAATATTAGTCATAAAAACTGATTATTTGCCATTGATTATTATTTACATATAATCATATATATATATATATATATATATATATATATATATATATATATATATATATATATATATATATTATATACAGGGTGTCCCATAAGTCCGGCATCATAGGAAAAATAATAAAAAAAGGCAAAACAAAAGCTTTTATTTACAGAACGTGCTCAATATGTCCACCATTGTTTTCAATACACAAATTCAGACGTGATACCCAGTCAGCAAGCACACGGTGAATGATGTCAGGAGTAATGGTGTTACATGCCCCAATAATACACTGCCCCAAATGTTCAACACTCCTAATTTTCTCTGCGTATACCAGCGCTTTCAAGTGGCCCCAGAGATAAAAATCTATGAGTAGAATTATCTGGATTCGTTCTTCCTTGCTCACAGACATTATGGCCTGTAGAAAGAGAAAAATATGAATTATGGTTTGTAGAAATAGAAAAATATGAATTTCTCCTATGATGCCGGACTTATGGGACATATATATTATATATATATATAATATATATGCATGATTATTTTAGTTGTAACTTTTTTATGCTTGTTTAATGATTTTTTCTCATTTACAGGAGCTAAAGAAATCTTAAAATAGACTTACAGTAATTAACAGGATCAAAATGAGAGAGTTACGTTCTGCTTCCACACGCCAGTGTGGAGATGTGGAATATATTGAGCTATATCAGTTTAAGGCAGGTGTACTGCCGCTCCAGCAAGATGTTATTCAAGTGATGATATTCATGCTGAGGCCAGCCAGAGCTGGTAAGAATCAACTTTCTGTTAGTGATGCTGCATGGAAAGTTGCCTACAACTTGCAGAACCTTTGGATCTGGTGCAACCTATACACAAAGTCGATCAGTAACATTGTCAACCAGATAACAAAATTGTATGAAGAGTTCAAAAAACACTGTCAGGTTCGCTCACAGAGAATGACAAGCAAAATGAGCAGAAATTTCAGAATTCAACATCCACTTGGATGAAGATGTTTCTAATTTTCTCAACAAGTATGAACACATCACTGACCAATTTGCATGCATCCTGCGCTCATTCAGTAACCTTGAATATATTCGCATCCTTTGTCTAGCTGGTCCACTAATTGGAATACATTTGATTGAACCATTCATCAGTCTGACATCGGCTAGCACAACAGATTATGCTAAGATCATGATTGCATTTCCAACGCTGTACGATGATTTATGCAAAACGGATCCATCTGATCTTCTGAACATTGGCGAGCCTGCATTCAACTTTATATCACCTGATAGGTTTAAAACGGTTCTGTGGAATGAAGACATCTGTAATTCAATCACGAAAGCCGTTAACTGCTACAAACCAAGAGTCACAAATGTTCTCAGCATCATCATGAAGAAATTAGCAGCTGGATGGCAGAAACAACATGGAGACATATTCCAGTTTGGTGACTGTGATGCGGAAGCCCCTCGACAGGTAAGTGCAATACATAATTTTATAATGTCCTATTGTTGTTGAATTGATGCTGTTTTTGTATCCTCATGGTACAGTACTATTTTATTCCTTTTCAGGTAGCATCGATGGATCAGGAAGAAACTACAGAAAGCACCAATCAACAACTTGCATCCAGAATGGTCAGTGGGCAGCATCAACTATGAGCTGTCAACGTGGTGCAAAACAGCTACCTATGGCCAGCCGTGCACATGTAAAAGGAAGAAGCACTGACTTGATTGAAGGCAAGTCTATGGCCAAAGTATATGTAAAACTAGTACAGCAAGATGGTCCCCTTCCTAACGTGTTGGTAGAATGGAGCAAAAAGCAACAAAAACTTAAGAGGCAAGGATTAAGTGACAAGGAGGTAGCAAACATAGCAGCTGACAAGAGAAAGAACAAAGATCTAGACACCCTGAAGAAACTTGGTGGATCTTTCACCAAAGCTATTGAAGTAAATGATTTTGTGAATGATACAAGGTTGTCACTCAAAGAGAAAAATAACAGAATATACATCGAAGTGAGATATGCAAGAGATACATCGACATCTCTTCCCAGGCATCAGATATCTTCAAACTGACTTTAAAATCTATCTAGACAGAGTTACATCAAATATGACAATGACTATGAAAGATTTTGATAATGCTATAAATATACTTGTGTGCTAAATAATGTGTGGTAATTAGAGGCATTTATATTATGCTATGTCTGAATTTATGATTTTTTGTTTTGTCTAGGTCAGGGGTCACCAACCTGGGCGGTAGCGCCCACTAGTGGGCTCACATTAAAGGTAATTAAACATTTATTTCATTATTTATTTTATCGATTATGTTGATTTATTCTTTTTGATCTAAGGTGGGCGATAAGCTTTTTGAATTTTCAAAAAATCGTAAAAGTGGGCAGTGAACAAAAAAAAGGTTGGTGACCCCTGGTCTAGGTGATGTAAAAATATATACATATATTACTTTCCATTATTTTCTGCAAATATACTGTGTAATGAATTAATCAATTACAGGTCTATTTCTAACTTCTTCAATGATATTTCATGTTTTTTAACAAGATTAGTTTAAATAAACTGGAATTTACTCTTAGAATAAACATTATGATATTCAATAAACTTTCAAACCACATGTATAGGGGGGTTATCGAGTAAAATACATGATTTTTTTTTTCTATTTCTAAGCTGTTCGTAAGTGATAGCATATTTTAAGAACCAGATAAAATAAATAATCCCCCAAAAATAAAAATTGATCCCCCCTACTTGTGGGGTTCAGGGAATCTTTGCCGGGTTTGGGGATAGGGATGACGTGGGCCTCCTTCCACCTGGAGGGGAAGGCACCCTCTATCCATATGTGGTTGTATAGGTCTAGCAGGAAAATTTGTAAGATAGTGTGGATGTGCTGGATCGTGTCGTACGGAATACCATCCAGACCGGGACAAAGGGATCGTCGAGAGGTCAGTGCCGCCTGTAGTTCACGCATGGTGAACAACCGGTTGTAGGTGCTGTCTATGGATGGTGAAGAGGGGCTATTGTTAGGGGCGGGTACGGAACCGACTGCAGAGGAAGAAAAGGTGGCAAAGGTAGAAGCTAGGTGGTTTGCCACCGACTTGGCCTCGTATAGGAGTCCGTCGTTAGTCCGGAGGACCGGGGGTCGGGAAGGGACATATCGCCTCTGGACACCCCGTACCTTCTTCCAGATGGTAGCCGGTGTGGTGGCGGTGACGCCGGACACAAAGGCACGCCAAGAGGCTCGGCGCGCTGTCTTCATTGTGCGGCGGGCGAAGGCCCTGGCCCGCTGCATCTTCGTGCAATGGATGGGGAGTCGCGTCCTGTAGAAGCGCCGAATAGCCTTCTTCTTGGTGCGCACGGCCTCTGCGACCTCCGGGGTCCACCAAGGCATCCGTCGGGCGTGGGGATAGGCGGAGGATCGTGGGATGCTAGTGCTTGCAACCGCTACAACGACATACTCGAAATATGCGATGAACTCGTCGGCGGGTGGGAAGTGGGCAGTTGTAAGGGTTGTATATGTATTGTCGCGGAAGCGGACCCAATTCGCGTTGGTAGTAATCCACCTTTCCGGTACCCGAACGGTCTGGTCGGGCCGAGTGAGCGTGAGTTGAATGGGGAAATGGTCACTTCCATAGTCCTCTTGGAGGACTTGCCATGTAAAATCTAGGAGGGCATCAGTCGAAACGAGGGACAGGTCTATACAGGATGGAGTGCAGGTGGTGGCATGGTAGAATGTAGGAGAGCCATCATTGAGGCACTCGAAGGAGAGCTCGATCATGACAGTAATCAGGGTTGGGGCCATATAGGTGGAGTGTGTGTCACCCCACAAGGGGTGGCGACTATTGAAATCGCCCAGTAGTAGAAAGGGCCTGGGGAGTTGTGGTCATCGCGGGAGACTTGAGCATGGGGAGGGAGGTAGATTGAGCAGACGGTGTACTGTCTATCCAGGGAAAGCCAGGCGGCAATCACCTGTAACAGGGACTGGATAGAGAGATTGTGGAAGGGGACTGCGTGGTGTATGAGAATGGCAGCCCCCCTTCGAGTGCAGGTAGGAGACGGGGTGGCGATGCAGGAATATCCAGTAGGGCAGGGCATGGGCCTGGTCCCCAGGATTAGCTCCTGGAGACAGACACACACCGGACGGGAAGTGGCAATCAAGGAGTTAAGGCCTTCATAGTTCGCGAATATTCCTCTGCAGTTCCAGTGTACTATTGTGGTTTTCGGGGGATCCATTAGTTGATGAAGGGGGATGGGTAAAGGTGTAGGTACTAGGAGGTTGGAGTGTGAAGGGAGATCTGGGGTTCGTGAAGGTGAAGGATGGGTCAGGAGCATGGCTGGCTATCTACCGTTCACCAGGGAAGGAATCGGTCGGCCAGTCGATCTCCGCGGAGGTTGCGGGGTCGAATCGGCGGAGCGAGACCGGAGGCGTGGATCACGACAGTCAGGGGAGTCACGTCGTGGGCTGAGAGGGACAGAAGTGTTTTGGCGGGCTTGTGTTCGGGCCAGGAGGGGGTCACTTTACTTCCCAAAGTGCCGCCTCCCCGCATGTCCAGGGTCTCACGGCGGACCCTGGATAGCGATAGGGGGTACCAGAAGGACCGGGCAGGTGGGAGGGAGGGCGTGCTCAGGGTGGCTGACAAGGAGGGGGGCGGGGATGTTGGGGGGACAGGTACTGTGAGGGTGGAAGGTGAACCAGAGTGGTCTCGTGGAGGGGTGGAAAAAATGGCACCAGGAAGCAAGGGCAGATCCATGAGACTCATGGTCGCAGCTGAGCTCCCCTCGGCCACCCCGTGTAGCTGCGCCAGGGCCGTATCCACTGGATCCTCAGGGGAGAGGATGTTGTTCAAATTGGGTCTCATCGTGGGGGGTGGGTCATGTATTTCGGCAACTATTGTCAGAGTCTGTGGGGGTAGAGTGGTGGGACTTCCGCGGAGGGGAGATATGGTCCTTGTGGACGAAGTGGGTGGTGTGAGGGTCCGAGCCGTCTTCTTAGTTCTAGGGGAAGAGGGAGAGACACGTTGAAAGGCCGGAGGGTCTGGCGACTCACTCCGGCATCTCCGCCTCGTCGGCTTGCTCCAGGCGGTAGGTTCGGGCGTGTGCAGAGAGTACTGGGAGGGCAGGGTTTGAGGTGGATGGGGCCTGGGTGTCCTGGTCCCAGACTCTTTGGGGATTTGTGGCAGGTGTGGTGCGTGAAGAGAAGGGATGGTGGCAGGGACAGGAGACCGTCGGGTCCTGCGAGGATTTCCTTTGGGAGGGAGGGATAGGGAGCAGTGGTCGAGGGGGGTTTCAGCGGCAGGCCAGGGCGGCGTGCCGAGAGCAGCGGCGTAAGACACCCCCGGCCTCATCTCCCGACTCTGCACCCTGTCTCGTGCCTCACGGGGGCTAAGGAAGTCCGTTACCTGCAGGCCTCGGACTCTTCCTCGAACTTGGAGAAAAGGCATTCGCGGGATGAAGAGGTGTGTGCGTCTTCACAATTGGAGCATTTGGGTGTGTTGGTGCACCTGTCAGGGTGGAAGATTTGTCCACAATGAACACACAGTTGATGCGGCTGCCGACAAATGGAACTAACGTGTCCAAACTTGTTGCATTTAAAACAACGGGTCAGGTCTGGGATGTATGGGCAGACAGAAAACTCGCATGACACGCGGTCTCCCATACCCCATACAATGCGGTCGGGAGGGATTAAGGTATTGAAAGTAAGGAGCAGACGCGGGGTGGGGGAGGGGGTGCCTCCCTGTCAGGATGTGAAGCGATAAATCTTAGTGAGTCCCTGGGGTGCGAGGTCCTTCAGGAGCTCATTCACTGCGCTCGACAATAGGTGGGTGGCGTAAATAGTGCCCTGACTCTGGTTCAAGCGAGGGTATGGGGAAACGGACACCGAGCATCCAAGGACCTCAGTGAGGGAGAGTAGGACTTTTGTCTCTGCAGCTAAGCGTGATTTTATGAGGAGGGAGCCATCCTTCTGTGGGCGTACATCATAGCGGCTGGAGTTGCTGTGGGTTCGGATCGCCTGGAACGTCCGTTCAGAGTTGGTCGGAAGGGACCCAGAGGTAGGCTGGATCACCAGGAATTTGTGGATACTTGTTAGGGAGAGGGAGGCTGTAGCATCGAAGTGGACTGGGATATCCAATGGTTGATAGGATGGCCGTGAATGCCGGATTCCCCGTCCGCCGCAGGGTTCTCTCCATGGGGAGGTGGGCTGACGGCAGGTGAGGGGGGAATATGGGGAGAGCAAGCCGAGTTTTGGGGGCAAGTCCTGGGTGAAACTTGACTTGCCCAAAGGCGGCTGAGGTGGGCTGGGGCGAGACCCCTGCTCCAGAGTGTGTGTGTCCAAGGGCATATTCGAGGGACGGACTGGGGTCGGCAACGGAAAAAGAGAGTGCAAGCGTTCCGCTTCCACAGTGGGGGTCAACCCCATCAGGATGTGGT
Source organism: Bathynomus jamesi (assembly GCA_023014485.1). Taxonomy (NCBI): domain Eukaryota; kingdom Metazoa; phylum Arthropoda; class Malacostraca; order Isopoda; family Cirolanidae; genus Bathynomus; species Bathynomus jamesi. Next base: position 299,536 of record JAJOZX010002571.1, read on the forward strand.
CTTCCAGTGGTAGAGGACTCGAGGGCCTGGTTGCCCACCACCCGAGTGTTGAAAGAAGGAGTAGTCCGAGAATGAGAAGCAGTAGTAGTAAGCCAAGGGAGAGAAGTAGCCATAGCAAACAAAATGAAAACTTCATCCTCCGCGCGCATCCAGCCACCACCGGGAGAAGTAGCCATAGCAAACAAAATGAAAACTTCATCCTCCATGCGCATCCAGCCACCACCAACTACAACAAGGGAATGGCGAATCATGGGCACACTCAGTCCCACTGCCAATAGATATCATATAAGTTCCATAAGGTTCTGAAATATTCTAGAATTCTCTAAAAAGCTGCAAAACAATCTAAAAATGTTTTAAAACTAAGAAAAAAGAAAATTCTTGAATATTCTCAGCAAATAATATTTTGGAGAATATTCTCAGAATATTCTCGGAGAACGAGAATATTCTCACCTCACATCACTAGTTAAAACACATATAAAAATGATAAATAATGCACAAAATAGTAAATTAAAAGCATATTAATATCACAATTATAAAAGCTAAATAAAATTAAAATAAAAACACAAAATTAGCATTTACCTTAAGCTGGAGGCTTAAGGTAAATGCTAATTTTGTGTTTTTATTTTAATTTTATTTAGCTATAGAGAGTTATATTTAAAATATAAACTATATATTACATAGAAAATTTCCAAACAAAATCACAGTGTCCACCCACTACAGCGTACAATAATAAACTGACCATGCATGGTTGCCACATGGTCGCTGCAACATGTGGGTTCAAAATGTGTTTGGAACAATAACGCAGCGCATAACGCACTGCAAATTTTTGATGCAATGTGAATACATTATGCTCTATGGGAGCTGCAACACAATACGAAATAATACAGTGTGAATACAACGTACTGCAGGGGTCCACTGTATATATTACTATATTTAATATGTTCTCTCCAAATCCTTTTATTTTGTTAATCAGGGATGGCTGAAGGACAAGGGAGGACTAATGCCACAAATACCAAATGATACTCAGTGGAACTCACAGGAAGCTTGTGGACACACATTTATAAAAAAATTTCATAAAATACATGGAAATCAATACTGAGGAAGAAATTGATGGGAAAATTGACACTGCCCTGAACAATGCAGGGTTATACAGAGAGGCCCTTCACCTTCAGAAGCAGCTAAAGGAAGTTGCTATTGCACTTGATAAGGTGTACTTCACTACCTATGAAAATTTGGTTAAATTTTTAAGTATGGTACATCTGCTCTGCTACTTAATTATTTTAATACCTACTCTAGTTTTATTTTAATTAATTGCTTTGAGTAAAAATTTTATTTATACTTTACTCTGGGATTTATTATTATATCAGTGTAATCAAATTTTTGCAGCTTCAAAGTGATTCAGCAACTTGGTCAACTGCTGTTGAAACGTGGATACAGCTCTTGCAAAGTGGAGACCTCAAGCCATACAGAGCTCGAAAAATGAATGAGTGATGCTGTGGAACCATTCTTTTATGTAGCATACTTCATGGACCCTCAATACATGGGTAAGTATCAATTTTTATAATCTATTTATAATATATTCTTTCTGTTTTCATAGAAACAGTAATATATATATATATATATATATATATAATATATATATATATATATATATATATATATCAGGTCATCCCATAAGTAATGTCGGTTTTTAGATCAGAATTTGAAGGACAAAAAAAAACTTGACTGAAACTTTTTAATCTAGTATATATTTTCCATTGGAATCAATGACACCCTGCCAACGTCCTACAAGCTTTTCAATGCCATGTTTATAAAATTCAGGCGGTTTTGAGGCAAAAAATGTACAGAGACTGGTGTGTAGGTCATCTAAAGAAGTATACTGTTTCTCGTCAAGATAGTTTTGCACTCCTGAAGAGATGATAATCTGAAGGTGCAAGGTCTGGAGAATATGGAGGATGTGGAAGTTTTTCCCACCCAAGCTCCTCAATTTTTGCAGAAGTGATCCGAGTGGTATGAGGATGTGCATTGTCGTGGTGGAACACGATTCCTTTCTGATTAATCAAAGGTCTCTTTTCTTTTAGTGCAGTGTTCAATCAATCCAGTTGTTGACAGTAGACTTGAGTGGTGATTGTTTGATTGTGTGGTAAGGTTTTAAAGTGTATTACACCACCTTTATCCCACCAAACACTAAGCAACAGATTTGGTTTTGGCTGTGGTGTCACTGGTTCTCTGGCACAAACCCACTGTCAACAGCGCTTAACATTCTGGTACAGTATCTACTTTTCATCACTAGTCACTAAACAGGGCAAAAATGGATCTTGGAGTTCACGGGAATGAAGAGCTGTGCTAATGTTTACCCGCACCCTCAGAGTGTCAACCGACAATTCATGTGGCACCCATTTTCCTAACTTGGGCATTTTCCCAGAGTTGTTGCAAATGTCAATGGATGGTGGATGGGGATGAATTAAGTTTCTGGGCCAAATCTTCTTCAAGTGCGGGCTAACAGCAGGTCATCATCAAACTCAGCAGGGTGTCCAGAGCGTGCTGCATCTGTCAAACAGCAGTCACCATTCCTAAACTTTTGAAACTATCTTTGACATTTCCTCACATGCAGAATATCGTTGCCATAAACGTCCTGAATGTTTCACGTTGCTTCAGTAGCACTATTCCCTTTTTTGAACTCATAAAGCATTATATGCCTGATATGCTCTTCTGATACCGCCATGTTTATGAGGGGTTCACATAAAGCAAAACACACATCTTCACTGATCAAGGTCTGTTAAGTATGTAGCAAAACACGACAGATCTCCTCTTAGATATAACCTTCGGAAAATTTATGCTTAAACCAAGTAGGACTAGTGATGTAAAAAAAACGTTTTTTTTATGTCCGTTGTTTTTTTTGTTTTTTTTGTCGTTTTTTTTTGTTTTTTTTTTTTTTTTTGTTTTTTTTTTTTAATAATTAATATAGATATTGCCAATTTAATTATAAGGTATACTTTTGCAATGATATATATTATAAAAATAGATAAATAAATAATAAAATAGGCCATATGGTACCAGTATAGAATGTCCTTTTCAGCCTATTTACAGAAAAAAACTGGTCTCTTTCTTGCACTGAAAGTCTTGTATCTTGAGATCCGTTAAACTTGCGAGAACACTGGCTGGGAGCTGACTGCCCATTGTCCAACCTTTCCAGGACTCTCCCATCCATGCCTCGGATTTTGAATCTCCCACTTAACTATCCTTTAGACCCGCGATGACATATTTTCCCCCCGAGACCATCCATATATATACATACACATACACCCATATACATATATACCAATATATACATAAATACTTATATACACATATTTATATCTATTATATACCCCATACACATGCATACATCCAGAATTCCAGATACATACGCACGCATACTCACATATATACATACACAAACTCATACACCTCTATTTCGCCCTTTCATTACCTCCGAGATCATTTAGCACATACAGTAATATCCATACAGCCAAAAAAAACTGATTAAGCACAGACAGAGCAGCAAAGCTAGTATTTATATCCCAAAATGCAAAATTCCAAGAAAGTGAAGTAAAACATGGTGCTACATTGGCTTCGTCAACATCCAAATCTGCAATAACAATAAGTACCAGTACCTGTGATATTGAAACTATATGCTCTAATCAATCTAGTGATATTGATTCTTCAATGGAAATAGAATCAGATAATGAAAGTTAAACAGCATTAGGTTAACACAAAGGTTAAAGAAAGAGATGAATATTTTTATTTTTTTTTATTTTTCTATTTGGAATATATATATATACACACTGGTATTCTTGCCAATCACAATTATATATTGTTTTATACCAGTATTATGTATTTTTGATTATGTATATTATACCAGTACCTGTGATATTGAAACTAGCATATATGCTCTACCCAATCTAGTGATGATTCTTCCATGGAAATGAAGGTTAAATAACATTAGGTTAACAAAAAGGTTCAAAAAAAGGTGAATATTTTCCTTTTCTATCTGGAATATATATACTGGTACTCTTGCCAATCACAATTATGTATATTGTTTGAAACGAGGAAGAATGTTTTATGTTCTAGTTAAAAAATATATATACATATAAAAAATGAGGGTTTGTTTTCCTTTCTATTATATACTTTTTGCGTGATTCAGTTTTTCTAAAAGATGACTATATATACTAGGTATAACCGTATAAGCATGGTAGTATAGTAAATTATAGGTAATACTAATATACTTATTAGATTAAAGGAAGAAAAATATGGAATAAGTTTAAAACAATAAAAAACAAAAAAAACAGACTATCTTCGTTTTAAACAAAAAAAACGACAAAAAACAAAAAAAAACGACACAATAAAAAACGACAAAAAAAACAAAAAAAACGACACAATAAAAAACGACTCACATCACTAAGTAGGACTAGTTTAAACTTAATCTATCGTACAAAACGACATTACTTATGGGATGACCTGATATATATATATATATATATATATATATATATATATATATATATATATATATATATATTAACAGGCGCAGAACTTGATGAAGAGCAAGCAATAGCAGCAGAACAGTGGATAATCAGCAACAAGCCTCAATATCTAGCATATTTTCTGGCTTTCAAAATAAGACAAGAATCTTTTCTCAGTATCAATGTTTAATAATCAAGTCATTGAACTGTATAGAAAGTCTTCCTCTACTTGGTGGCAATTGATGAAAGCACAAACTGCAAAAAGAAATGCTATTGGTATGGAAGATTTCTGCAACTTTTGTGAACATCTACCGAGTTGTACCCCAAGTTCAGCTGCCATTGAGAGAGTTTTCTCAACATTTGGACACATCTGGTCCAAGTTATGCAACAAGCTTGGGACAGAAAAAGCAGGAAAGCTGGTCAAAATATACAAATATTTGTGTAGTGGAAGTGAACTGAATGAAGATGAAGTTTGATTAAGTACTTTGAGATGTGCCAGTGCTTAATAAATAAATACTTAACTATGATTACTATCTGAATTTAATTGGTTTATTACTTTTACAGGGCACTTCATTTAATAAAATGAAATATTTTGGAGTTCAGTTTTAATTAAAAATAAAGTTGAAGTTGAGTTGAGCTTTGTACTTTTGTTATTTATTTAATAAAACAAAGTCCTACATGACTGCAATGACTCTTAAATACATGGTATTGACTGTTAAATTATTTTTATTAGCTTATTACAGTAACTAGTTGTTTTAAAATATCTGAAAAAACCTTCCTGAATGGATTTTAATTGTTTTTTTCAGGTGAGCTTTTTCTGAAAAAAAACACTGGGGACAACTGGGTTGGGTGCAATCAGGCCAACCCTGGTCAGACGTACAGTTATATTAGTGCAATAAGAGCGCAGTGAATCTAGATTAAGCAGGTGCCTTCATATGCTTTCCCACAATCCAAAAAATAAAAAATCCTGATTTCAGGACTTTCCCCTCACAGGATTTCTTAAGACTTTTTATATGTCATAGAGAACACCTTCTTAGGTATGATGCAAGTGAGAGAGCTTTTGTTGCAATTTGTTTGAAGTCATGGTATATAATGTCTGAACTAGCCCGGAATCATGAAAATTTGTTCAACTCGCTAAATATCCCTTCATGAGACAAAAATGTGAAAATATATCTAATTCTAATTCTTCTTGCTGTTTCTGGCACTGAGCCAAAAAATCCTACAACTTTACTACTACTACTACCGGTACTTTCCCTCCTCTTTTCCATTCTAATGGCTCAGCTATGGTCTTCCTTCCTGATAGTCTTCACTCAAACTTTCACCTCCAACTTAACCCTGGATGATTATGGTGCTGTACCACCACCTCCTCCTCCCTCTGACTTACTTTTGTCAAAAATCAGAATCTCTTCCACAGATATTTTTCTGCTCTATTTGGGCTCAACCCTTAAATGTGGATGGTCCTGATGGTGTCCCTCCTTATCATTCTCAAAAACTGTGCTTCTATGCTGACACCCCACCCAAGCAAACTCTTTTGTCTTTGTCTTTCATCTGGTATTTTTCTTTCCTATTGGAAATTCACTCTCATTCAGCCTGTCCCAAAGAAGGGTAACTGCTCTCAACCATCCAACTCTTGTCCAACAGACTTCATTTCTTGTCTTTCTTAAGTTTTTATTCTATCCTTAATAGGAAGATTCTTAACACTAGAAGTACTAAGCAGTCATTTTTAACTGCTATTAGTTTTTAAGTGTGTGATACATTAACTACAGAAAAGGTAGCAGTCTGACCTTTTATGACTTTTCATAAGTTTCTGCCATTATTATAATACCATATTTGATTTTTCTTTTAGTTCCAAGAGATTTTGTAGGTTACTACCTATAAGGACCACACGTTCAAAAATGACCTTTCATTCAGTTTCTTTCCCCTATTCCTTTGGAACATTCTATAAGATAATTGAGATGTGGCATCTTAGTTTTGAACATTCTAGAAAATACTTGAGATATGACAACACTGTATTAGTTTGCTTGTCAGCCTGAAGCCACTCAAATTTTACGTCAGTGTGCCTTTTCCCAGCATCATAAAAGGAAGTGAGTGCTTGATTTATGGATCTGTTGTGACATTTGTTTCAGTCTGCCGAGTGTTACTATATATATATATATATATATTTGTTCATTTTACAGATAAAATGGCACAGTGTTATTTATAGAAATAAAAGAATTGAGATTGAAGAAGCTCTGTCTTCTTCAGGAAGAACTTGCCTCAGATGATTCAATGGATGAAGAAGACGATGCCATCGATCAACTGCAGAAAGCAATATGTCCTATTGAAGAAATTAATGATTCTGATGAGACGGAGGAAGATGAGCCTTTAGTTCTTCAAAATGAGGCTCTATTCAGTAGCACAAACTACATTTTACCTTCTTGTGCGGGTGTCTTATGGACAAAAATTACAGGTGAAAGAGAGAGAGGCAGAACTCCTACTGAAAATGTATTCAAGCAGAAAAGTGGTTCTACACCATATGCATAGCAAGGTATAATTGAAGAAAATAGACCTCTTAGTGCATTTTGACTGCTTATTGATGAACCTACAGGGGTTAGACAAAATAATATGAACACCCGCCAATTTCACCAGTTATCTTTACGGACTGCTCAGACACAAAGTAAACGGTCAAATGACTGGCAAACCTATTTAAATGCGTAACAGAGAGTGTATATGTCATGTTATAACCCTCATGTTGTTTTTACAGATCTGAGTGAATTATGAATTAGCAGTTATGAAAGACCTGTCAGACTTCCAAAGAGGGCAAATTGTCGGAGCGCGGATGGCTGGTGCATCGGTGACGAAAACCACTCAGATGTTCAATGTATCCAGAGGAACTGTCTCTATGGTCATGTCTGCATACCAAAACCATGGAAAGACAAGCACCGACAAATGCAATAGTGGACACAAGAAGAATCTGTGTGATCGAGACCGCCGGGTGCTAAAGCGCATTATGACAAAAAACCATAAGACCACAGCTCCAAAAGTGACTGCAGAGCTTAACCAGCATCTTGCAAGCCCGGTATCGACCAGAACTGTACGTCGCGAGCTCCATGGAGCTGGATACCATGGGAGGGCTGCAATTGCCAAACCCTTCCTTTCGCACATCAACATTGAGCGGTGCAGAAAATGGTGTAATGACCATAAGAATTGGTCAATGGACCGGTGGAAGAATGTAGTCTACTCCGACGAATCCTCCTTTACGCTATTTCCATGTTCCGGTCGAGTTTACGTCTGGAGACAGCCTAAAGATGCTTATGACCCCGACTGCCTGACCCCAACCATTAAGCATGGAGGCAGATCTGTGATGGTTTGGGTAGCAATATCGTGGAATACTCTTGGCCCAGCTGTAGTACTGCATGGTAGGGTTAACGCCCAGGTCTATCTGTCAATATTGGCTGACCAGGTCCATCCCATGGTCCAAACGCTGTTTCCCAATGGCGGCGCAGTCTTCCAGGATGATAATGCACCAATCCACACTGGTGGGGTCGTTAAAAACTGGTTTGAAGAGCATGTTAGTGAAGTAGAACGCTTGGATTGACCTCCACAATCCCCAGATCTTAACATTATCGAGCATCTTTGGTGTCAGTTGGAGCAGCAGGTCAGAAGCCGATTCCCACCGCCGGCATCTTTGGAGGAACTGGAGCAGGGTTTGCTTGAAGAATGGCTCAGGATTCCTCTAGCCACTGTCCAAAAGCTGTATGAATCAATTCCCTGACGCATTGCAGCTGTTATTGCCGCTAAAGGAGGACCAACTCCATATTAAGAATAAAAACTGCCATTTATCAAGGTGTTCATATTATTTTGTCCAACCCCTGTATGTTACAATCAATTCAAAACTACTCTGAAATTCATGGGAAACTAAATGACCCAAGTTTCAGCATTCTTCTTGAAGATTTGGAAAAGTTTTTAGGCCTCCAAATTGCTCGTGGTGTTTTAGTTGCAAAGAACACACCCGTGAAACAATTATGGAATCAAGACTGGGGTCCACCTATATTTCATAAAACAATGAGTAGGAATAAGTTTGAATTGATCATGAAGCACATGAGATTTGACAATATTGCCAGCCGCAGAGAAAGAAAACAGGCAGATAAATTTTGTCTAATTTCTGAAATTTGGAACTCTTTCATAATGAACTGCCAAAAGTGCTATGTACCAAACTTTGATCTTACCATTGATGAACAACTCTTTCCATGCAAATCTCAATGTCCATTCATTCAGTACATGGCGTCAAAGCCAGATAAATTTGGAGTAAAATTTTGGCTTCTTGTGGATGCAAAGTCAAAATACCTTTGCAATGGAAAACCATATTTGGGTAAAGATCCTACTCGTAATGCTGCTGCACATGATCTTCTAGCTGATGTTTGTTTATCACTCATGAAGAAAGGTTATCATATAACTATGGATAACTTTTTACCAGTTTACAATTGGCCGAGAAATTCAAAGCTGAAAAAATAACTCTTCTTGGTACTATCAGAAGAGAGAGACGGGAAGTTCCTGATAGAAAAGCTATACTGAAAGGAAAGCCACTTTATTCATCTGCGATATATAAATCACCATCAGACTGCACTCTGACCATTTATAAAAGTAAGAGATCCAAAAATGTTTATCTTCTTAGTTCAATGCTAAAAATCTGTTGAAATAGATGAATCTTACTGCAAAAAGCTACCAGAAACAGTGTAGTACTATAATTCAAGCAAAGTAGGTGTAGATATTCTTGACCAAATGGCACGGTACCACACCAGTAAAACTGGATCTAGGCGATGGCCAATGGCGATTTGGTTCAATATTCTTGACTTGGCTTGCATAAATGCATGGATTGTATACTGTGAAGTTACTGGATCCAGAGTCTCACGCCGACAGTTTCTGCTTGATCTAATAACTGAAATGTGCAAGACAAAGGCAGCCGTAGGTTATGATGAAATGGAGCTTGGCGAACCAGAGCAAGTTGCTCAGAGCCCAGCGCCTAAACGCCGTCAATGTCAAGTGGAATCCTGCAGAAACAAATCCACGTACAAATGCAGAGCATGCAGTAAGGTATGCTGTGGCACTCTTCAGGACATAAAGAAAAAGTCACTGTAGTAAGGTGCGCAAATTGTATGTAAAATGTTTCATATAAATGTTCTGTTCAAGTGTACCAATTGTATGTAGAATGTTCTAAATAAATGTTTTGGTTGTAAAACATTTCAAATAAATGTTCTCTTTGTAAAATGTTTCAAATAAATATTATGTTCGTAAAATATTTCAAATAAATGTTCTGTTTATAAAATGTTCTAAATAAATGTCCTGTTTATAAAATGTTCTAAATAAATGTTCTGTTAAATACTTCAAATAAATGTTCTCTCTGATAAATTGTTTCAAATAAATGTTGTGTTTGTAAAATGTTTCAAATAAGCTATGATTTTAATAAAAATAAAAAATAAATTAAAATGAATATAAATAATAAAAATAAATAAATAAAAATAAATAAAAAATAATAAGAAAAAAAATCCTGCTTAGTGGTCAAAATTGACCGCAAGGTCTTTCTAGGTAAACAGAATTCATGGTAGTTCTAGTGTTACGTGCCTCTCTACTCGCAATCTTCTTTCAGTATGGGTTTCTCAAGGGATGCTTTTCTGGCAATCTTCTTGCATATATCTCTGACTCTTAATCATCCTCTTTTTGGGATTTCAGTGAAACCTTTGATACTGCACGAGACATATCGAAAGCTTTTGAGAGAGTTTGCCACAAATAGGTACTTAATTTCCAAACTGACCTCCTTCAGTTTCTATCCTTCTATCTGTCCTTCATCTCTGATTCTCTTTTTGGGCATAAATATCTAAAAAAAACAAAATTATTAACTACAAACGAACGAATGCATTTAAATCAATATTTAGCTAAATGTATGGCCATTAGAAATCATTTCTACACACTTCATTGAAATGGCCAAAGTTACCCAAAATTGACCAAAATATCAAGGTAATTTTGGTCACTTGAATAAATTGTGTGAAAATGATTTATAGTGGCTGTACATGTAGATAAATGTTGTTTTAGATCTACAGAAGCTAAGGCTAACAAAGACCCTAAGATCCACTCTAAGTAGCTTGAGAGAAAGAAGAGAGTAGGGTCATTCTCCGTCAGATCAACCAAAAAAAATTGAAATTAACACCCTCATCTCTCATATTTTGCTGAAATTTGGTTTATAGGGAGTTTGTGAGCCCTGAATCCATTTCTGAAATTATAAGGTCAATCCGACCAACGGTTCAAGAGATATGACCTCGGGCAATTTGAGGTCACTCGCGAGGTTACTAACATTTGGCGAGCCATAACTTGGGTAATAATTGTCATAATTATATAAAAGTATATATATTTAGAATCAGAAAATGACAAGGAATCCAAATATGCAAGTTTTAGAACTCTAGGTTCAAAAATAAAAAAGTTACACTGTAACCAAAATTTGAGGTCACGATTTGACCTCTGGGGTATCAAATGAGAATTTTTTTTTAAATGTAAAAAATGAAGGCATAGGCATTGGCTATTAGAATCAGCAAAAAAAGTTTGTTTATGTTAGTATTTTTCATGTAACTAACATATAAGTGAACACCATATTCATAAGTTTGCGTCAATTCTACCTATTTTTTCACACTTAAGCTCATAATTTGACCTATAGAAATTAAAATTACATTTTTTATAGATATAAAAAACAAAGTCAGAGTTCTTGACTAATAGAAACAATCATAAAAAGTTTGTTTATGTTGGTACTTTTCATGTAACTAACTTATAAGTGAACACCATATTTATAAATTGCTTGTCATTTCAAGGAATTTTTATATCTTAGCTATCAATTTGACCTCAAGCTCCAAGAATTTAATAAAAATTGTATTTCACTGCTAATCTACACTGGCAATAATAGTTATAATAGTGAAAGGGGAAGACTAAGCTCACATGTAGCCTAAACAAACCTGTTGAAACATGTTGCTACTTGTCTAAGTGCAGAATCAACACAGATAGTTGCAAAATTCCTTGTCTACAGGTTAGTACAGTTCCAGCCAGCACTGTGGGTGGCTGGTGGGTATGGTGTTTAATGAGCCTCAGAGACTATCAAGGCCTAAAATATTAAGTGTGTATAGCTATATATTTTCTAAAAAATATATATTACCTAATTGTAAATCCTATATCTTTACAGATCAAAATACAATGGTTCGGCACTTGAAATACTGCCAGGACCCTATTCAAAAACACAAGAAAACATAACAATCAATCTTAGAAAAGTGACTGATGTACTTGTTGAAAAATGTGCTGGAAGAGTGAAAAAAGACTCATTGTTGTGTGTGAACTGCTGGACACTGATAATGAAAAACCCCACTATACTTAGTACCACTGAAAACAACGAGTCTGAGCAGGATTCAAATGAATCATCTACTATCAGTGGCTTGAGTAACATCTCTTCAATTCAAGATCTGGACAATGACAGTGATTGCTTGATAAAGGAAAATCCTTCAACTTCAGTTGAACCAGTTCTAGCATTTCTGGACCAAACACCAGTTAAAAAAAGTAAGTAATAAATTAATATAATAACTTATACTTTACTACAAGGTCTGTTTGATCTACTATATAGCCAATTATATAGCATTTAAGGTACTATAATTAATATTTAATTACTAATATTCAGGTGTGTGAAACCTTTTTTTCTGTTCTTTTCAGAAGGGCTGTCATTAAGCCAGAAAAAGCGCAAGGCTCGTGGTAAGCTATCATCTGCTCAGAAACACCTGAAGGAGAGGCTAGAACTCAGTTATGGTGTTCAAATTACCGAGGAGGTAAGTGATACTTCAAAACCTGAAACTAAATCTGAAAAACATCTAGACAAATTAATGAATGAATTGAAACAGTCATTCCTGGAGAGCAAATGTCACCATCACAAACTACAAATATTGACACTCTCACCATACACAATTGAAAAAACAGCTAGTTTCTTTCAAACTACAACATACATGGTGAAAAGAAGCCGTTCACTTAAATCAGAACATGGAATCCTTCCGAAGATTCCACTAATGAGCAAAGGAAAAGTGATATCTGAAGAACACAAAGATATAGTTAGAAGATTCTATGAGTCAGAAGAGGTTAGTCGTATGTGTCCTGGCCAAAAGGATTGCGTGAAAGTTATCAGTGCTGAAGGTGCAATGAAGGTGCAAAAACGATTGGTCCTCGGGAATTTAAGAGAGATGTTTGAACTATATAAAAATGATGAAAAGAATCCCAAAATAGGATTTTCCACATTTGCAAAATTACGGCCATCATATTGTGTGCTTGCCGGTAGTGGTGGGACTCATTCTGTCTGTGTCTGCACATACCATCAAAATCCAAAATTGCAGCTGGCTGCATTGGGAGAAAGAGGTCTTTCATACAAGGATCTTATGGATTACAGTGTCTGCAGTACAGAAAGAGAGACTTGCATGATGCAACTTTGCAATGATTGCCCAAGAGAAGAGGGTGTCCTGGATTTTCTTGAGTTACTTGACAGTGTGAAATCAGCTCCAAATGAAATATCTTACAAGCAATGGGTGACTGTTGACCATTGTACAATGGTTGATAAGGTGGAGCCACTTCATGAATACTTATCATCCCTAAGCATGAAAATATCCCGCATGGTTCGTCATCACTTTGTTGCTCAGCAACAATCACAGTACTTCAAGCAGTTGAAAGAAACACTACCACCTCAGAGCGAGGTAGTTATAGTAGGTGATTTCTCTGAGAATTATTCTTTCATTGTCCAGGATGCTGCCCAAGGGTTTCACTGGGACAATTCACAGTGTACAGTTCACCCTTTTGTCATCTATTAGATCATCTGCAGACCAGGAACTTAGCCATTTTAGTGTCTGTTTCTTATCTGCATCACTAAAACACAAACACTATAATGGTTTACTCATTCATATTGAAGCTTATGACATATGTTAAATTCAGATGCCCACAATTGAAGAAGGTGCACTATTTCTCAGATGGATGTGCTGGCCAATATAAGAACAGATACAACTTCACAAATCTCTGTTACCATGAAGAGGATTTTGGTCTGTCTTGTGAATGGCACTTCTTTGCTACATCCCATGGCAAAAATGCATGTGATGGGATTGGAGGAACAGTGAAAAGAGCTACTGCTTGTGCCAGTTTGCAGAGAACTACAGAGAGGCAAATTCTTACACCAGAACACATGTTTCAGTTTTGTGAAGAAAACTTGAGCAAGAAGATAAATTTTTTCTTTGTAACTACAGCTGATTTGAAAGATGCAGAAGAACGGTTGGAACATCGATTCAAGGATAGTAGGGCTATTCCTGGAACTCAGAAATATCATAGATTTGTTCCCCTAAACAAGGAAGAACTGATGGTGTATCCCATTTCAAGTGGCATTGGAGAAAAGAAAAGAATAAGGAAAAGTCATTTTACTAATGAACCTGCAATGCTTGGTAACCTAAAATGTGTCAAACCAGGAGAGTATGTTGGCTGCATTTATGACATGCAAGTTTGGTATGGAATTGTGGAGGAATATTGTGAAGAGTTTGATGATTTCACTGTGAACTTTCTACATCCCTCTGGGTCATCAGGATCAAGTGCATATTATTATCCATCAAACAAGGATTCATGTGCAGTGCCAGGACATCATATATTAACTGTAATGAGTTGTCCTACCCTAAGAGGAGGCAGCAGAATTCAATACATTTTTCCACAAAAAGAAATTGATGGAGCATCGAGCATGCAAAAATTGTATTAGGCTAGCACATGAATCCTCTAAGTAGGTCTTCCCCTTTCACTATTATAACTATTATTGCCAGTGTAGATTAGCAGTGAAATACAATTTTACATTTTTTGCCTTTGTTTTTATATCTATAAAAAAATGTAATTTTAATTTCTATAGGTCAAATTATGAGCTTAAGTGTGAAAAAATAGGTAGAATTGACGCACAACTTATGAATATGGTGTTCACTTATATGTTAGTTACATGAAAAATACTAACATAAACAAACTTTTTTTTGCTGATTCTAATAGCCAATGCCTATGCCTTCATTTTTTACATTTAAAAAAAAATTCTCATTTGATACCCCAGAGGTCAAATCGTGACCTCAAATTTTGGTTACAGTGTAACTTTTTTATTTTTGAACCTAGAGTTCTAAAACTTGCATATTTGGATTCCTTGTCGTTTTCTGATTCTAAATATATATACTTTTATATAATTGTGACCATTATTACCCAAGTTATGGGTCGCCAAATGTTAGTGACCTCGCAAGTGACCTCAAATTTCCCGAGGTCATATCTCTTGAACCGTTGGTCGGATTGACCTTATAATTTCAGAAATGGATTCAGGGCCCACAAACTCCCTATAAACCAAATTTCAGCAAAATCTGAGAGATGAGGGTGTTAGGCACTGGTTGATCTGACAGAGAATGACCCAGTAAGGGTTTAAGTAAGTAGCAATCTAATCTTTAAATGAAAACCATTCAGCATACTGTGTGGTAATGTTGGGACAAGACATTAAGGTGGTCCTTCCAATCCAGGAGTATCTTATCATACCCTCTTGGAGAATTCATTTCATTTACTAAACCCAAGGAATATATGATAAATTGGTGTCAGGTGTGGGGTCAATTTAGGTTTCTTGACCCCATTTCCTTATAGACCATAGTCAGACACCAGTGTCAGCTAGACATGTGCATCAGGGCCACTTGCACGAAGAACCAGATGAAGGAAAGTTCAATCCAGACTATGAGATCGAGGACAGCTGCTCAGGCCCGCTTAAAGTCTCCATTAGGATGGCCCTTAAAACTGAAGTGTCGATTTTGTATCCTCTCACCCACTCAATTTGTTCCGTTACTCATCTAACTGCACTGTACAAAAATATGACAGTTTTTGAGAAATATTTAGAGGTTGCCCTGGCACATCAAAGTTTTCCTTCTATTAGGTTTTCGGTATACTCAATTACTCATACTATTACCAGAGGCGGCTTGTCGGTAGGCACTGCGGAACTGCAGCACCCCCCATGATCTTATGATCTTTATATTTAAATATTTAAAATAGCCTCTCTGATTGTTTTTTTTTCAATCAGATTATATCCTTTTTTCCTTAAACTATTTCAATGCCGAACAAATGAATCACGAAAGTAGCTTCAGCCTTCCTGTGGAACTGCGTACTTAACTTCCAGATTTTGTTCGAAACGCTTGAAACCTCGGTGGTGGACGTACAAAGAGCGAGTCAGAATCGCGGGTTTAAGAGGATCCAGAGCACTGTGGACAGAGCAGTGCCGATTTGTTTGTTTGACGTGGTAGTTGCGTTGCTGTATCGTTTGCTAATTCGAAATTTAATTTCCGAATTGCATTTATCAATGATTCATTATCATTTATTTTTTGTCGTGAGATTGAAGTTAATTATATAATAATTGGATTATTTACAATATATAGCTTTCATTTCTTAGAATATTTTTTCGCTCAGAATAAAAACAGAAGAATGGAATTTGTTTATAAATAAAATTTTTGGCAAATTCGAAATTACCCGTTAAGCGTAAGTACCCTATAATTGATTTTATGATACTATTTTACTTATTTTTATGACTGAGTAGTGAGTAGTTATCTATTTATCTATTCGACTTTCTCTCTCTCATATATATATATATATATATATATATATATATATATATATATATATATATATTTTTTTTTTTTTTTTTTTTTTAGTTCAGGAAGAACCGATTCGCCTCTATTTAAAGGGCATATCTCAGCAGAAAACAAAGAAAAAGTGAGAGGAAAGACAGAGGAAAAAGAAAGGGTGGAGGGGACAGTCGAAGTGGAAAAAACCAAGGATGACAAGGACTGCAGGGTCGAGCCCCATCATCCTTGGGTGCTAGGGCCGGGAGGGCGCACGTGAAACCTCCAGGAACAAGCACGTACAAACGAGCACAAAGAGCACTCAAGAGCACGAGCTTAGAACCCCCTTGCGGGGATATATATATATATATATGCAAATAACTGCAATGACCGCGCAGTATATAAATGAATAGAAACGACATAAGTATTAAGGAACGTTTCTGCACACGAGGAGGAGAGATAACGAAATAATGAAAAATGAGGCGAACCGCCTCATTATTTCGTTATCTCTCCTCCTCGGTGCAGAAACGTTCCTTAATACTTATGTCGTTTCTATTCATATATATATATATATATATATATATATAATTGACACAATTGTTCGCAATTTCTGAGGCAGCAACCCCATAACTGAAAGTCACGAGCCACCACTGACTATTACTCATACTAATTACTCATACTAATTACTCATACCATTACTCATACTCTTGTTCTCATTTGCAGGATTGATACATGATGGATATGCGACAGAAGCATTATCTTGGTGTTTATTTTGTGGAAGAAATCATGAGAAGGAAGCTTCCTTCCATTGGTCAGGCCTTTGGCCATTTCCTCTTCCTTCACGAGGCGAAGAAGCAGCCTGTCCGTGAGGCAAGCCGCAACACCATCAGGGCTGTAATGGAATTCTGGCATTTGGCAAGCATTCCCACTCGGGGTGAACAGCACTGCATTGCCAAACTCAAATGGACCTTCAACGAGTGGAAAAGGCTGAAAAAACACAAGACCAGGACTAGCAATGCACACAAGAAAAAAGAAGAAAATTTTAAGGAGAAGTTGAATAATTTGTTCAACATTACGCACGTGGATGCCATGAAGATGATCAAGAACCCTGAAGACAAGGCCTTCCTCCAGATGGAGAGGCAGAAGGACAGGACTGGATACATCGCTGGACTGGACTTGGAGCAAATGAGAAGGAATGAAGCAGTGGCGAAGAGGAATGTTTAGGAGAAGCTCCGGAAGAGGAAAGCCGCTGAGGAGTGCGAAGCATCTACCAGCCAAGCAGTTTTCGAGTCGTCTTATTCCTAGGCATCCGAAGAGGAGACAGGGGACGACTCAGGTGCCTGCGGAGGAGCATGCCCTCCGAAGCGAAGTAGGGGGAGGACCAACATCATGACAGCCGGACTGGCAGCCACACTTGACAGGACACAGATCTCCTCCAGGAGAGCCGCCTACATATTGACGGAAGCGGCAGCAGTCTCGGATGGAATGTGGAAGAGCTGAACATAAACCGCAACCCCATTCAGTGACTCTGGGCTTGGCACCGATCGGAGACGGCACAAAAGATGAAGGTCTCCTCGTCACCCATTGGGACGGGAAGTTTATGGAGGACTTGACGAGCAGGAAGCACGTAGAGCATCTTCCAATCATTGTTTCGTGGCAAGGAGTTGAGAAGCTTCTTGGGGTCCCAAAGCTTCACACAGGAACCAGGGAGGCTCAAGCATCCGCTGTTGTTGCTTGCCTGCAGGAGTGGGGTATCAATGACCAGGTTCAAACTCTGTGTTTTGATACAACAGCATCCAACACAGGACATCGCTCCGGAGCCTGCTGCCTGATTGAACAGAAGCTGGAAAGAGATCTTCTCTACCTTGCTTGTCATCACCACATCTTGGAACTGGTGATCGGAGTGGCTTTCAAGGCCGCACTGCAAGTTCCATCAACAGTGTGGTGGGATTCAGTTAACCTAACAGCCACACCAGACAAAATATAGTCATTTTTATTTTTTTTAGGCCTCCACAAAACCAGGCTGCTCACCTTGAAGGGTTGTTGGATCCAGGCTCACTGCTCAGACCTCCGATTCCACAACTGCTGGCTCGTACCACCAACAGTTTCTCACTTGGTTTACAGTTCTTACAAGAGTAGCTTCCTTCTGTTAGTGTTTCAATATTTTTGGCATCCTTTTCTTGACAAAATTTATGGTTCTTTTGGTTTAATAATGGTCTTCAGTTTCTCAGACAGATCTAGCTTGAATTTAGTTCCTTCCTTATTAATCTTTATTCCTTCTTGTTAAATATTTTAACTATGTATTTTCTTTTTCTTTTTTTGACACTTCCACAAACACCAGATTGTTTTCCCCACTTCCTACCACACTCAAAACTTGAGTTTTGATACACACGCCGATCTTTTGTTAAGATATTAACAATTTAGTACTAATGCCATTTGCTAACAGGTTTTAACAAGTGAGAGTCATTTTTAGAGATCTTTCGTACTAATAATAATAATAAATTGCTTTCTTATACAGTCATTAGATTATCTTAATTCTTATTCTTTTAATTTTTTTTTAAATTTATCAAACAAATGTTTTATTCCTCATTCCTTGCTCACAGGTTTTACAAACAATTGTCTTTATCTTTAACTTTATAACTTATTATTTAATCTTTATTCAAAACTTATTAACAATTCAATAAGTAATCTTTAATGTTCTTTCTTATTCTTTATTACTTTATTAACATACAGTCAACCCTCGCTATAACGGACCCCGTTAGAGCGGATATCGGATAAACCGGACACACCACTGGCGACGTTAACCAGGAAAAGAAGAAGCGTGTGACCCTGTCAGTGACCCAGAAGCTGGAATTAATCAAGAAGTTAGAGGCGGGTGGTTCGGTGGCCAAGGTGTGCGCGGAGTATGGCGTGAAAAAGCACTGTTTCCGACATTCGTAAGGCCAAGAACAAGCTAACTTTTATATTTTTATTATATTTCATTATTTTCTGTATCATTTATCATGTATCGTGTTCAGCAGACAGTGCACAGTACTGTATATAGTATCTCCATTACCGTATCGTATACGTATACCGTAGGTTACCAGTACCGTCGGTTATATCGGACAATCGGTTATATCGGACACCTTTTCCCCCCTATTAGTCCGTTATAACGAGGGTTGACTGTACTTAATAATTAATCTTTATTCCTCTGGAAAGAAAGAGAGAACCATTAAAATCTTATCTATAACTATTTCAATCAACAATAAATAAATTTAATATATAAATAATAATAATCAAGGCCATGGGGAAAGGGCTGACAACTCAAAGGGGAAAAAGGGTTCACCCTCCACATCTCCCCCCCAAGCTCCTTTCCACCTGTCTTGCCATACAGCCTGCACACCTACTATATGAGGCGTTGCGTGGAAGAAGGGTGACCTAGCCAAAATCAAATCTTTGAGAAAAATGCATTTTAAGTTGGAGAGGTATTTAGCGACAATTAGGTAGAAGAAGGGCGACCTAGCCATTTTTGGTGAAAATGAATTATTGCTGTTTTCAGTAGCTTAATATATTATATTAAGCTACTGAAAATCAGCAATAATTCATTTTCACAAAAAATGGCTAGGTCGCCCTTCCTCCACGCAACGCCTCATATTATCCTAAATATTGTTCTCTCTTCCTTTCCTTTGCCCTCCTTCCACACCTACTCTCAAGTCCTAATCCTCTATAATTTTTGTACAAAATATTCATTAACTTAATTATTTACATAGATACAATTTTTTTTTTTTTAATGTACAAAAATTTTTTTTGTAAAATTTTTTTTTTTTTATATACAAATTTTCTTTTTCCCATCTAAATCATTAATTAGATACATGGCTATCATAAGAATAATAAATATTTACAAATTTAACTTTATAATTCATTCATCCACTTATTTATTTTTTTAAAATTATAATTCAGTTATTTAAGTTGTACACGTAAACCTAGTCACCTTCTGTGAAAGTACATACATTAATAAATATAGTAAACATTTAAACATTCAATATTTAGGACTAACAGCTGACAAACAATTACTTTCTCTTTAATAATTTACGTTATACTTAAAATTATATCTACAATTTCATTTTTTAATAGTTATTTACAATTATTTACATTACAAGGAATGAGGTTGAAACCTGCAAGGTGGCAAGTCACCAGAGCCAGGGATCAACAGGTCTGGGGAACTCACCCAGACACCTTCCTCCCTCATGCACAGCCCAGCTTCTGGCCCCAAACTGTAGGCTGCCACCTGGTTGAGTTTTCAACCACTTGCTCTCTCACACATCATACTATACTACTCTTTTTTCTACAGGACACTACACTAGGCCTGTTCAAAAATCAACTTTTTCTTATTTTCATAGGTTTCTGTACATTTTCCCATGCTTTTTGACCTGAAAAAGCCGAAAATCACAACTATTTTGACCTAGGATGTTGGGAAGCATTGCCGCATGGAGCTTTAAATTTTCTGCCTTGAAATCGGCCAAAGTGCCAATTCCGGGGTCCCTTGAATTATGTTTTGCACTTTAACTTTTGATCTAAACAAGATAGAGCAACAAATTAGGTATCAAATGAAAGAACATAAAATTAATAAATAATAATAATAATAATAATAATAATAATAATAATAATAATAATAATAATAATAATAATTATCTATCATTTTTCAGGAAACAACAGAAACTCAATCAGAATCTAGAAAACCATCTACAAGTTACAACTTCACAATGGCATTAAGCAAGGAGCTGAGGGAGCTCCATGGGCGCACAGTTGATATCTCAGAACCTCCACGTACTGTCCACAGGCAGGTGTTCCAGTATTTCCTTAATCTTCAGAATTTACCGGAAAATGCAGGGAGGCCCATGGTACAAGACCTTGCATATGAAACAGTTGAATCTATCATCCCATTCTGGCAGATGGCTAGGATCAAGACAATGACCAAGTACAACGCAATGAAGCTCTTCATGAAACTACATGAGAAACATCGTGCTCTGGTGAAAAGCAAAGGAAGAGCAAGTAACCCTGGAGGAAAAAGAGGAGCATTTGTGCTGGAATTAGACAGCCTGTTCGATATAGGAGCTCCAGATGCAATCCAGGAAATACAGAACAACAGACTGTTATCCAGAGAGAAGAAAGATGAGGATATCAGGTTCTACGAAGACCAAAAGACTGAGAGGAAAGGTCATATGTCTGGTCATGACAAGATTTTTGAGACAAGATCCCTGCAGCAAGCAGCGAGGAATGAAAGACTGCAGCATAGACAAGAACAAGGTAAAACTAATTACTTTGAACGTTACAAAAAGTTTTAAGTTTTACTCCATTGCGATATTTAGCATGTACTTAACAATTACTGTCTTAACATGTTGTACTATTTTACAGCTGCAGCAGAACAAGAGGCAGTTGTTCATGTGGATGACATTACCTGGGGTGACTCAACTGACAATGACGCTAACACAGAGGACATGGATTACCATCAGCCTCGTCCTGGATGTTCTCACCATCAAGACACTGTGACTAGTGTGACTTTGACATTTCCAAGGAAGGTCATGGAATGTGATGTCATCTGCAATACAGCTGATCATCTTGGTTTATCAGACAATCAAGTTACTGCCATGGTTTCTGCCACCTTGAAAGCTGGAGGGGCTGATCTGGATAACTTCGTCATCTCAACCTCAACAACACGTCGCAACAGAATGCTGTCCAGGTATAATATCAGCCAGAGTCACATGTCCAAGTTTTGTGAAAAAAAACCACAGTACGCTGCCTTACACTGGGATGGAAAGTTGCTCAAAGATGTCTTGGGCAGTGAACCTGGAAGTACCTCAGAGACTTTAGCTGTGCTAGTGTTGAGATGGTATGGTTAACTAAAAATGTTTTTCTTCTCTTTTTAATTGATAATAACAGATTTGAAACTCTCTCAGTATAGAGAACAAGAAGCAGCTTGAGGCAATCATATGTCCATTTCAAGAGACGGGAAAGCATCTCACTTCTCCTTGATGGTGTGGTAGGTGATCCAGTCTTGTTTTTACCATTGGTGTTTTGTATTGCTTAACCATTAGCTATAAGAACCATGTCTCACATATTTGGATCACTTAAAATTATCATGTAAATATCATAATCATTTCTGAATGCCTGATTTCCTTTATAAAGACCGTGTTGAAAAACCTAACTTCAGTTATCAATATGCATCACAATGGATTTTGAGCTTTCTCAGGCTGTGAACTAAATTGTACCTTTAACTGCCTTATGAGCAACATATTAATGCAAATACATATCCCAAAATTTTAGACCATTAATTATCATTGTCAGTTTTGCTCCCTTTTCTGGCATCATTGCACTCATGGATTCCTGTGAGTCCACTGATGACAGTGCTAGGGGGATAATCTCTAAATGTTGTTGGTTTTTTTTCTTTATCAGGGATTTGTTTTTGGCTGGGACATTTGCTTATTGAAGTGAATTTGGACAAAGCTTTTTCTTCCCCAATGCCTGCACAAATGCTGAAGCCAGTGTTCACATATTTTTTTGTTATAAACATTGCTTTTGTGTACTGATTGAGCCAAGAATACATTTAATGATTGTGAGATGAAGTGGAGTTTAAAATGACACATCTGGGACTTATCAGGTTTATACAATTTGGGTAACACTCATTGACCTTACCCTAGTAACTAATATTCTTTGTTTTTTTGCATTAGTTATGTAAGTTATTTTTTTTTGTAAGTCTTGTCTCCTTTGTGTGGTAATGGGCTGGTGATGGCCAATAATTTAATGGTTTTATTTTATGTTGACATTTTTGTGTGTGGTATGGGACTAATGATGTTTGTTTCTTTTGTTTTGTAGTAATTTTTTTTCAAGTGCTTAGTTGGTTCTGAAACACATTGGTGTATGATCAATAAAATTGTTCAGATCTTCTTTAGTTACCTGTAAAAACTTGCCTGCTGATGCAGTTAACCTTGTAAGTGTTATTATTGTTTCGTTGATTAAATTAAGCAAAGGACATTTTACTTTTCTTAAATCCTCCCACCATAAGCCGAAGAGTAAGTCGTTAAAAGAGGCAGACTGGCTATGCTCCAGAGATCTTAAAGGTGAGAACCCAGTTTCAGATTGGTAGGAGCTGCCTATCTGACATAATCTCAACCACACTAAAATTGGTAACTTGCTCACCTCATTTCTCTCATTCTTAGCAGTGCAGGTGGTGCTGAGTCAAAGGATTTTTATTAAGGCCCTCTGGGTGGTTCTCACTGGCAGCTAAATCTCCCATCTCCGCAACCAGCCGCAGCTGCCGTGACCCCACTAACAGAGTATCCGGTAGGTGAGTAACGCAAACGCATCTTTACACAGATACACTTACCGGCATCGCGCCCCCGTTTCACTGGTGCCCAGACCCGGGAAGATTGAAGGGAAACATCAATAGAGAGCATTAGCATTGACTAGAAGCCCCTATTCTCTTGCCGGTATTCCCAGCACTCACCACACTGCACAAGAACAGTTGAGAAACAGAATTATTCACACAAGAGCAAACAATAGAGAATGGGTGACACAACAGGTCTTGCCAGTCAATTTACCACCACTATCACCACTGCTGTGGCTTCATCAACAGTCACTGTAAGCACAATAGCTAGTCCCATCTTGACTTCTGGCACTAATTTCCCATATAACCATGACAGGGGTGGCAGTAGGGAAATAGCTGCTACTTTACAGCCAATAGGAACAACCCCTGAGAGACCAGCATGTCCGTCACCACCTATGGCAGGAACTCCTAAGGATGGGGGCATTGACCAACCATCATTGGCAATTCTTCAGCAAATGGTTATGCAGAATGCTCAGACCATGGCCATGATGTCTCAAATACTGGCTAATAGCCATACACCTAAGGTTCTTCCACCGGAAAAATACTGCCTGAGTGAAGGACATGATTTTCATGAGTTTGTGAGAACCTTTGAGAAATATTTTGAGCAAGAATATCCAGGTTCCCTTGAAAGGATGGGATCCCTTTTAGCTAATTACCTCGATGGCTCTGCCTTAGAAATTTATCGAGTAATGCGGAAGTCTACTAGTGATTATGGGACACTGAAGGCTCATTTAATATCCTGGTATGAGAAAGAGCAAAGAAAGAAAGAAGAAAGTCAGAGTCAGGACTTTATGGAGGCTACCAAGCACTCACATGAGACTGTCTCTGCTTATGCCCTTAGAGTAATAACCCTAGCCTGTCAGTGCTTCCCTGGTATGGATGTCACTCAACTCCGTATAGTTAAAGATAGGTTTATATCTGGGTTGCCCTTGGAGTTGAGGCAGGAGCTGACCAGGATCATCCATACTCAAAGGACCTTACTAGGAATGAAGATCTCGTGGGAGAAGCTTGTGGCACTAGCAGACTTAAATTCCACAGAGTCCCCCTTGGCAGGTCAAGCTGGAACCACCACTAGAGGCACCCAAGAAACATCCCCACCAGTGGGTCAGTGGCAGACATCCCAATCCTCTGTGAAGCCAATCTGAAATGGCCAATGTGGCACATCTAGCACCAGCCCTTCCTACAGCTCAAGCAGCACCCCCATTGAATCAGTGTGCTTATCCACCTTCTTCATGGAATTGGCCACCTAACTATATTGAACAAATCCCACACCAGTCAACACACACACCATATCTGAGTTCACCACCAGTTGTATTAAAGCAAGAACTACCCATGGTTGCCCCTCAGTCTACTGCAACAAACAGTCAAGGAAGGCTAAGGGGGCCCAATGGAAGAAAAGTGAGAACTGCAGCAAACTTCCCTAGGGGTCAGTCTCACCCACCAGCCAATAACTTTCAGCAAGTTGCAGCAGCACCAAGAGACCACAGGACATGTACCCATTGTCAGCAGTCAGGGCATACAAAGGGTCAATGTCCCTCGCGTCCTTTATGTCATTGGTGTGGAAAGCGGGGTCATCTCCATCAAGATTGCTATACTGCCAGGAACATTTGCATACGTTGTAAGCAACATGGACATAGCCCTGCACAGTGTCCTACTCAGAAGAACTATTTAATGGAGAGGCCACAATGCCCAAGTTGTGGAGGACCACATTTGGGTCAAGATTGCATGAGTGACCAAGGGTTGGTCCCACCACCACAAGAACTAGCACCAGAATTGGGAAACTAGATAGCTCTGTCATGGAAGGCCGCATGCCAGAGCTACCCCAGCATGCTAGCAATGAACGGTCTTTTGGAGGCATCATTGCTTCCCAGGAAGCAACACCATCAGCAATATCCATTAGCAAGTCAGATTGCACACAACTACCTTGAGGCCCCCCAGAGTGAGACTGAAGATGAGACAGTGGAAGATGTTGAACAAGTTGGAACCCTAGAGAGGGATGAAGAGCAGCCAGTGAACACTGAAGATGAATTGGCTGAAGTTCTGGACCTGAGACAAGAGCAGCAATCAAGCAATGCCTTAGTCATCCGGCCAAGAATAAAAAGCTCTCCCCACACAGGCCCATTGTCAGCTCTTGTGGATACAGGTGCTGCAGTCAGTTTGATGTCAGCTTCATGTTACCATCAACTTCCCTCTGATAAATTCCCACTAAAGGAAGTACCTCTCAAGGGGATTAGGGGTATAGGTAAACACATTGTACCAGTTCTGGGTGGTTGTACAGTCACACTCATGTTTCCCAATTTTGAAACACAACCAATTGAGTTTGTGGTTGTGAGAGACCATGTCTCAGACTTTGATCTGATCTGTGGGGTAAACATGTTACAGACTGATAGTTTGCTTCCTGACTTGGCTAAACGAGAACTCCTCACTCGGAAGGGAAGCCAACTTATCACAGTTGCCCAAGATGCTCAACAGCCACTTCCAACCAGCCTTGAATGTGAAAGTGTGGAAGATGTTGAAGTTGCGCCCCGCACCTGTCAAATGATAGAGGCATGTTTCCGCCTCCAAGGATACAACCCTGATCATGAGTTAACTTATTTGGAAAGTAACTCCTCGTAAAAGATTTGATTATACAACCTGGATTAATGAATGTCACAGAAGACAACTTTTTGGTTGCGGTATTCAACCTTGGAGACTTCTCACAGAAGATCTCCAGAGGAAACTTAATTGGGAAGGCTATGAAATTGCAGGGTAAGGACTCACTGGTACATCTGGTGGACTTCACTGACAGTTCAAAAACTTCTAAAAATCAGGAGGACTGGACTTCACAAATGATGGTTGATGCTTTTGAGTTGACAAATACATCTCTCTCAGCAGAACAAAAGGACCAGTTAGTCCAGTTGTTGCTGTGCCACCAAGGAGCTATTAGTCATGGTGATGGGGATGTTGGCCACACAACCATTATCAAGCATCAGATTGAAACAGAACACAGGCTTCCAGTCCATATCCCAGTAAGGCGAGTCCAAGGACCTGTACTGCAGGACATTGAAGAGCACTGCCAACAGCTGGAGGAAGATGGTATCATCAGACGAAGTTTCTCCCCATACTCTGCACCTGTCGTGCCAATTAAGAAAAGTGATGGGTCAATACGGTTATGCATTGATTATCGAGAGCTCAACAAAATAACAAAACGAGATTGCTTTCCATTACCTAATTTGATTGACACTCTCTTCAATTTGCATGGAATGCAATACTTTTCTACCATTGATTTAGTCAAAGGGTATTATCAGGTTGAGATGGAGGAATCCAGTGTTGAGAAAACTGCATTCTCCACCCCTCTTTCCCATTGGGAATTTCTCAGAATGCCGTTTGGGGTGAAAAATGGTCCAGCTACCTTTCAACGAGCCATGATGATGGCATTATCTGGGATCCCATGGACTCAATGCATGGTCTACCTTGATGATATAATGGTAGTAAGCCGCACCTTCCCTGAACATCTTGAAATTCTGGGAAAGGTCTTGCATGCCTTGGAATCTAATGGTTTTAAGATCAAACCCTCAAAGACTGAGCTTTGCCAAGAGGAAGTGACATTCCTGGGACATCAGGTGTCATCCAAGGGGATGGTCCCACTGGTAAAGAACCTAGAAGGTATTGCCAAGTTTCCAATCCCAAACACCATCAGAAGACTCCGCCAATTCTTAGGGATGGTTAATTTCTATCGCCGACACATCCAAAATTGCTCAGAGATAGCAAAGCCTCTTAGTGAACTTACAGGCCGCAAGACGCTGACTTGGACAGCGAGTTGCCAGACTGCGTTTGATAAACTAAAGGAGGCCTTAGTTAGTCCGATCTTGTTGACATACCCTGATAGGTCAAAGGAAGCTAAACCCCTACAGCTCCATGTAGATGCTTCTAACATTGGAGCTGGGGCTTGCTTGTCCCAAGAGCAGGAAGGAAATAATAGGCCCATAGCCTTTGTTTCAACCACATTCAATAGGGCTGAACAAAAGTACTCAACCACTGAACGAGAATTAGCTGCTATTCGATGGGCTGTGAGGACCCTAAAACCCTTCCTTTATGGAATTAAAGTTAAAATTTTTACTGATCATCAACCTTTAACCTTCCTTTACAATATGCCATTAGTAAATAACAGAGTTGCTCGCACACTGGAAGAGCTGAGTAGCATTGAATATGAGCTAGTGTACATACCTGGGAAACAGAATTGTATCGCAGATGCACTATCCAGGTCTCCAATTGACAATTGTCAAGAATCATTGGATCAATATGACAACCGATCAAATGCCACTCCAAAAGGATTCATAAAGACTGAAGTCCCAGGGGGAGGAGATTCCCTCTTTTATTGTCTATCCTTGTGGAGTAGTGGCACAATGGATCATCATAGGGAAATCAGAGAAGCAACAGTAGCAGAACTAATTAACAGGCGAAATAAGTATGGGATCTCTTCTGATAAAGCTATCACCCGTCAGCTGAATCTGATGAAACATGTTGGTCAGATCCCAACCCCACGGTTGATCCAAGTTTATAGTGATATGAATAAGGTAGAGATTTGGGTATATCATGGAGATCGAGCTCCCTTAAAGTATGGTTCTGACAACTACCATGATCGGTGTTATCTGCAGTGCCTCGCTGGGATCCATTACAATTGGTTAAACCCTATACACTAGGGCGGAGTGAAAAACTCATTTTTCGAATTTTCAAATTGGCTAGTGTGGAAAATGTGTGGAGTAGTGAGGAAATAAGCTGGTATAAATTTAAAATCATAACATTAATGTCTTCAGGTGCCACAATGACCTTCAATATTGAAAAAAATTGAAAAAAGCAGATTTTAACCAATAATTACAGAAGAGTCCACGATGCACAATAGACAAGAATTTATTCACACTTGTATAAAAATAGCTCAGTCAACCTTTACACACGAAACTTTTTGACATTGCAGCGTGCAAGTGCAAAGTACTAACACAATGTTCTTGTCCCAAAGAAAAAACGGTTCCAAAGGAAGAAGTGACGTTCCTCTTAGATCAAAGGAGTGAAAGAAAACTGTTTATTGATAGAGTAGATATTACACTCTCAAAGAAAAAAGCATCTACGTTGCTAAGAAAGCAAAAAGAAGCTGTGAGGCTCACCAAAGAATCTTCACAGGAGAAATTGCAGGATACAAATGTTGAATTATCATCATCAACATCAAATAGTGAAAGTGAATCTGGCGAAATATCAGACGATACATTTCCAGAGCCAGTTAGCTCGAAGAGAAAACTCGAACAACCTGAAGAACAATTATTCAAGAAAAGGAAAACTACAAATCTACCTTCAGTGGCTACTGCTTGTGACAGGACTGCAGTTTCAGATCGAGCTGCAGCATTCATTGTTAGTGCAGTATTACAAGATATTGGAGAAGTTTCTATTGACAATACATCTGAAGTAGTGGATAGGAGTAAAATCAGAAGAGAAAGACAAAAGAAGAGATCAGAAATTATGAAAGATCAAAATCAGGTCCCAATCAGAGGAATCTATTTTGATGGTCGAAAAGATTCTACACTCTTCCAAGAAAAAAAAGAGTCCAAAGTATATCAGAAGAAGGTAACAGAAGAACATATCACTTTAGTGAGAGAACCTGGTTCAGATTATTTGGGCCATTATTCTGTGAATTCTGGATCAGCTGAAGAAATATGTAAAGGAATGTTTGAGTATATTGGAAATAATGACATGAACCTGGAAAACCTTGTTGCCATTGGATGCGATGGTGCAGCAGTCAACACTGGAGAAAAGGGAGGCGTTATAAGGCTTATAGAATTGAAGCTGAAGAAGCCAGTTCAACATTTAGTGTGCCAGCTCCATGCCAATGAATTGCCATTACGCCATTTAGTTGCAAAGCTGGATGGAAAAACATCTGGCCCCCGCGGATTCACCAGTCCTATTGGCAGGGAATTAGAGAACTGTGAGAGTCTTCCTATTGTCGAGTTTGAAAGGATTGATGCTGAGGAACCAACTGTAGACTGTGAAGATCTTAGCACCGACCAAAAATATCTAATTGATATTCATCAGGCCATAACAAAGGGATATTGCTCTCCAGATCTTGCTCATCGTAGTCCAGGCAAAATGGCACATTCACGATGGCTGACTACAGCAAATCGTTTGCGTCTATACGTTTCAACTGTAAGTCCATCTGAGAACCTCATGAACATTGCTTCTTTTATAATGAAGGTCTACATCCCAATGTGGTTTTCTATTAAGCAAAGTACGTCTTTTGTCAATGGCTCAAAACATGTTTTCAAAACTATTTAACTAACAAGAACACTGAATGACGAAGTAAAGGATATTGTAAACCCTGTCATACAAAGAAATGCATTTTTTGCAAATCCAGAAAATATTCTAGCATCAATGATTCATGATGACCGCAGCGCCATAAGAGAATTAGCGTGGAGGCGAATAAAGAAAGCAAGGCAAACAAACAAGGAAAAAGTTGTGAGGCGTTTCATAGTACCTGTTATTCAATTTGAAGCTACTGATTATACTGATTTAATTAATTGGCAAAAATGCATTGTCACTGAACCACCTGTGACAAGACACCTGACAGAAAATGAGATTGAAGAATTCATAGAAAACAAGAGTACCCCTCCATTCGAGAAATTCCCTTGTCATACACAAGTAGTAGAAAGAATGGTAAAATTAGTGACTGAAGCATCATCAAAAGTATTTGGATTGAACGCGCGAGATGGCTTCATAAGATCAACACTTCAGTCACGTAAAAAAATGCCATCATTCGAAAGTAAAGCTGATATAAAGTTTAAATAAAACGTTAATAGAAAAAAACATGCGCAAGTGGGTGGTTGGGAGGGCATGGGTGGAGCTCGACACGCAGCCACCTCCTCGTGGTGAGTTCTGGATTATTTAGATCATTAATCAAAAGAACATTGATCTAAATAAACTAAGAGCTGCGTAATTCAGTAACTATTTTGGTAATTGGAACACTTAATATATAATAATAGCAAGTAAGTTTCAGTTATTGTACTAATGCAGAATATAAGAAAATCATTATATTTCACTTTTTTCGACACCCACATATTTTCCGCACTAGCCATATTTGAATTTCGAAAAAAAGTTTAAAAACCTCATTTTCGATCCGCCCTACTATACACCTACCTGGTCAATCAAATGATAAGCCTTCCCCTGAAATTCTAAATGTGAATAGGGAAACTGATAGCCCCTTTGAAGAATTTACACTGCTTGATGATAGCATGGAGGAGGACCTTGCACCTGACACAGAGGCTAGTGGGGAGGGGAATCTACCACCTGATAACCTTACACCACAATTGGAACTGACATCAGTTGTGGTGGACATCTGTCCAGTGATTCCTTTGAGAGAAGGAGAACAACTCCCAAAAGAAGGAGGGGCATTGTCCCTGGAAGATGTCATAACCTTACAAAAACTTGACCCTCACCTATGTCACCTTAAAAAGGGGATTAAGCAACAATGGACAGCGAAACGATATACTGGAAACCTACAACCATATAAACGAGATCATCAGCAATTGGTAGTTATTGATGACATCATTTACCATAGGGGAAAAGACCACCACTTGCGTTGTGTTGTTGCCAAAGGTGTTGCTATAGATTGGGCTGTCATTTTTCACAAGGAGTTTGCTCACTTAGGGCGAAATAAATTGCTTGCCCTATTATTGGAACATTTTTGGTACCCACAGCTGCATCGCATAGTGACTGAGATAGTCACTTCTTGTGTGGAGTGTCAGAGAGCAAAGATTACCAATATTCTCCACACACCACCTGTGTTTAAGATTGTAACCCAACATCCTTTTGAGTTGATTGCAGCAGATCTTATCTCCTACCCTATCTCTCAAAAGGGGAATGTTTGTGCATTGGTGGTGGTTGACCATTTCTCTAAGTGGTTGTCCGTGGTCCCACTGCCCAATAAACGGGCCTCTACTGTAGCACAAGCATTCAAAACTCGAGTATATCCATTTCTGCCCAGGCTGCCTGAAAAGCTACTCAGTGATAATGGGTCTGAGTTCACAGCCCAGGAATTTGAAGATACCTTGCTTGAACTGGATATACTCCATGTAAGGACTTCTCCTTATTGCCCCACATCCAATGGGGCTGTTGAGCGAGTAAACAGGACACTAACCCAATATTTGCGGATGAGTTTGAACCAGGTTGAGACCTGGGATGACCATCTGCCCAGGGTGGTATCCATTTACAACAATACCAAGCATCAGGAGACTGGTATTTGCCCAGCAGCCTGTCTCTTATCCCAGACTCACATCTTCCCTCAGGGCCCTAGGATAGACCACCATCAGCTTCAATATCGGGATGAAGGCCACCCACGGTTCGAACCCTATCACTTAAACCAGCTGGTGGGGCTGAAAATACACTATCCTGGCAACCTGAGCATCAATAAATTCAAACCTCGGTATGCTGGACCATATTGTATAATTAAAGTGAACCCAAATGAAATTACTTATCAAGTTCAGTCAATGAACCCTCAGGAACCCACTATTTATAAAGTTCACCACAAACATCTGAAAAAGTGGAATGTGGCTCCACCATATCTTCAACAGAACCGCTACTACCAAAGGCTTTTGGGAGATGCCCATTATGAGGTTGAATTCCTACCACAACCTACACCTGTAGAGATGAGTAAGGGTCCATCTCTAATTGAAGAACCAAGCCATGATGAACCATTCTTTAAGGGTTTTCGCTTCAACCCATTACCTGTGGAGCGTCTGAGAAAAATTCAGCAGACTCTAGATCAGACTCTCCACAACCTGTATCAGTTGGAAGAGAGATTTCATGAACAGCCACCTCCCAGCAGAAATTCTTTGAGACAAGATAAGACAAGTGGGGAGGATAAAGTTAATGGGGACATAGAGAATAGATGCCCAGTAGCAATCTCATCCTTTGATTCAGGGCAGGAACTACCTTCCTCTGAATTGGAGCCAGTGAAACAAAGTCCCCTAACGTCTTTTCGATTTATTGCTACCAATAATCAATCATATTTAGTGGCTGTGGAACCTGAAACAGACTTTGCAGTGACACAATCTCCAGAATCTTCAGAAATGACAAGTGAGCTTGAACTTAGTGGCCTAGGAGGAGGACTGAGTCCAACTGATCAGCCAACTCACGCAAGGCAACGAGGGTCCCTCACTCTGGAACCATTCTCTGGTGTATTAAAGTGGGTAAAGAAAACATCATTGACACCTTCAAAAATTGATTTTAGAGGGTTCTCACCTGAATCTCAAAACCTGCCTTTACCAGTTGTTACACAAGTAGGTACCCTCAAGAAGATGGGGAACCGACCATTCACAAGGTCACAGGGCAGATCTCAGGAATTGCCTAGGGTACAAAGTTCCCCACTTGAGAGGAAAACTAAAAGTAAGGTTACTGATTAGGTTAAGGTAAGATATAATTTGTAAAGTGTATTAAAGTCCCATACTATCACTCATCACTACTTATGTACTTAGAGATAAAATACCTGTGTTGTGCACCCCACAACAAGTGGGGAGGAGTGAGATGGTATGGTTAACTAAAAATGTTTTTCTTCTCTTTTTAATTGATAATAACAGATTTGAAATTCTCTCAATATAGAGAATGTTAAAAACTGAGGCAATCATATGCCTCAGTATAAAAGCTTTGAAACTCTCTCAGTATAGAGAACAAGAAGCAGCTTGAGGCAATCATATGTCCATTTCAAGAGACGGGAAAGCATCTCACTTCTCCTTGATGGTGTGGTAGGTGATCCAGTCTTGTTTTTACCATTGGTGTTTTGTATTGCTTAACCATTAGCTATAAGAACCATGTCTCACATATTTGGATCACTTAAAATTATCATGTAAATATCATAATCATTTCTGAATGCCTGATTTCCTTTATAAAGACCGTGTTGAAAAACCTAACTTCAGTTATCAATATGCATCACAATGGATTTTGAGCTTTCTCAGGCTGTGAACTAAATTGTACCTTTAACTGCCTTATGAGCAACATATTAATGCAAATACATATCCCAAAATTTTAGACCATTAATTATCATTGTCAGTTTTGCTCCCTTCACTGTCATCATTGCACTCATGGATTCCTGAGTCCACTGATGACAGTGCTAGGGGGATAATCTCTAAATGTTGTTGGTTTTTTTTCTTTATCAGGATTTGTTTTTGGCTGGGACATTTGCTTATTGAAGTGAATTTGGACAAAGCTTTTTCTTCCCCAATGCCTGCACAAATGCTGAAGCCAGTGTTCACATAAATTTTTTTGTTATAAACATTGCTTTTGTGTGTACTGATTGAGCCAAGAATACATTTAATGATTGTGAGATGAAGTGGAGTTAAAATGACACATCTGGGACTTATCAGGTTTATACAACTTGGGTAACACTCATTGACCTTACCCTAATAACTAATATTCTTTGTTTTTTTGCATTAGTTATGTAAGTTATTTTTTTTTGTAAGTCTTGTCTCCTTTGTGTGGTAATGGGCTGGTGATGGCCAATAATTTAATGGTTTTATTTTATGTTTACATTTTTGTGTGTGGTATGGGACTAATGATGTTTGTTTCTTTTGTTTTGTAGTAATAATTTTTTTTCAAGTGCTTAGTTGGTTCTGAAAACACATTGGTGTATGATCAATAAAATTGTTCAGATCTTCTTTAGTTACCTGTAAAAACTTGCCTGCTGATGCAGTTAACCTTGTAAGTGTTATTATTGTTTCGTTGATTAAATTAAGCAAAGGACATTTTACTTTTCTTAAATCCTCCCACCATAAGCCGAAGAGTAAGTCGTTAAAAGAGGCAGACTGGCTATGCTCCAGAGATCTTAAAGGTGAGAACCCAGTTTCAGATTGGTAGGAGCTGCCTATCTGACATAATCTCAACCACACTAAAATTGGTAACTTGCTCACCTCATTTCTCTCATTCTTAGCAGTGCAGGTGGTGCTGGAGTCAAATGATTTTTATTAAGGCCCTCTGGGTGGTTCTCACTGGCAGCTAAATCTCCCATCTCCGCAACCAGCCGCAGCTGCCGTGACCCCACTAACAGAGTATCTGGTAGGTGAGTAACGCAAACGCATCTTTACACAGATACACTTACTGGCATCACGCCCCCGTTTCAGTGTCTGGTCCACCTTCATACACTGAAGGAAAGTTATTGGGAGTACCTGTCATCGACAATTCTTCTGGCACAGCTCAGGCTGAGGCTTCAATGGATTTACTGGAGACATGGGAACTTACGGATAATGTTACTGCCCTTGTTTTTGACACTACATCCAGTAACAGTGGAGTTCACAGAGGAGCTGCCAAACTGCTAGAGAAAATGCTGAACAAAAAGGTGTTTTATCTGGCCTGTCGACATCACATCCAGGAAATCCTAGTAGGAGCAGTTTGGGAGAAGCTGTTTGGGAAGGTGAAGGGGCCAGATAATCCCTGGTTTGAGCATCTGAAGGATGTTTGGACGGACTTGTCCAAGGAAAACCCAAAGATGCTGGCTATCAACAGCAAATGGCTGAAGGAAAAGAAGAAGAACAGTGAAGAAATACTCCAAGACATTCTAACAGCAGAAAGGCTTCCAAGAGCCGACTACAGGGAAATGGCTGAACTGACAGTCATTGTTCTTGGAGGAACGCCTCCTCGAGGTATTCACTGGAGTCGACCAGGCGCCATTCATCAGGCCAGATGGATGGCCAGAAACCTGTACTCCATGAAAATGCTGATGTTTGCAGATCAACTTGAGTACGACGAAGACACTGTATCAAAGCTGGAAAGACTCAACACCTTCCTTGCGCTGTTCTACACTCCTGTATGGATGATGTCAATGTCTGCTGCAGATGCTCCCGTGAATGATCTAAGTCTAATCCAGGACATGTTGAAGTACAAGAAAACTGACCCAGAGCTTGCTGATGCAGTACTTAATAAGATGGAAAACCACAAATGGTACCTGACGCAGGAAGTCGTGCCATTTGCCCTGTTCAGCAGTAGATTGAGTGACACATTGAAGCACGACATTGCTGCCCAGTTACATGCCACTGAGAAGCCAGACAGCTTCAGAACAGGAAAGCCTCTATTCCAGAGAGTCACAGCTAAGACCACCCTGGTTGATCTCATTGGCCCAGAATCACATTTCCTGCTGGACACACTGAACATTGGATCCGAGTGGCTTCTGGAACCTGTCACGTCTTGGCCACAGAATGAGGACTACAGAAAAGCGTTGGACTATGTTAAGAATCTGAAAGCGGTGAATGACATTGCTGAACGTGGTGTCAAGATGATGAGCGACTTTGCAAATGTCATAACAACAGATGCCAAGCAAAGGGACTATCTCCTTCAAGCTGTGGAGTTCAACAGACGCCGCTTTGACAGCTTCAAGAAACAAACTCTCAACAACTGACTGTGTAAATGTCATTATGAAATTAATCATCATGTAATGCTTTCACTTCTTGATCGATTAGACTTGTGACAAAATGTTAATCTCAAATTTGTGTCATGAATAAGGCGCCTTGTCTGCCTTGAGTGTGAGAAAACGAATTTTGTGATATTTCTGAAATCTTTGTATGTACCAATGTGCCATTTCTTATTCCAAGACTATCATAATTGTATAAGTTAGAAAGAGGATTAAAAACACTTTAATTTGGTGCCTATTTTGTTGCTCTATCTTGTTTAGATAAAAAGTTATAGTGCAAAACATGATTCAAGGGACCCCGGAACTGGTGCTTTTGGCCGATTTCAAGGCAGAAAACTTAAAGCTCCATGCGGCAATGCTTCCCAACAACCTAGGTCAAAATGGTTGTGATTTTCGGCCTTTTCAGGTCAAAAAGCATGGGAAAAAGTACAGAAACCTATGAAAATAAGAAAAAGTTGATTTTTGAACAGGGCTAACACTACACCAATACTTTATACTACGGTACATTACCATCACCACTCCCTAAACACTGTTGCACTTTCTCTATAGTTCTAACCCATCTACTTCTAATATCTTCTCTAATACTACGTTAGTTCTACATCTAAGCTTTTATTCAACAAGTTTTCTTCTATTTCAAGCAATAACATTCTCACTTCCTCACAAAAATCAATCACATTCATTCTCTTTCTCATTCTTTCATTTATACTTCCTTCACCTCTATCTACTCCCCATTCATCCCTCACACTTTCCATTAAGGTTACAATACATTGCTCAGTTACACTCCTTTCTCTCTCACATACATTTTCCCTTTCACTCTCTCTCTCAAGAATTGCAAACCCCACACTCTTAATCCCCCCTCCCTGACACAATCTTTCTACTTCAGAGTGAAGAAGATTTCCCCTGTTCCGCTCTTCTCCTCCACCCTCAGAAAACCCCAGAAAAGAAAGGTCCTCACGGTTTGGGATTTCAAAACCCTCAAACGAGAATTCCCGGATGGACCAGGCTGGCACCAGGAACCACCAAAGTCCTGAACATCCCATTCTAACTCTGCCTCACCCGTGGCTGTTCCAGAGTCCAACTGGGAATTCTTCAGCTCAAGTACTCCACCTATCTGCCTGGCTTTCTCACCTTTCATTCCCTTTCTTCTCACCTTTTTCTTCCTTTTCACCCGCTTTGACACAATCAAGAACTCCAGATCTGCATCCATCCATTCACCCTGGATTCCCATCATGTTCTTGGTTTCTAGTGCTTTCTTTTGTTCCATCCTCTCACACATATCATACATTGGATGACATACAATGTACTCCAGAGGTATTCGTCATTTGTGCAACTGCTGATAATGTGCTCTTACTTCTTCACGCTATCCATTCTCTTGCTCCCTCTCTATCACATACATTACCCCATTCTCCCACACCTTTTTGACCACAAATGGACCCTCAAACTTTTGTGCCAACTTATACTCATTCCTTCTCCCAGTCTCATGCACCTCTTTCAAAACAAGCTCACCAACACCAAATGACCGAAAATGTACACCAGCCTCTCTCCATCTATCACATGCATTCTCATTTAATCGTATATCCTTTTGCACAGACCTTCCAAATGTAGACACATACCTTCTTGGGGAAGTTTGAATGGCCGAGTGGTATGTCAAATTGTAGCACCAAGCAATTCTTGCCAATTCAACATTCCACTCAGCCCCTTCCTCAGTACATACATGCAGCATTTCACTTATTGTTTTCACCATTCGCTCAGCCAAACCATTCAAAGCAGACATATATGGAGTTATTCTAACATGCTCTATCCCATTCTCACTCAACATTCTCTCAAAACTAACACCCATAAACTCAGGCCCATTATCTATTAAACACTTATGCGGTCTTCCAAGCATCATTGGCAACATACTCTCTCTCATCACTCTCGCAACATGCTCACTTGTTTTATTCTCTAATGCAAACATACACAAACTTACTCAAGATTGTGATCAACCCCTACTAATATTCCAACTTTCCCTCTACTCATTCTTGGCATACTCACAATATCAAACACCACAAGCTCCCAGGGTTCTTTCACTTCAATCTTTCACACGGGGGGGAGGGGGGGGGGGGCTACTGGGACTGGTATTTTCGCTTTTGGCAACTCTCACAGGTAGTTTCCACTTCCGCAACAACCAGTCCCAGCCTAGGGTGGAAAACCATTCCTTTCATTAACTCCCATAACTTGTTTTTTCCCACATGCCCATACATCCTATGTGTAATAATAATAACCAATCTTACCATACCCTCAAATGTCATCACTGGCACACTCTCTGTCTCACCCACCTTATTTACCCTCATATAATATAGCACTCCCATCCATACAGCCAACTTTTTCGCATACCTTTTATATTCTTCCACCTCTTTTGACCACTCTCTCACATCTGTACCATTATACAAATATTCTCTCAACTTGCATATCACCTCATCTCCTTCTTACATATCTAAAATATCTTCATCTCTCAACATTTCACACTGGTCTTCCACCTCTAACTCAATTGCTCCCACTAACACAGCATCTATACCTGTGCTTGGAAACATTCCCATACTGACCACATGCTCTCCTCCTCTCATTACTAAGCCCTGACAACATCCACAATCAAGTTCATATTCTGGAGGAAATCAATTCCCAGTAAAAATCCCAAGGTATTGATTCCCCTTTCAAGACTATGAACTTGTGCTCCCATACCTCTTTACATGCACCTAATCCCACCCTCAACTGCACAGCTTCATGTGACGTGACTGTTCCCCCTCCTATACCACGTATTCTCACACCCACTCTTTCTTGGGATACAGACACATTCCCTTCATCTAAATTACACAACACTTGCTCATTCACCAGACTGATTTGGGCACCTGTATCCACAAGACCCCTGTAGAGCTCAACCTTCTGGAACTCTTACAGGTACAACAGAAGGGCTGAGCTCTACCTCATTCCACACAGTCACGTATCATCCATGGCCCCTCTAACATACCTACCTCCATACACCCCTCCCCCTCTGACTCTCTCTGTGCAGCTCTAACTTCATCCAAAGCCCTTTCCAAATTTTCACCTGGCATTATACTTTTATACCTCTTCCTTTCACTCACCCAATTGTAATGTACTCCACTAATACACTGCAAATTCAAAATCAGAGCTCCTTTCTCCTCGATCCTTTCATCTTTATACACAACTGGACGATCACTACCATAATGCACATACACTTCAATACTAAACAATGAGCTGACCACCATGAGGACCTCTTGGAAAGGAAAAACACCTGGGCTCCTCATGGCCTTCAGCTCACGTACATAATTGCAGACCTTACAAACACCCATCCTTTCAGGTTTTTTAATCGCTTCATTCATAACCAAGGTCCACAATTCATCCACACTTCCTGGTATTCTCATTTTTAATCCATCCAATTCCAAATCTTTCAACCCATACCATACACTTTCAAATAAACTGTCACCACACCCCTTACTTTCATGCAACTTTACTATTCCCACTGGCAAATACTCAGGGTCGACCACCTCTTTCTCACACCTTTCATTCACCCCAGGTATTCTTGACATAAGGTCAGCCATATAATTCCTTTCCCCTGGCACATACTCAATCTTATAATCAAACTCACTCAACTCAAGCAAAGTTCTAGCAATTCTTCCATCCACAACTTTCATTCTCTCATATATACCAAGGGCTGATGATCAGTCTTTAAAATAAATTTCATTCCATACAAAAATGACTTGAAAGCTTTCACAAAAAAACCTCATTGCCGCAAGTTCTCTCTCAATTGTACTGTACTTTCACTCTGCCTTACTGAATGCTTTAGATACATACCCAATTACTCTCCTTCCTTCCTTCCTGTCCTTCCTCTCCCTGCAACTGGCACAAGCATCCTCTCATACAAAATCCACTCTCATCTGTATACAATTCTAGCAAACTCGCTCCTTCACTCAGGTCCGGATAAGCCAACTCCACATCTTTCGCTGCTTCCACTCTCAATTGCTCAAATGCTTCATTCATCTTCTCAGTCCACACCAATTGAGTACTACCTTTCATTCCAGTCACTTTGGTCAGAGGTTTCGAAATCCCAGAGCAGCCCGCTATAAATTTCCTCTGAAACTCTACAAGTCCCAGAAAAGATCTAAGTTCACGGACTGTCCGAGGTTTCGGGAACTCCCTGACTTTTTCCATATACTCCCCACTCTTCCGTACACCACTTGAACTCACCTTGTGCCTCAGAAATGCCACACTTTCCATGAACCACTCACACTTACTTGGTTTCAATCGTAGTCCAACTTCATCCAACACTTGCAGTACCTCTCTCATTATCTTCAGGTGCTCCTCAAACATCTCTGTCATAATCAAAATGTCATCTATGAAACAGATGACATTTTCCCTTGCAAACTTACCAAGAACACGATTCATTGCTCTCTGAAATGCAGCAGGTGCAGCTGTAAGTCCGACCAAGAGAGCTTGGAACATGTAATGGTTCCTGGCTGTGGAGAAAGCAGTTATAGGATGAGACTCTGGCTCAAACAGCATCTGGTAATAGCCCCTCAATAAATCTAATTTACTAAACACCCTCCTTCCATGCAAAGAGTACACACTTTCATTTATCAAGCACAACAGAAACCTGTCTTTCACTGTCCTTTCATTCACCATTCGATAGTCCACAC
This sequence comes from Bathynomus jamesi, assembly GCA_023014485.1. NCBI lineage: Eukaryota > Metazoa > Arthropoda > Malacostraca > Isopoda > Cirolanidae > Bathynomus > Bathynomus jamesi. The sequence goes on from JAJOZX010002571.1 coordinate 340,152, forward strand.
ACAAGCGAATCCTTCCATCAGGTGTCCACACAGGCACTCTTCTACTATTCCACGGACTTGTGCTCTGTTCAATCACTCCCATTCTCTCTAATTCCTCACACTGCTCTTCTATCTCATTCATTACTGGCGGGGAGAACCATCTTGGCCTTTGGTAGATCGGAATCTCATCCATTAACTGGATCCTGAAGGGAGGTAGTTTTGTTAAAGGGAGATCATCATCTCCTCGGGCCAATACACTCCTTTTCTCCCCTGCCAGCTGCCACACCTGCATTCATTCACTCTCACTCAACTGTTCACCAACAATCACCTCCTTTCTGATTTGTTCATTTGTCCACTCCTCCCCACATTCTTGCCCTTGCTCATCCATTTGTATTCCATTTTCTCCCTCCTCACATACTTCCACAATCACTGTATACACTTTCCCTATCACATCCCCCTCATTTATTCTCTTTTGCCATGCACCCCCATCTTCCCTAGCTTGCACACAAATCCATGGGTTACTCTCATCAATTATACCATCATACACATGCCCAACTCTTTTTACTCTATATGATGCATCCATACAATTCACAAAAATCATGCCTCCCTGCCTTTTTTTTCTACCATCACTCACTGGCCACTCAACATGTACCAATGCTGGGGTCCCCTTTTCCAGATTTACACTCTCAGATGCTCTCACCTTATACCCTTTTATTACCCTCATCCAATCTGATTCACTTTTCCCAACATAGAATTCACACTTACCCAACTCATCCTTCCACTCAATCATACATCTAGCAGGATGGATCACCAATTGATTCTTTTTCAAAAACTCATACCCCAGAATCATGTCATACTTTTCACTCTCCTTATCAACCACATAAAGCACACATTCTTTCAATTCACACCCCATCAATTTCACTTTAATCTGCACCTCTCCCAACACTCGTACTGGGATGTTCCTAACCCCTTCAATTTCCCCAGTTACTTCCCAATTCACTCTCTTTACACAAACATTCAACTCCTTGCTTACTTATTAAATTAGGTGAACATCCTGTGTCCACTAATGCCCTCCATACACTCCCTCCTCATTCAACAGGAATAACCATACACTCTGCCTTTTTCTCACTCGCTCTCACTTCCTTATTCACTTGACACCATCCTGCTAATGCCTCAAATACACATTCATCACTCAGAGAAGCAGGGACCCCAACCCCAACACGAGGCCCCTGCCCTATGCATTTCCCATACTGGGACCAGCTTCGCCCTTTCCAGTGACAGCACCCTCCTGAGGGCCCTGCCTCTGAGGTTGAGGAGCTGGCATGGCTGACACTGGCCAATTTCCTGCATGAGACACAGGACTCCCTCCCGCTGGTGCCGGAGCACCTTGCTGTCGGGCTTGACAGAACCGAGCAATATGCCCAAAGTTCCCACCATGGCCGTAACTACCTATGAGGTCACCGAGGTCCGGACCTCGGTAATTATTTCCTAAAAAAAAAAAAAAGAGAGACTGAACCGTTCTCCGTGTATGAAACGCATATTACCGCTTTTCTTTTGAAAAGAGGGAGTGTCGAGCGTTTTGTGTTTTGTGTTTAGTGTATAGCTTTGGTTGTGTTTGTAGATGTCATTTTGGTCTGAATTTTGCTCGTCCCGCAGCGCTCGAAAAAAACCTGGACCTCACTAATTTCTAAACCCTAGTTACGGCCCTGGTTCCCACATGCCCTACATTCATACCCAGGTGTTCTGCATTCATACACCATGTGTCCCATCTGCCCACATGCAAAACACGCACCCACTCTTCTTCTACAGGTCTCTATACCATGCCCCCCCTCTACCACAATATGAACACCCTCTTACATTCCCCATACTCCCTCCATTCATTGGCCCTCTTTGCTCATTCATTCTTGACTGGCCTTGAGGCCCTTGCCTTCGATACATTTGCCCCAGCATTGGACCATTCATTCTGGGACCCAATGTGGGAGGAGGCCCTGGTTGTTGCATGGCCGACCCTCCATACATTCTTGTGAATTCATTCACAAAGTTAGCCAGCATTTCCATTGGGTTTTGGGCCCTGGATGCTTGGCTAACTGGAGGTTGACCTGGCCTAGTATTTCTTAATGCTTCTGCATAACTAGGAAACACAGGTACTTGTTCCTCCTTCATCGATGTCCCCATTCATACATCTGCTTCCCTATTACACCCAATCCCACTCTCATATACTTGGTCCTCTAACAATTCCAAGATTTCATGCCACTTCAAACATGTCCCTCTCACTCTTACACACTCTTTCCTCTTAACATTCAAAAACTCCCTCACACTCTCAGGCACTGTCTCAATCAACTTCCTTACCAACCTTTTATTCTTATCTATCCCATCATCTCCAAATTTCTTTCTCGCCTAAGTTTCAAGTCTATATGCAATATGCATACAAATCAATACTCTCTCCCTTCTGCATCCTTGCTCTCTCAAAATCATCCTTCTTTCAATATTTCACACCCCCTCTTATTCTTAACACTTGCTCCACCAATCTCTCCCTTAACACCTCATACTTCACAGGCACTCCCGAATTTACAACAACATTGTAAAACTCTAGCAACCTACCTTCCAAACAGTCACCCATCTCTTTCACCCAATACTCAGGCACGTCTGGATACTTGCTCTTACAATAACGTTCATACTCTTTCAAAAACTCTTGTACATTGATTAATAGTAGTCAGCATGGGTTTCGACGCCATAGGTCTTGTTTAACTAATTTGTTAGAATTTTATAACGAAATAGTGCGCAAATACGATAGGCATAGAGCAGCTGACGTTATTTATTTAGATTTTAAAAAGGCGTTCGATACAGTTCCGCATAGGAGACTAATTGCGAAGGTCAAAGCGCACGGTATACGCGGTCAGGTAGCTAACTGGTTAGAAGAATGGCTTCGTGCTAGGAGACAGAGGGTCGTAGTTAATGGTAGTGAATCGGGGTGGTTAGATGTAGGTAGCGGTGTCCCACAGGGTTCAGTGTTAGGCCCATTGCTATTCGTAATTTACATTAACAACATAGATGTAGGATTGACTAGTAACGTGTCAAAATTCGCGGCCGATACTAAAATAGGCGGTAAGGTTGTTAACGAGGACGATAGTAATAGGGTCCAAGACAATGTAAATAGGATTATGGAGTGGACAGATAAGTGGCAGATGCAATTTAACGTAGACAAATGTAAAGTTTTGCATATAGGTTCTCGCAACAATAATTACACGTACACGATGGATGATAAGGAGTTAGTGAGCGTTGACGAGGAAGTAGATTTAGGCGTACGCGTATCTAAGGATTTAAAGGTTAGGAACCAGTGCCTGGAGTCTTGCGCAAAAGCTAATAGGATGTTAGGCTTCATAGCGCGTAATTTCGAATTTAAATCGAAGGATATTATATTGCCCCTTTACAAGTCCCTAGTCAGGCCTCATTTAGAATATGCAGTTCAGTTTTGGTGCCCGTACTTGCGTGAGGATATTGATATGTTAGAAAATGTTCAGCGTTGTGCCATGAAACTTATTCCGTCATTGCGCAATAAGCCTTATGAAGATAGGATTAAAGAGTTAGACCTGTATTCACTCACAACTAGAAGATTAAGGGGGGAGCTTATTGAAGTTTTCAAAATCGTTAATAACATCAATAACGTAAATTTTGACAAACTGTTCACTTTCGATAATAGTAATACTCACAATAACGGATTTAAGTTGCATGGCAGACGTTTCATTACTAATATCGCTAAAAACTTCTTTACGTTTAAAGTAATTGATAAATGGAATAATCTTCCCGCGTCAGTCGTTCATTCTACCAGCGTTAATATGTTTAAGAACCGTCTTGACAGACATTTAAAAGTGTTAACGTTGTTTAATTTAAAAAAACAAAGTTAGCAACAGGAGCTCTGGTGTGGTGCTCGAGGATGAGTCTGTTGACGATGAATGCCAGCTTGTGACATGCCAGCGTGTGATGCCAGCAATAAAAAAAAAAATAAAAAAAAAATTAGACTAACACGAACGTAGATGTAGCTCGTAGCGTAAACTAACCCACTTTTTGTTTAACTTTACCTACTTTTTTACTTTGCATGTCTGTAACTCTCTTTTCTTGCATGTTTGTAGTTTGCATGGTATGACTGTGAGTTAAGACTGTGTTTGCATGGTTTGTAAGCGTTCTTATTTTACTTCTTTTCATCTTTCACCCCTCTCCTATTCTCTCCACCTATTTTTCTGACTTGTCGGCAGTGGCCGGTGGATGATGATGGTGAGTCTTTTTTTCTCTTTTTCTGAATGAAAGTTAACCCACGAATGATAGGTGTTGCTCCTTACTTAACCCCTTATTCTCTTCTCTTAACCCCCTACTCTTTCCTTTCTCTCGGGCTAACCTTAGAGTGGATCTTAGGGTCTTTGTTAGCCTTAGCTTCTGTAGATCTGTAGATCTCTCCCACTATAAACATTAAATTTTGCAACCTTCGGAATCTCCCTAATTAGGATTCCCTTATGCACTATTACACCCTCGCTTGTATCACACTCGGTTTCAGTCTCACTCTCATACATGCTATCCTCAATGCTGGAATAGAGGGAGTCATCTGTGCTAATGCAGCATTGAACCCTCTGGGAAGCCCTCTTACCAGATGCCCTCCGAGCCCCCTTTCATTCCTGCCTTGCCCCTCTTAGCCTGCCCTTCCATCATCTTAACTTTCTCCCTCTGATCCCCACCCTCAAGCTTCTTTTTACCCTCCTTAGGAGTGGAATGCACCATCCCCTTATAAGGTCTTTCTTCTTTCCCCTCACTCACACTTACACTCTCTTCTCCTTCCAGGCCCCCTACTGCTACATCTTTTGGACGTGCCCCTTTCTTATCACCAACACCCTTACTATTTTCCCCTTCAAAACCCCCCTTCCCTTCCTTTTTCCCAATATCACTCTTTTACTTACCATCTTTCCCACCAAGCTTGCCCTCCAACTCGCTCATTCCCTTAACCATTGCCTTTAACCCATCATCCATCCAATGTTCCCTCTAAGGTGTGCGCGTGTGCGCCCGCACACGCATTGTGAAACCCGCGCACACAGCAAAATAAAATGCGCACAGGCTCAAGCGTATCATAAGTCACGACAGTAAATGAAGTAATTTTAAAAATATACCGTCACACAAGGTCTGACCATTTGCATCAACATACTCTATAGTCGCTCTTTTAAGTATTAACCCCTTCCGCCCGACTTTGCCGACGTCCACGCAACTACGCAATACAGATTTTTTTTACTCTATGTATTTGCATTTTTTTATTTTATACATTAAAGCATTGAATATAAACCTTCTCTTTCTTATTTTTGCATAAAAACGAATAGTAATTATCTTGATAGTCTATTTTAAATTGCTAAATGCTAAAAATTGTTTTGAGAAATGATAACTAAAATAGTCATTTTCAATTAATGTTATTTTTATTTTATTTCTTTATTTTGTTGAATTTTATTTTACTATTTTTTATTTTATTCATATTTTTAGAATGGATAAAATGTTTTCTTTTTAAGAATATATAATATTGTAAACAGTTTTTAATATCCATTTAATAGTACCATAATGATCAAGCTATCACCTTATGGAAATAATATTTATTAAGTCAGGATCTATTTTTGTGAAGCACTTTGAAATTATATGGAATTCAATCATAAAATGATAAAGTGGTAACATTTATTGAATAATTAAGAGTAGGATTCGACGTGATGCCCATCAGTATCCCTGCACAGCTCAAATCGTTCCGCAGCATTTCTAAACACATTCTGGAGCATTTGCGGGGTTATGTTATCTGCAGCAGTTCGCATACGTGTACATAAGTTTTCAAGACTCGTAATCTTCGTCTGATAGACGTGCGATTTGATAAAGCCCCATGCAAAGAAATCTAAAGGGGTTAAATCTGGTGATCTCGCTGGCCAAGGTCTGTTGCTTCCGCGTCCGATCCAGCGATTTGGAAAACGTCCATTTAGATAATCCTGAACAATTTTGGCATAGTGACAAGGAGCACCATCATGGTGATAGACGATGGGGATAGGATTGTTAGTACCGTCGTCTATCAACATGATGGTGCTCCTTGTCACTATGCCAAAATTGTTCAGGATTATCTAAATGGACGTTTTCCAAATCGCTGGATCGGACGCGGAAGCAACAGACCTTGGCCAGCGAGATCACCAGATTTAACCCCTTTAGATTTCTTTGCATGGGGCTTTATCAAATCGCACGTCTATCAGACGAAGATTACGAGTCTTGAAAACTTACGTACATGTATACGAACTGCTGCAGATAACATAACCCCGCAAATGCTCCAGAATGTGTTTAGAAATGCTACGGAACGATTTGAGCTGCGCAGGGATACTGATGGGCGTCACATCGAATCCTACTCTTAATTATTTAATAAATGTTACCACTTTATCATTTTATGATTGAATTCCATATAATTTCAAAGTGCTTCACAAAAATAGATCCTGACTTTATGTACACCCTGTATATATATTTCATTTTGAAGATAATAGCGCTCAGAAAAGTTTGCACAATTTTTCACCATAGCTAAATCTAAATGTATGCACAACGAAAATTTCTTGCGCACATGGACTAAAAAAAATTAGAGGGAACATTGCATCCATCTCTTTCCTATTCTCAATCATCTTTTCTTCCATCTCTTGATGGCAAACTACCAATTCTTTACTCTGCTCATCTAATCTACTTTGCAATTTACCCAAAACATTCTCTAATTCTGCCTTCTCTAACTCTAATTGATGATTCCTAGCCCTTTCTACCTCCAATGCCTCCTCCATCTCCCTCAACCTCCTCTCTAACTCCTCCTTGGTAGGCATCTCTAAACATGCTACCCTACTTTACTTCTACTCTGTTAACTACTACTACACCTTCACCATACACTACTACACCCAACCTACTACTACCCTTTCACTCTCCTTCTATACAACCCAACAAGGAAACAACCCACTTTTCTGAGTGGAAGTCCCTATTCGGGCGCCACTTATTTTATGTGGTGGGATTCGGTTAACCTAATGGCCATACCAGACAAAATATAGTAATTTTTATTTTTTTAGGCCTTCACAAAACCAGGCTGCTCACCTTGAAGGGTTGTTGGACCCAGGCTCACCATTCAGACCTCCGATTCCGCAACTGTTGGCTCGTACCACCAACAGTTTCTCACTTGGTTTACAGTTCTTACAAGAGTAGCTTCCTTCTGTTAGTGTTTCAATATTTTTGGCATCCTTTTCTTGACAAAATTTATGGTTCTTTTGGTTTAATAATGGTCTTCAGTTTCTCAGACAGATCTAGCTTGAATTTAGTTCCTTCCTTATTAATCTTTATTCCTTCTTGTTAAATATTTTAACTATGTATTTTCTTTTTTTTTTTGACACTTTCACAAACACCAGATTGTTTTCCCCACTTCCCACCACACTCAAAACTTGAGTTTTGACACACACGCCGATCTTTTGTTAAGATATTAACAATTTAGTACTAATGCCATTTGCTAACAGGTTTTAACAAGTGAGTCATTTTTAGAGATCTTTCATACTAATAACAATAATAAATTGCTTTCTTATACAGTCATTAGATTATCTTAATTCTTATTCTTTTAATTTTTTGTTAAATTTATCAAACAAATGTTTTATTCCTCATTCTTTGCTCACAGGTTTTACAAACAATTGTCTTTATCTTTAACTTTATAACTTATTATTTAATCTTCATTCAAAACTTATTAACAATTCAATAAGTAATCTTTAATGTTCTTTCTTATTCTTTATTACTTTATTAACATACTTAATAATTAATCTTTACTAATCTTTATTCCTCTGGAAAGAAAGAGAGAACCATTAAAATCTTATCTATAACAATATTTCAATCAACAATAAATAAATTTAATATATAAATAATAATAATCAAGGCCATGGGGAAAGGGCTGACAACTCAAAGGGGAAAAAGGGTTCACCCTCCACAACAGGACTGGATATCCAGCTCTTCAATCGGTTTCAGGAGAAGTGGTCTTTCATCAACCAGAAGGATTTCAAGCCCGCGATCACTGACTGATCCTGTTGTGGAGGCTGCAGTTGCCCCAGTCAAGGAAGAATTCCTTCAGTTCTTCCAGTCCCAGACGGAGCATACCAGGGAAGATTACAGGGAACTCGTAGAACTCTGCATCATCTTCCTTGGGGGGACCCCACAGCGAGGCATTCACTTCAGTGCTCCTGGAGCAATGCACCAAGCTCACTGGATGGCCAAGGTCCTCTACGCCATCAAGATCTGGCTTTTTCAGGACCAGTTCAAGTTGACCGCAGTGGAGGAGAAGGGCATCAAAGAACTTGCCTTGTTCGCTGTCATTGTGTATGCGAAAGCCTGGACAATGGCTCCACTTCCTCACCAGGCTCCTCTCAATGACTTCCTCCTCATATAGTCCTTGTTGAAGTACCCACACGAGGCCATCAGAAAGGCGACTGCCAAGAAGCTCTCACACCATCTGTGGTATCTTTCCGAGGAACTGGTCGGTATGTCTCTCTTCGATGAAAGGGTGTCCTGGGGAACAAAGCAGTTGATGGTGGAAGCCATGGAAGGTGAGGAAGAAGAAGATCCTTCCAAAAGACCGAAGCTGGATGCAAGGATCTTCTTGGATGATGATGGAAAGGGTCTTGAGCAACTGGTGTCCACAAACTCCAAGGCTCTTTTCACGAGGTTGGCCCTTCCGGATGATTTCCTCCGCCAAGACCCCCGCGAATGGCCCCAGTCCCAAAGCTTCCAAGCTGCCGCAAATCTGGTCCGGTCCCTGGCTGTGGTCAGCAACAGAGCAGAGAGAGGAGTTGCCCTTTTTCAAGACTTTAACAAGAAGCTGACCAGCGATGAGGAGCAGCTCCAATTCCTCCTTCAAGTCGTCGCAGACCACCAAAAGAAGTTCCCGGACTGCAAGAAAGCAACACTTTTGAACAAAGGCAGGTAACAATGAGTGGCTGGCAACCTCGATACCCCCGCCTTTGAGCGGCTAATACCTACTTTTGAGTAGGGAGGACCTGCATGCCCTGGGGCCAATAGTGTCAAAATATAGACAATGAGGGTGACCTCTAAATATTGAGCAATACGAATAAAATTTTGCACGATGAATTATCTCCTGCAATAGCATCTATCTGGGGGGTGAGAGTGAAATTTCTATCAATTTCTGTTTTTGAGGTCATATAAGGGCCACCCTAGTCTCCATCAAGGATTCAAGCAATGGATGAGGAGGAGGTGAACATTTTCTTCAGAGAAGACAAAAACATGGAGAGATTAACACCTGGCGTAAGATCCTATCGAAATCCACATGAGGGCCTCAATCCAAGACATCTCTAGATGAATTCCAAACAGCCACCTGAACACCCAGGAGGAAAACCCTCAAGTAACCAAGCCAGAAGATTCAGCCAAATGACAAAACTCTTTATCCCACCTAATAGTTATTTTAAAATAATGACATTACTGCATATACTACTTGCTTGAAATTAGTGATTCAACATTTATATATCTAATACGTGCTCAAACCCATAATTAAGTGCAATAACAATTACAGTAAATACTCAATGAGTTGGAATTCGGGATGAGTCAGAATTCGGGATGAGTCGGAATTTGGGATGAGTCGGAATTTGGGATGAGTCGGACTCATCCTCTGTCAAGTGCTATTATTCTTTTGTTTATTTTACTGAGTGAAGTGTTTTATTTCCTATGTCAAGGTTTGAGAGTATTTATGCCTCTTTAGGGGTAAATAGGGGGGGTAATTAAGGTAATTCACGATGAGTTGGACTTTTCAATGAGTCGGACTGGCTAGAGCCCTACATAGTCCAACTTATCAAGTATTTACTGTAAGTGAATTAATAATTACGTGAATGTGTATAATCTCTAACTGAAATTAGTGATTGAGTGAGTGCATAACCTTCATTTTAAGGCAACCTACCTCTAAAAATAATTAGTGAAAATCTTAATAACCTTTGAAAATGGTAAATCTTAGTACCGTATATGTGCTTACATGTGCAATATTATTGTGCATTCTAGATTAAGATTGGTTATTAAACTGTTAAATTTGTTATACAGACAAAGACTTGCTTTCTAGCTTAAATTCATTCATTAATGTCTCTAAGTTAAAATTATTCCTTTATATTTACTCTCACTATGTGTTTCATATTCGTTACTGCTGTACTTTCCTTCCAAAAAGGCCAAATCTTATACATCACAGTGCTAACTTATAAAGGTTATTCTATGAAAATGAACTTTTTACAAACAAGTCTAGAATGTGACTCATGTTTCCTGTCAACAACATACCAAGAAATGAACAAATACTTCAATTACCAAATTATTAATTTCATACTCTCATTATATTTCTGCCACTCTGCGTAGAAAGAACTTTGAATTTCTATTTTTTCCCATTAAATACCTTTTACCATAAGAAAATTTCTTAAATAAAGGAATTTTCACTGGATGCTGTATGTCACATGAAATTTGTCCTAAAGCTATTGACACATAGCTCATTTCCCTCTTCAACTGTGTATTTTTATTCTTTTCTTTTTATATACTGACCTTATTTAAAATTTTTATGTAAATAATTAATTCTTAATGTTAATACTCTAAGTTTTTGCTTACTCCAGCTACTGTATAAATGAATGATTTAACTAAATGCTCCTGCCTACTGTTATAAATTGACAATTAAAAATGTTCACATTATGACTAATAGCGTGTTGGTACTAAAAGCCAAATATAAGCAACATCCATTGTAAACAAAGATCATTTTGAAATAAGTTTCCCTCCAAATCTGAACTGAGATAATTCACATTTATAAATTAGTTTCCCTTAATCCAGATTGCCAATGTCACACTGATACTTTTTTGGGGGAGTTCACTCTAAAAACAATCATACAATCAAATAAATTAAGATGATCCCTGTCTTTATTTGTAATGTAATCTAAGAAATTGATTCTTTCAATACCCAATTTTTTGATACAGATTCAGTTCTTTTTGTTTTTTTTAAAGGTTGGGTGAAACTGTTATAATGTTATAATTTGATTTATCATCGAAGTAGAGCCATTTAATTCATTCATTAACTCACACCCTAGTATAAGACTAATTTCCTCCCGAATGGAAATCACACACCAGTGGTGACACAGCCATACTCTTTGTATAATTGCACCTGGGTGACACAATGGATTGAGAGATACTCAGTCCCCCAAAGTTCACAGGTGATGTGAACCACTAGTGTGGTGCTGTAGGCAAGTTCCATTCCTTTGAATATACAGGAATACCTCGAAATGTGTCGTTAATTCATTCTGGAATAACACGACAAAATATGAAACAACGAAATTTTAGCTAGATTATAACATGTTTCAATGAGAAAACATTTTACTGTATTACCGTATTTTATGCCTCATAAGATGCTACAAGTGGTAAGACACACCCTATATTTAGCAAAGAATATTTAGGAAAAAAATATTTTGAAGATTTATCAGCCTGACAAAAAATATATTCCCATAACTTTATTAAAAGAACATTAAACAAAACAATAACATATGAGCCCTAAAGTGATTTTTGGAGACATTTTTCAGGAAAAAAGTGGCGTCTTATGAGGTGTAAAATACGGTATGTTATTAAACATTAATTAATCAAATTCTACTCATTTTTCTGCAAAATATAATAATATATTATGTTGATAAACAGTGGAATTTCATCAATTTCAATCATTTTTTCACATCTTTTCAAAAAATTATGAATCTGCAAATATGGATGATGGATTGTGAAACTATAGGTAGTAAAAGATTGATGATGAATCTGTGAAATGACGAATTTTGAGGTATTCCTGTATAAGGGGCTCAGTGCCCTTACAGCAGACTCCAAGGAGATGGGTCTCTGGGATGAACTGGCAGGTTTTCAGTCCATTAATGGGAATTTGGCATCAGTTTTGAAGTCGTGTATAGGAATATTTTGAATTGAAGATTGACGGGTTTTCAATTGAAGTTTGACTGTAGGAAGGCAGTAAACTTAGCAACTGAGTCATACATTCAATATTTCAAGGACTAGAGATTAAGCTATTTTATTTGATTTCATAAACAATTTTTATTTAACTCTATAAACAATAAGAACCCAAGTGATAAATATTTGATATTGTTTAAACTATAATCCAGTTGCATCTATTGATTAAAAGAATAACAGCCGATGCCTTTCTTTGTCCAAAACCTAAAATAACTCTCAAACAAAAAATATTCAGCATGCTCTGTGGTCATGGTGGGATCAGACATTGAGACAGTCCTTCTGATCCAGGAGTACCGTATCATACTCTCTTGGAGATTTCATCCATAAAACCAATGGGTGTATGATATATATTACCACAATTAAAATCACCAAAAACCACACTGATCTTATTATTCACTAATCTGCTTAATTGGTTATACAAGTTTATATCCTTATCAATGGAGTAGTGAGGTGGCCTATAGGTATACTAGAAGTAGATGCATTACTTTATTATTTAGGTTTAGATCAATTCCCAACATTTCATAAGCAGATACGATATTACTGTTTACCAGGTGCAGGAAGTCACAAGCACACAAAAGTACACTGCCACCTTCCCTTCCATTACTATCTTTGTGAAACATTTTGTAATTTTCTGACAAAATCCCTTGATTCAGAATGATTCCAGGATTCTGTTATTCCTATGATATCAAAGTTCTCAGTTTTGACTAGCGCTATAAATGCCACTAGTTTGAACTTCTAAGTGACCTAGCATTGAAGAGCATAGTTTTAAGACATTTTAAGTTGTTGTTTCTCCTAACTGGCCTTAGTCATTTCCTGAAGCAGGTGAATCAACTACTGGGGGGGGAGAGTAGGATGGACTATTGGGGAGACAGGACTATCTGCTAGGGGGTGGAGGACTGACTGCTGTAGGGACAGGACTATCTGCTGGGGGTGGTGGGACTGACTGCTACTGGATTAACTATTGGGAGAGTAGGATGAACTATTGGAGGAGCAGGACTGAGGAAGGAGGACTAACTGCTGGGTGAGTAGGATCAATTGCTGGTTTGGAGGGGGTCCTAGTTTAAAAAGATTATACAAATTTATGTTCAGTAAATCACCAACCTATTTCTTCCCCTTCTGAATAAAGTGTATCCCATCTAAACCAAAGTACGCCCCATTTCCAAAGAATGTAGGCTAAAAATCAACAAACTTTAGGCCTTTTTCCTCACACATGCTTTTAACTCTAATTTATGCTAATGGCTTTACTTAAGGTACAGTCACTAGCACATATTTGTGGGAGAATCCCTACAACCAATCTCATATCTGTCTTCTCTTTAACCTTGTTGGTTAGGATCTTGAACTCTTCTACAGTGGTCTCTGCCTGCTCTCCCTCCCAATAGACAGACAGACAGAAATTGGCAAAGTCATAAACTATTCTTTGTGAAACGTGGATCTCAAGTAAAAAACTGAATATGAAACACTGTTTCTTAAGTAAGGGAATGATTTCTAAGTGTTTGAAACTTGCCAAATAACTTTGCCTTACCTTCTTCTACCACTTCACTAACAAAAACTTTAGCAATGCCTGCCATTGCAATGACAACATTCTGTGAAACTGAACAACCAGTTATAGTTTGCATAACCTGCAGAAAAAAATATCAAATTAAATAACACAAAATGGAAGTTTATAAAGAACTTTTTATTAAGGTTGGCATATTGGAATAAATGCAAAAACAAATGCTGCTTCTTAAGCAATAGTTCTTTAAAATTGAATGGACCTAATCATGATAAATCATTCAGAGAGTGTTGGTTTACCAATTTTTCAAACATGGCAACATCAACTAAATTTTGCTAAATTACCAAATGCTCTTTTTCCATTCTCAATGAGGTAGCACGGCAAGATGAATAAACACCAGACCAGAGATGAGCATTCAAATTACAAACTGCACACTGGGGCCAAATCATTAGTGATATATATAAAGTACCATTCCAATTTTGGAGACTCAGCATTAGCTTTTTATGAAAAAAACTGGAAAACATCTAGAAGTGATTATGCATGAGACACTTCCCTCTATTTTCAGTTATTCTTTGCAATTAATTTTTGACACTACATTCTGCAAGAACAAAGTTCATTTCTCATTCAGTTTTTGATCTCTCATTCTCTCACTTCTAAATAATTACTGCCTTATTCACTATGGAAACAAATTTTTAAAGCTTAGTACAGTACCTATTATACTGTTATTTTAACCTTCACCCTTCACTGTGTGATATTCACCATGGTTTAATGTGTATATGGATGGGTTATTGAAAGCAAGAATGCTAGAGAGAGAGAGGAATATGCCCTAAGTCTGAATTCAAAAGAGAATGAGTGGAGGCTGTCACATCTGATGTATAGTGATGATGGATGAATCAAAGAACGAATTAAGGAGAGCAGTGACAAGTTTTGGTGATGTATGTGAAAGGAGTAGGGATGCACCGGATATCGGATCACGATCCAGTATCCAGCCAGATACCAGATATCAAGTATGATCCAGCCAGATACCAGATAATTAATTAACATTTTAATCACATTATGTTGATAAAAAACTTCATATTTCAAGTTTTTCTGTATACTTTATTATGGCTAATACCAGACAATTTTATTCAGCTGTGGGAACAGGCATGTGCAATAAAGGGCTAAATTAACATTTATAATGATTTTCTTTTAAACAAAAAACACACAAAGTTAGCAGAACTTGGTCCAATCAACTTTGCCTTTTTTCTCGAGAGTTACCCCCAAAATATGGAAAATGTTAAATTTTCTATTAAGACAATTTAAGTCTTTGAAAATTTAATACACTTTTTTTTTTTTTTTTTTTTTTCCCCAATTTAAATTCTGTTCTAAGCCTACTACTAACACATATCCTAATTATTTAAATTTAAAACTTAGCAAATTATCAAATATCTTATTCTTTTTGTTGTATCAAAATATACTAAAAATAATTCAAAACTTATTGGTTTTATGAAAAGGCAATACAGTATAAATTAAATAATCTACTAAATTATTGTGCATCTGGCAGCAGTGATGAAAAATATGACATTATTGAAAACAATGAAAAATATAACTATATATTTTTACGGTTATATTTATCACACATCTATCATTTACATTTAATAATTATATATTGAGAAAGAAAATGTTTTTGTTATAATATACAGGGTGTACATAAAGTCAGGATCTATTTTTGTGAAGCACTTGGAAATTATATGGAATTCAATCATAAAATGATAAAGTGGTAACATTTATTAAATAATTAAGAGTAGGATTCGACGTGACGCCCATCAGTATCCCTGCACAGCTCAAATCATTCCGCAGCATTTCTAAACACATTCTGGAGCATTTGCGGGGTTATGTTATCTGCAGCAGTTCGTATACGTGTACGTAAGTTTTTAAGACTCGTAATCTTCATCTGATAGACGTGCGATTTGATAAAGCCCCATGCAAAGAAATCTAAAGGGGTTAAATCTGGTGATCTCGCTGGCCAAGGTCTGTTGCTTCCGCGTCCGATCCAGCGAGTTGGAAAACGTCCATTTAGATAATCCTGAACAATTTTGGCATAGTGACAAGGAGCACCATCATGTTGATAGACGACGGTACTAACAATCCTATCCCCGTTGTCTATCAACATGATTGTGCTCCTTGTCACTATGGCAAAATTGTTAAGGATTATCTGAATGGATGTTTTCCAAATCGCTGGATCGGACGCGGAAGCAACAGACCTTGGCCAGTGAGATCACCAGATTTAACCCCTTTAGATTTCTTTGCATGGGGCTTTACCAAATCGCACGTCAATCAGACAAAGATTACGAGTCTTAAAAACTTACGTACACGTATACGAACTGCTGCAGATAACATAACCCCGCAAATGCTCCAGAATGTGTTTAGAAATGCTGCGGAACGATTTGAGCTGTGCAGGGATACTGATGGGCGTCACGTCGAATCCTACTCTTAATTATTTAATAAATGTTAGCACTTTATCATTTTATGATTGAATTCCATATAATTTCCAAGTGCTTCACAAAAATAGATCCTGACTTTATGTACACCCTGTATATGTAAAAAATATAGCTAATATATACATATATACTGTATAAAAAATGCAGATTAGGAATTTTGTTTATTCAATAAAAAAAAATCCATAAACCAAAAATATGACATGAACTTACTTTATATATATATAAATGAAATGAAAATGAAATGAAATGAAAATGAAAAGGTTTATTGGCAGACTATAGTCCATATGACAAATATTATTAATACAATGACTTCATATACTAAGGATAGAAATATATACAATTGATTAGAAATAATACTGCACTGTCGAAGTTAAGTGGAGCTAGAGACAGACGTTTTCGTACCAAGAAGTCCATAGCTTAGAGGATAAATGGCAGGACTCACGGATAGCTTGGATGATCGGATTGGTTGATTTTTTAATTCTTTGCATCAGACTGTGTTGAGCACATCTTGTTACCTCCGGGAAGCTCAGGACATTGCAGGTAGCAAACATTTGCGAAGCTGAGCATCTCGGGGGTAATTTATGTAAGAGTCTAAAAGACCTGTTGTACAGCAAATTTAGGGTTCTGCCAGAACCTTTTTTATAATTCACCCAGAGTTGCTGACCGTATATATTACTGCAGAAAGTACGAAAGTGTGTGTCTTTAGCTTCACTTGTACAGAAACGAAAGTTCCTTATGGTCATATTCACTTTAGCACACAGGCTTCGAGATTGTTTTCTTATATCCGAGTCATCACTCAAGGAGCTGGTAATAGTTTGACCCAAATACTTAAACTCTTGTACTTCCTCAATTACTTCACCATTCATTTTAAACCTTATATCAGCTGGCTGATTATAATTACAGCTTTTAGGATGAAATTGCCAGGGCTGTGGAGTCGGTGATAAAATTTGCTGACTCCAACTCCGACTCCAAAAATTTTAACATTCTGACTCTGAATCCGACTCCAGAAATCTGACTTGTATAATTATGACTCCGACTCTGATGGAATGTTAAGGCCAAATTGATTACGATTAGCTTTATTAGGCCAATGGAGATTCATAAACAAGGCATTTCATCACCACCACATGACTCATCAGTTACTTAGTGGCTGTAACTATGCCTTAATGGCTTTTTTTCTCTTTATTCAAAAATTACAATAAATCCCAAAATACAAACTGATTGAAGCTTAAACAAAATAAAATTATTATTGGTTTAGCAAATTAATATGTTTTTGTATTATTATAAACATCCGTAATACGTAATATTTTCCATCAGCAATGAGTGAAAAATATTCAAAAACAGCAGATTTATACTTTTGATGTGACATTACGCTGTTATCATTACTTATCAAATTGAAATCTAAAAATCTGAAAAAGATTTAGGGTTGCTAGTAAAAAAAATTTTAATTTCCTTTTATTAATTATGTTAATTAATTAATTATAATCCCTATTAATTATAAGCAACTATATTTATATATTATTTATATACAGGGTGTCCCAGAATTAACTATTTCAATGAAATCAGACAAATTTAATAAAAACTGACATAATTTTGTGTTTATTACTAAATTATGATACAAAAACAAATAGATTTATAAATCATAAGTCAAAACTTTATTGAGAAGTTTCAACATGTGCACCGTCTGTATCTCTGCAAATTTCAAATCTATCCTCAGCGCTGCGAAACACATTTTGAAGCATTTCAGGTGTTATCTCCCGCACTGCCAACTGGATGCGTTCTTTAAGTTCAGCTAAACTATTGATCTTTTGGCGATAAACCTTTGTTTTTATGAAACCCCATGCAAAGAAATCCAGGGGTGTCAAATCCAGAGAACGCGGAGGCCAAGGTCGAGGTCCTCCACGTCCAATCCACCGATTCGGAAGGCATCTGTTGAGGTATTCTCGAACAATTAGAGCATAATGACATGGTGCTCCATCTTGTTGAAACACAACATTATCAAGAATGCCATTATCAAGAAGCTGTGGTTCGAGAAACTGCTGAAGCATATCAAGGTAGATGGTACTTGTTACAGTTGCTTCCGCAAAGAAGAATGGGCCATAAATTTTGGATTTGGTCATTCCAAGCCACACGTTAACTTTTGGAGAGTCTCTTTGCCATTCTATGACTTCAGACGGTCTTTTATTGGACCAGATACGACAGTTGTGTCGATTGACTTTACCACACGTGTGGAAAGTCGCCTCATCACTGAATAAGATGTTATCCAATAAACTTTCATTTTCGATTTGATCCACAATTTCTGCACACCTTGCTGCTCGATTTAGATAATCCTCTTCATTTAGGGCATGCAGTACTTGAATGTGATAAGCCTTTTTCATCAGTGTCGAACGCAAGATTCTATGAACTGTTGTCTTGGATATATTGAGTCTTCGACCGGCCTCCCTAACCGAAGTTGTTGGTTCATCCTCAAACAATTGTCGTACCTGTTCGGTACTGTTACGTGCTGTCCTTGGGCGTCCTCTTCCCACCTCGTCGTGTACGGATCCAGTTCTTTTAAATTTGTTCACAAGTTCATGAATCGCTTTGTCTGTAGGACCGGTTCTGTGGAATCTTCTTGTAAATTTTTCTCTGATTTCATTACATTGCGTTCCTTTGATACGGGATGTTACAACAAAGATGCATTCTTGTGTATTCATTATTAATAGGGTTCTGAAAGAGAATGAAAATAAAACTATGAAAAAATTATGAAAATAAAATTCTGAAAATTTTTTAGAAATTTATACATTTTTAACACATTAAACATGATAAACATAAATAAAAGTGTGTTTTTAAAAAATTTGTCCGATTTCATTGAAATAGATAGTTAATTCTGGGACACCCTGTATTTATATATTATATGAGGCGTTGCATGGAAGAAGGGTGACCTAGCCAAAATCAAATCTTTGAGAAAAATGCATTTTAAGTTGGAGAGGTATTTATCGACAATTAGGTAGAAGAAGGGCTACCTAGCCATTTTTGGCAAAAATGAATTATTGCTGTTTTCAGTAGCTTAATATATTATATTAAGCTACTGAAAATCAGCAATAATTCATTTTCACCAAAAATGGCTAGGTCGCCCTTCTTCCACGCAATGCCTCATATATTATATTAAAACATTAGGTTAAATCTATTTTATTCATAAAATTGAGCTAGGCCTAGGCTGCTATGGTTATAGTTGAAGGATTTGCACCGACTCTGACTCCATCCAACTATGCACTTCTGACTCCGACTCCACTCAAAATTGACCGACTCCATGACTCCTCCTCCTGACTCCGACTCCACAGCCCTGGAAATTGCATAACCTTAGTTTTTGTAACATTAAAAAGAATATCATGTTTCTGTGAATACACTTTGCAGACATTTAGTAGCCGATCCAGACCTTTAACAGAGGGACTTATTAACACCATATCATCGGCATAAACTAAGTTATTTATCCTTGTGTTATCTATACAACATCCTACTGTTGCCTCATTAAGTGAAGCAATTAATCTGTCAATATACACATTAAACAGCATAGGGGAGAGCAAGGAGCCTTGTCTCACCCTGCAAGAGGAGCCAAAACACTCGGATAGTACATTGCCCCACCTAACAGTGAAAGATTGGTGGGAATACCAAAATTTCAATAAATTTAATATGTATATGGGAACCTTCCTGTCCTCTAGTTTTGCAAATAAAATAAAATATTGTGGTTCACCCTATCATATGCCTTACTTATATCAAGGAAACAGCTATAAATGGTTGAATTACTGTCAAGGTGTTTAGATATTGTTTCTTTAAGTACATAGATACACAGGTCAGTTGAGTGGGACCTTTTAAAGCCAAACTGATTAGGAGATGTCCATAGGAAATCATTTAATCAGAGTAACAAGAGTTTTTCTAGTAGTTTTGAAAAGCAGGAAGCTACAGCAATAGGCCTGTAATTATTGCTGGACAGAATGTCTCCGTACTTATTTTTGACCAGGGGCAAGATATATACCCTCATGAACTCTGCAGGGATATAGCTATGAGCAAGCATGGCTGATAGGAGCAATGATATATGCAGACATACTACGTCATTTGCATATTTTAAGTGCTCATTCGATAAGTCATCTACCCCTGATGCAGAACCAGTCTTTAACTCTTTAATTAACCTCTTTACTTCAGAAAATGATATCAAAATATTTTCCCTTGTCCCTCCCACAATCGTTTCGCTGCAATCTATCTTAAGATTATCCCTACTCACACTATTAAGAATGTTAGAGTAGTGGTTTTTCCACAGCTTTGCAATTTCATCCTCCCCTGACACCCCATCGATTGTCGGAGGGGAGGACATTTTTGACACCCATTTGATTCTTAACAAATTTCCAAAATTTGTTATTATTGTTATTTCTGTGAGCTTCACAGGCTTTTGATGCTCGAATAGACTCTTCTTCCTGTTTACATCGCCTTATGGCCACCTTATACTGACCCCGACTTCTACACATATTTATGTATACTGGTCCTAATCTGGGTCTACCATGAAAGCACCACAAATCATAGGTGTCTTTTGATTCCCTCTTCAGGGGGGCAATAAAATCATTCCATCCAGGAATAACCTTAGTATGATAGTTGTAAGATTTAATCAAGGGGCTTCCTGCTTCTCTTAACAGGAATATTATCTTACTATAATACCTATCTATGAGTTTACAGTGAGAATCATTTGAGCAAGGATTATTACAGGCAAGGTGCAAAATTTCTAAAATTATTAAAGAGGTGACATGTTCTGTCTTTGTATTCTATTCTCTGCTGCATATTAACATTGGACCAATCAACGCGATTATTCTTACCTATTGAGTTCTTGTTAAGTCATGTTGCGCATAAATTGGTAATGTTAATTAATATTTCTAATGGTCTATGATCAGAAAGAAGGAAATCATGCAAAATATGAACTCTAACAATTCGATCCTTTAGATTATTACTAGTGAGACAATGATCAATCCACCTGGTGGTACCACTCATATCGCTAACATATGTAAAATTACCACTGGCTACCCCTAATACATCTACATCACTTATACTTAAATTGGCCAACTCGCACATGTTACCCAATTCTCCAAAGAATTCCGAGTTCACATGTGCATTAAAGTCCCCCATTATTATACAGTGAAAATATTTGGGGTTATCTGATAATGACTTAATTTTGTACAGCAAATCAATGTATTCATCTAGATTACTGCTGTTGTTGTATGGTAAATAGCAGTTTACAATTAATATGCAATCATTGTTCACTTGTAATTCAATGCCTAACAACCTTACATTATCACTTTTTAAAAATCTTATATGTTTTGACAAATTTTTCCTTAATAAGAAAGCAACACCACCAAAAGGCCTACTGTACATTAATTCATCTGACAAGTCTACTGCTGATGACACATGGTACATAAAGTCATCATGGATGGTAGAGAGGAATTTTAGCTCTTGCTTAGGTAGCCAGTGCTCCTGCAGGAGTATCAAATCTGCACTGTCGCAGATTTTATGAACATCTACAGTTGAATTCCTCACTGACCTTACATTATATGAGACTATTTTCAACAAGTTATCCACCATGACTGATAGAAAATTTATTATTAGTAAGATTATTATTATTATACACAGTACAACTTTCAGGCATTACCATTAGGGCACCTATTATTATTATTATTATTATTATTATTATTATTATTATTATTATTTGCCTGTTATCAAATCTCCTGGAAAAGTGAATAAACTCCTTAACAATAATACCATCTGGCCATTGACTCATATTATATGGGTTGAAATGCGCATTTACACCTTTAATTATTACTTTAAAAGAGTTATAATACAGAGATTTTGTGTTTAGTTTATTAACTATCACTAGACTGTGTTCACCAATGATTTCTTCTATCATGTGTCAAATATCGCTTGCCTTGTTCGAGAGCTGAATTCACGACACAAATAGGGTGAGATTCTCCATCGGTGGCCTCGCCATGGAGACCGGTTGAGGAGACCTTTGGGACAGGCACCTATTAACAGTTACCCACCCATCCTGCTCCCTCAATCTCCCTGAGGCAGAGTTCGCCTGCCTGGAGGATGGGTGGCACAACCTTTGGGGGATAGGAGGCCCCTCCCTTACTCTGTGGCTTGGTGAGGGTCTGTTAGTGGTGTTTATACCCTGACGGCTGCGCGTGCCTCTCCTTCTTTGGTGGGGGGGGGGGGGGGGGGGGGGGGGGGGGGGGGGGGGGGGGGGGGGAATGCGTACCGAGCGAGGCGTAATTGAACACCTCTCCTCTGCAGTGGGAGGCAGGGAAGAGGGCAATGATGCCTCAACTCTCGGCATTGGACCATCCCTGTTCCTCATTGTGAGATTGGGAACAGGAGTTCTTTCCTGAATGGGAGGGGGGTTGACCGCTACCCCTGCATGCTGCATTTCCACCCCACCTTCAGGGGGGGAGTTGGAGGCAGGGATTTCGTTTCCCTCACTGCCCGACGCGCTTCTTGGAGATCTGGCTTGCTGAACTACTTCCGAGTAACTGGGCTTTGGGAGGAGCGTCTCTTTCAATGCATCTAACTCTGACCGGAACTGTTCTATCGAAACCGCATTTTTCTGATTTGACACCACGTTAGGCCTGTTCAAAAATCAACTTTTTCTTATTTTCATAGGTTTCTGTACATTTTCCCATGCTTTTTGACCTGAAAAAGCCGAAAATCCCAACTATTTTGACCTAGGATGTTGGGAAGCATTGCCGCATGGAGCTTTAAATTTTCTGCCTTGAAATCGGCCAAAGTGCCAATTCCGGGGTCCCTTGAATTATGTTTTGCATTTTAACTTTTGATCTAAACAAGATAGAGCAACAAATTAGGTATCAAATGAAAGAGCATAAAATTAATAAATAATAATAATAATAATAATAATAATAATAATAATAATAATAAATAAATAAATAATTAATAATAATAATAATAATAATTATCTATCATTTTTCAGGAAACAACAGAAACTCAATCAGAATCTAGAAAACCATCTACAAGTTACAACTTCACAATGGCATTAAGCAAGGAGCTGAGGGAGCTCCGTGGGTGCACAGTTGATATCTCAGAACCTCCACGTACTGTCCACAGGCAGGTGTCAACTGGGCCATCTACCAGATCTCTCACTGAAACTTTCCTGGTTGGATACCCTTCAGCTTTTATCAGTGGTTCCCAGCTTCCCACCAACAGACAGGCGTTCCAATATTTCCTTAATCTTCAGAATTTACCAGAAAATGCAGGGAGGCCCATGGTTCAAGACCTTGCATATGAAACAGTTGAATCTATCATCCCATTCTGGCAGATGGCTAGGATCAAGACAATGACCAAGTACAACGCAATGAAGCTCTTCATGAAACTACATGAGAAACATCGTGCTCTGGTGAAAAGCAAGGAAGAGCAAGTAACCCTGGAGGAAAAAGAGGAGCATTTGTGCTGGAATTAGACAGCCTGTTCGATATAGGAGCTCCAGATGCAATCCAGGAAATACAGAACAACAGACTGTTATCCAGAGAGAAGAAAGATGAGGATATCAGGTTCTACGAAGACCAAAAGACTGAGAGGAAAGGTCATATGTCTGGTCATGACAAGATTTTTGAGACAAGATCCCTGCAGCAAGCAGCGAGGAATGAAAGACTGCAGCATAGACAAGAACAAGGTAAAACTAATTACTTTGAACGTTACAAAAAGTTTTAAGTTTTACTCCATTGCTATATTTAGCATGTACTTAACAATTACTGTCTTAACATGTTGTACTATTTTACAGCTGCAGCAGAACAAGAGGCAGTTGTTCATGTGGATGACATTACCTGGGGTGACTCAACTGACAACAACGCTAACACAGAGGACATGGATTACCATCAGCCTCGTCCTGGATGTTCTCACCATCAAGACACTGTGACTAGTGTGACTTTGACGTTTCCAAGGAAGGTCATGGAATGTGATATCATCTGCAATACAGCTGATCGTCTTGGTTTATCAGACAATCAAGTTACTGCCATGGTTTCTGCCACCTTGAAAGCTGGAGGGGCTGATCTGGATAACTTCGTCATCTCAACCTCAACAACACGTCGCAACAGAATGCTGTCCAGGTATAATATCAGCCAGAGTCACATGTCCAAGTTTTGTGAAAACCCCCCACAGTACGCTGCCTTACACTGGGATGGAAAGTTGCTCAAAGATGTCTTGGGCAGTGAACCTGGAAGTACCTCAGAGACTTTAGCTGTGCTAGTGTCTGGTCCACCTTCATACACTAAAGGAAAGTTATTGGGAGTACCTGTCATTGACAATTCTTCTGGCACAGCTCAGGCTGAGGCTTCAATGGATGTACTGGAGACATGGGAACTTACGGATAATGTTACTGCCCTTGTTTTTGACACTACATCCAGTAACAGTGGAGTTCACAGAGGAGCTGCCAAACTGCTAGAGAAAATGCTGAACAAAAAGGTGTTTTATCTGGCCTGTCGACATCACATCCTGGAAATCCTAGTAGGAGCAGTTTGGGAGAAGCTGTTTGAGAAGGTGAAGGGGCCAGATAATCCCTGGTTTGAGCATCTGAAGGATGTTTGGACGGACTTGTCCAAGGAAAACCCAAAGATGCTGGCTATCAACAGCAAATGGCTGAAGGAAAAGAAGAACAACAGTGAAGAAATACTCCAAGACATTCTAACAGCAGAAAGGCTTCCAAGAGCCAACTACAGGGAAATGGCTGAACTGACAGTCATTGTTCTTGGAGGAACGCCTCCTCGAGGTATTCACTGGAGTCGACCAGGCGCCATTCATCAGGCCAGATGGATGGCCAGAAACCTGTACTCCATGAAAATGCTGATGTTTGCAGATCAACTTGAGTATGACAAGACACTGTATCAAAGCTGGAAAGACTCAACACCTTCCTTGCGCTGTTCTACACTCCTGTATGGATGATGTCAATGTCTGCTGCAGATGCTCCCGTGAATGATCTAAGTCTAATCCAGGACATGTTGAAGTACAAGAAACTGACCCAGAGCTTGCTGATGCAGTACTTAATAAGATGGAAAACCACAAATGGTACCTGACGCAGGAAGTCGTGCCATTTGCCCTGTTCAGCAGTAGATTGAGTGACACATTGAAGCACGACATTGCTGCCCAGTTACATGCCACTGAGAAGCCAGACAGCTTCAGAACAGGAAAGCCTCTATTCCAGAGTGTCACAGCTAAGACCACCCTGGTTGATCTCATTGGCCCAGAATCACATTTCCTGCTGGACACACTGAACATTGGATCCGAGTGGCTTCTGGAACCTGTCACGTCTTGGCCACAGAATGAGGACTACAGAAAAGCGTTGGACTATATTAAGAATCTGAAAGCGGTGAATGACATTGCTGAACGTGGTGTCAAGATGATGAGCGACTTTGCAAATGTCATAACAACAGATGCCAAGCAAAGGGACTATCTCCTTCAAGCTGTGGAGTTCAACAGACGCAGCTTTGACAGCTTCAAGAAACAAACTCTCAACAACTGACTGTGTAAATGTCATTATGAAATTAATCATCATGTAATGCTTTCACTTCTTGATCGATTAGACTTGTGACAAAATGTTAATCTCAAATTTGTGTCATGAATAAGGCGCCTTGTCTGCCTTGAGTGTGAGAAAACAAATTTTGTGATATTTCTGAAATCTTTGTATGTACCAATGTGCCATTTCTTGTTCCAAGACTATCATAATTGTATAAGTTAGAAAGAAGATTAAAAACACTTTAATTTGGTGCCTATTTTGTTGCTCTATCTTGTTTAGATAAAAAGTTATAGTGCAAAACATGATTCAAGGGACCCCGGAACTGGTGCTTTTGGCCAATTTCAAGGCAGAAAACTTAAAGCGCCATGCGGCAATGCTTCCTAACAACCTAGGTCAAAATGGTTGTGATTTTCGGCCTTTTCAGGTCATAAAGCATGGGAAAAAGTACAGAAACCTATGAAAATAAGAAAAAGTTGATTTTTAAACAGGGCTAACACCACGTGTTGGTATTTCAGTTCAACTATCGACTTTTGTGCCTCATTATACTGTTTGAGGAGCACCGAGATGTCTACATCACCCATAGAGATTACTGGTATTCTATGGAAGTTAGTAACGTAAAAGGTAATATTGTTCTCATTATCCCGGAGGGTCGACACTTTATTTATAATGTCTTTCAGGGTATTCTCGTTTTTAGAATTACCTCTACGAGTTGGGAGGGAAGCACTGAACAGGGTGTTTAATCGTACCCTCGCATGTTCTATTTCTTCTGAATCATAAAAATCATGACAGACAGATACAAGAAGGTCTGACCTAATATGATCTACTTTGTCGAATATGAAACATAACAGAGGATTTCCTACAAGATTTACAGCAGACGAACCCATTGTATCTGTAATGGCTTGCGGGGGAGCATAGCTGGTGGGGGCTAGTTAGAGGTGGCGATGGGGGGGAACGCCGAAAGGGGTCCCACTTTTTTGTCCCTTTAAATCATGCTCTGGATACCAACAGTTCGATGTTCAGGCATCTTTTCACATTAATTATGTAACTATTTCTATGACACAAAAAGTATACACACACAGTCACTGTACGATTATACCGTAATGAAACCCATTTCTCGCGACCACCGTCAAAACTTTTACTATTAAATGGAAAATTTGCAGTGTATATGATGGAGGTAGGGCGGGAGAGGGGAATGAGATGGGGATGCTAAAAGGAGTGCCCACTCCTTGTCCCTTTAAAACATGTAAGCATGTAAGTTTGTAAATATATCTAAAGTAATAAAACCTATTTATTTGCTTGGTCTTTCATTTAAGATTTCAGAGCCTTTCCCTGGCCTTTTGAAAATATTTTGAACTGTTTATGTAGTTAAAATTCACTCATTCATTCATTTAGTTCATTCATTCATTCGTATGCCCGCTATTTCAAGGTCACTGTTTACCTCCCTCCTCATAGGTCCAAGAAGGTAGTGCCAGATGTCGTTAGAAAATTTTGAGGATATATTATATGTATTATTATTAATTAAGTACCATGGACCATCTAATAAGAATGTAACTGGGTTATCTTGGCACATTTACAAATTTTATTGTATAGGTAACATACCAGTTCACTAACTTTAAACCCTATTAATTTGATACTAAGACGGAGCACAAAACTGAGAAGCGTCACTGCCACTGGCCTAACTGGCCACATATATATATATATATATATATATATATATATATATATATATATATATATACAGTATATATATATATAAAGAAAGTTCATGTCTTATTTTCAGTTTATGGATTTTTTTTTATTTAATAAACAAAACTTCTAATCTGCATTTTTTTAGGAGAATAATTATTTTGTAAAATTAGTATGAACCATAAAAATTTATTAAACCACTAGTTAATTGCAAGTTTTAAAATTTTATGCCTTTAAGAATACATGATCTGGCCAAATATCTGGCAATTATCCACTATCTGGTCATTTCTTGATCCAGATGGATTATCCGGTATCCAGCAAAAATAAAAAGCCAGATATCCAGTATCCAGTTATCTGGCTATATTGTGATCTGATACATCCCTAGAAACGGGACTAATGAATGTTAATAAAATTGTTGTTCTTATTGCTGAGAAAGAAGAATTAGCATGCAATATTGTGGTGAATAGAAAAAATTAAGTTTATTATAAAAATCTTGTCCTTGTGGGAAGGCAGAAACAGCCCAGACATGATCCGAGGCTATTGGTCCTCATCGTGGGGAGAAAGAGAGAATGATGGGTCCTCAGCTCAGTCTTTCCCCTCCTGTATGGCAGGAGATGCACCTTGATGCAGGTGGTGGGATGGCCATATCCACATGCCAAGAAAATTTAGACATGAAAGAATTGAAGTATAGGGGGTCCTCATTATCTGAGTATTCATTGTCCGAGTCCCCGCATTTATGCAGCCAAATAATTGTAGAACCATATGGATAAATTCCCCGCACTTAATAGGTTTTCATGGCTAATGTAACATGGAACGCGGAAGTGCAATGGAAAACCATTTAAAATTCCTTCAGACTCACTGTCTCGCTCACTTTCCCCTACTTCCAACACTCCACCACCACCACACTCCACCCCCAACCCCAATGCTGTGCACTCTCAATCTCTCACTAACCATTGCTAGTGCTGAACCCATCTGAAGTTTTCTGGTGTTTTCATTCTGATTTTGTTGATTTTTTGCACTACTGTTGCAGCCATGACTTTAAAGTGTACTGCTAGTGGTAAAGCAGCTACAGGCCCTAAAAGAAAGTGTAACAGCTATGGGTTGGCTGTGAAATTAGATGTCATTAAGTGCAAGAAAAATGGTGAATGAGTGATAGACATTGCACATGGTCTTAACATCCCCAAAACTATCATTCATACCATACTTAAGAATGCAGCAGATTTAGAAGCAAAAGCTACGACAATGATAAGGCACTCTGAGATTAAAATAACATGCAGAAGGAGTGATGTAATGGAGATTATGGAAAGATGACTAGCAATGTGGATAGAAGAGCTGTATCACCAGCACACACCCAGGTACATAAAAGGGTTTAAAAAGTGTATTTTACAAATGTTTAACCATAATTTTGAGTGTCATTTATTGTGCTAAGGTCCCAATTAAACCTTATTCTTATTATTTCTTATGGGTTTTAGGTCCACGCTTTAAGTGGATTCACTTAGTGGTGATTTCTTGGTCCCCATTATCTTCAGATAATGAGGACCCCCTGTACAAAAGTTGAAAATAGAGTGAAGCGAGGCAAGCAAGCCATGGGCTTAAGAAAAGCCTTGGCAGCAAAAGGTTTGCATAAAGGTGTACTTATGCCAACACTGATGTATAGATGAAACACTTGTTTGGCATAATTGTTCACTGGCAAAAGTAAGAGTGGTTGAGATGAATAATTTAGGAAGTACAATTAATGTAAAAGGGATTGGCCATTTCAAAAATGAGAATGTTGGGGTAAGGTGTGGAGTAAAAAAGTTAGTGGAGATAATGATGGAGGATTGGTTTGGTCATGTGGAGGGAATGACCAATGAATCATGAAAAAGGTGTACTAGTAGATGCATAGGTGCCGAAGGAAAGACCATGTAAAAGATGGAAAGATGTAATTAATGTGACAACACATGTAGAGTTCATATGAATGTTGTAGAAGAGTTAATGAGAAAGAGAGAAGAATATAGAAGCAGTTTGTGAGGTACATACATGGAGATGTTGGTCTCACTTTATGTTACCATACCACTGGAAGTATAACCTCGACCTTGTCATGAAAGGTAATCCTGGATCCCTGAGGTTGGGAGTGGTACCTTATTCATGATGGTGATCCCTTATATCCTTGTATAATTGATTTCAGTGTCTTTGATCTCAGCTTCAATCCTCATGCCCATCCCAATTTAGGGTGTGCCCATTGTATATATGACAAAACTTTAAAACTGACTTACAGCTTAGCACACAATGTGAATTGGTTACATATCAAAACAAAACTTTTCAGGGAAAATCTTGTTCAATTTGATGAATATTAAGTGGGTGCTCAATGACTTCAAAAGCTCAAGTCTAAACCTGTCATTCTCAGTCACTCACAAACCTTACATTGGTGCAGATAGGCAATGGTAATTTTTCTCACACGCTTACATGTGTGTATACGTATTAGAGGCCTGCATGGGTTGCCCGCGGGTACCCACATTGCAGGCGTGATGTGGGCCCCACTTCAAAATACTTGCAGGTGCAGGGCGGGTGCAGGTCAAGTTAAGGTGCCTGTGCAGACCTCTAATACGTATACAACCATATATATATATATATATATATATATATATATATATATATATATATATATATATATTCCCGCAAGGGGGTTCTAAGCTCGTGCTCTTGAGTGCTCTTTGTGCTCGTTTGTACGTGCTTGTTCCTGGAGGTTTCACGTGCGCCCTCCCGGCCCTAGCACCCAAGGATGATGGGGCTTGGCCCTGCAGTCCTTGTCATCCTTGGTCTTTTTCCACTTCGACTGTCCCCTCCACCCTTTCTTTTTCCTCTGTCTTTCCTCTCACTTTTTCTTTGTTTTTCCGCTGAGATATGCCCTTTAAATAGAGGCGAATCGGTTCTTCCTGAACTAAAAAAAAAATAAAAAAAATATATATATATATATATATATACAGGGTGGGCCGTAAGTTTCCATACATAGGAAAAATAAACATTTTTTTATGGACAACCATTTTTATTTATATAATATGCTCTACATGGTTGCCATTGTTTTGAAAACACATTTCAATACGTGTTCCCCACTGTTGATGAACACGCATTAGCACAGTTGACGTTATGCTTGTAATGGCGTTGGTGATACGTTCCTTTAGATGATTTATGTCTCGTATCTTTTCCTGATACACCATGGCCTTCAAGTGCCCCCAAAGATAGAAATCAAGGGGGGTGAGATCTGGGGATCTGGGAGGCCACTCCACAGGACCACGCCGACCAATCCAAGCATCCGGAAACTGCTGATCCAAATACCGACGCACGTGAAGACCATAATGAGGTGGAGCTCCATCTTGCTGGAAGTAAACTGGGAAGTTACCTTCCTCGTTTAGCAGGGATGGGAAAATCTCTTCTTGCAACATGTTAAGATACCTTTCGGCATTAAGATTTCCACTGACAAAAATTGGTCCAATAATTCTGTCACCCCATATCCCGGCCCACACCATCACTTTACCGGCACCTTGCATCTTCGTCGGACTCAGCCAGTTAGGGTTAGCATTACTCCAATAACGTATGTTTTGCCGATTAACCTCTCCATTGACGTAAAAATTTGCTTCATCAGTAAACAAGATCTTAGTTGAAAAGTTTGCATCTTCATTCACTTTGGTTAATGCCCATTCACAGAATTCCATCCGTCTATCCAGGTCATCTTCACTCAAATGCTGTGCCATATGCAATTTGTATGGATGCCATTTGTTTGCTTTCAAAATGCGCCTGATACTCGATCTGCTGACACCACTTTCTGCAGACAACCGTCGTGTACTTTTTCTGGGACTCCGTGTAAGCGCTGTAAGTATCGTAGCTGTTGTGTCTTCATCGGTGGCTGTACGTCTTGGACCACTTCGCGGTTGATCTGCAACATTTCCAGTTTTCTGAAACTTGTTAATAAGTTTTGCCACAGTGTCGTGTGTGATGTTTGTTCCATGTTGTCTGTTAAAGTTCATTGCAACCATGCGACTGCTTCCCGACCCAGCCATCAGTATGATTTCAATTCGTTGCTCTTTCGTCAAACGCATATTCTTAGGGTATCTGAAACATAAAAACAAACGTTTAATTTTTCCTATGTATGGAAACTTACGGCCCACCTGTATATATATATATATATATATATATATATATATATATATATATATATATATATATATATATAATTGTGTTTTTCTGTAACAACCATATGTATATAATTGTGTTTTTTGTTTCAGATTTTCAGATAGTGTTTAGAATACGATATTCGATCCTTATAGTGGTTAAACAAAATTATGTCTTCTACAAGAAGTAAAGAAGCTGTTTATCTGTTAGAAATTCCATTTGCGTACCTACCAGAGACAAAACTACCACTAAAAAAGGAAATTTTGTCAGTTTATTTTTTCCATTTGCACGAAGAAAAATGCTCCCATAAGGAGTCTATAAATTTAGTAGCAGAGGAATTGATGAATATATGGGACAAGGCAAAAATTGCAACGAGCCACAAACCTTATGTTATCAAACTGATTAATAAACTTGTTGATGATTATAATTTATTGAAAAAGAATAAAAGTAGGAAAACAGAGACTCAGTGTTCAAAGGAACAAAAGGTTGTCGAATCTCAAGTACATTATTTGACATTGCTCATCAAAATGTCCTATCTCTAACCAAAAGAGAGGAAGACCGTGCTTTTCTTATTGCTCAAAGACAGAAAGGCCGACCAGGTTATATGGCAGGTATAGACAAGAAAGAAGTCAAGAAACAGCAACGAATCATGAAGCAAGAACGAGCATTGGAATCACAGCATTTGAAAGCTCATTCAGAAATGCAAGAAACTGTCGCAACTGTTGTTTGTAGCATCAGTTCCAGCAGTGAAGAAGATATTTGCCTTCCCTCAACTTCAACCTACAATACTGATAAAGCTCTAAAGGAAGTTTCAATTCATAAAGCACCTAAATGAGGCACTAAACAGGTAATTGATAAAGCAGTTGTCTCTGCATTGGACAGAACATCAACAAGTAGAAGTGCATCGCATATTATCAGTGCCATAGCACAAAGTCTTGGACATGACATTGGTGATATGATAATTAGTCACATGGCCATTCATTGGGCTAGAGCCAAATATCAGAAAACTAGTGCGCTGGAAATAAAAAAACTCCTTTGGCAATGCTCATGTCCTTTTTGTTTTACATTGGGATGGCAAAATGTTACCAGACCTCACAAGTCAAGATCAGACAAATGTTGATCGCTTACCAATCGCGGTTTCTGGAAATGGTGTTGAAAAATTACTGAGTGTCCCAAAACTTCCTGATTCCACTGGAGAGACGGTCGCTAAAGCAGTAATTGAAACAATTGAAGAGCAGAATATCACACATAAAATTATTGGCTTAAGTTTCGATACCACTGCCAGCAACAATGGACAAAGGGCAGGTACATGCACTATACTAGAGCAATACCTTAAAAAGGATATACTTTTTCTGGCATGCAGACATCACATTCATGAGTTTGTTTTGTGCAAAGCACATGAGATACTTTTGAACGATAACTCAAAATCTCCAAACAGAGATTTTCAAGCATTTCCAGAAATTCTGGCCAAAGGTCATTCAAAATGAGTATCGGCCTATTACCCATGCAGATGTTGGCGCAGAAGAAATTATTGCTCTTAAAGATGACATTATCATGTTCCCAAATGCAACCCTACACGAACAACAGCCTCAGGATGATTATCGAGAGCTTCTGGAGCTCTCAATCATATTTTTGGGTGGGATTCCAATCACAGGTATTTCTTTTAAGCACCCAGGTCCTGTCCATCGAGTAAGATGGATGTCACGAGCCATTTACTCTTTCAAAATGTGGTTGTTTAGAAATCAATTCGATCTACAGAAGGAAATACCAAATTTGAGATTAAAAGGAAATACAGCTTCAGAAAGGAAATGGGTAAACTTTTTAAATTTTAATATATTTCTTGTAAAGATATATTTAAAGGCATGGTTCCAAAGCTCTGTGGCTATAAAGGCTCCAGCAAATGATCTGAAGCTCTTTCAAGAGCTGAACTGTCTTAGAAATCAAAATCTATCAAATGCTCTTACTACTGTCTTTGGACGCCACCTGTGGTACTTAAATGAGGTAAATGTTGCTCTTGCATTTTTTGATCCAGAGATATCATTTGATGTCAAAAGGATGATGGCCAAAAATGCAAATGAAGTTCCTTGCCATGAAGATTTTGTGCGTAGGGTTCAGCCCTTTGATCCTTCTCACAAAACTTTACCTGATTTTTGCATGCAAAGAACCAAATAATTTTTCACAATCACAGGAGTATTCGCAGAATTTCTTCATGAAGATCCTGAAAGGTGGTCAGTTTCAGCACATTACAATGCCGCAAAAGAAATAGTTCAAAATTTGAGTTGTAAATGATCTTGCAGAACGTGGTGTGGCTCTCATTACAAAGTTCAATGCAACACTAACAACAGATGAAAATCAAAAACAGTACCTTTTGCAGGTTGTAGAACACCAAAGGAAACAAAACCCCAAAGCCAAGAAATATTACTAAAAAATGTATGTTAATAAGTGTTATTCAAAAAATAGACTGTGGTTATTTTATGTGTAAAATATATTGTGTGTAGTTTTTGTATAGGCCTACAAAGAGATTAAAAAAGATAGGCTTAAGTGAATGTTCAGAAGACTCCAAAAGTATATTCATGTTAAATTTTGAAAATAATTAAGCTCAAGTTGAAATAAAGTCTTAAAAGTATGGAATTTATTTAGTTATGGATGGTACAACTTTTTTGAAGTGGAACTTTTCAGTGAATTGAGCACCCTGTTAATATTAACTAAATTCAATAAAATTTTGTCTATATTAGTTTTTCATTCATTGCCACAAAATAAAGATATGTGGTATTAGAAAAAATAAAGTTTAATTTTAGGCACACCCTACCATCCCATGGAGAATGAAAAATGGGTTTTTACATAATCTTTGTAATGTGTGCATATATATAGGCAAATATCAATATCAAGTTGTAAGGTTAGACCAAAGAAAATGAAAATTTTGATATTATTACTTACTCTTTTAATGGCAGCTTTTGGAAAAGCTGATCGACGATACATTTCATACCGATCTAACTGATCTTCAGTGAAGTTTGAGACAAGAACTCTAGAAAACATTTTAATAAATCAGATACACCCATTAAGAATCATTTCCCATTAATGCCTGCTGACATTTTTCTTCAGCCTGATACTGCTCATTCAACTTCCTCTAATGTGACGCATTCCTCTTTTTGGTATACAATTCTACGTACACCACCAAAACCAACTGCATTCAAATTTGGTTCCTGTTCATGTATCTCACCTACAAGTTCACTAAACTACTCTTTATATCTCTTGCACATTTACTCTTCTTGATTCTTGCACTAGCAGATTGTCATTCTTATCTTTCATATTACCAGTCATTACACCAGACTGATCATTGCACTTCCTTACTGCTTTCCAGAATAGCTCTCGCTTCCACATGCTGCTCATTCATCTTCTTTCCAAAAAATTTCATCTACTCTCTTTTTATCACTTTCTTTTGTGCAACTTTGTACATCCCTTAAAATATTCTGTGTCTACTTGAAAGGGATAACATTCAGATACAAAAAGAATTTAAAATTAAGAAAAAGTAATAACAGTATGTTGTTGTTGTTTAGCCGATCAGCCCACCCTGATCAAGCAAGCCGGTGGCACGCAGGTAACCGATCGCCCTCTCCAGAGTGGACCAGAGGTTCAGCGCACTAGTGATGTTGTGTTGTGTTCGTTGTTGTGCTAGAGCGGTACAGTCTGTCATAATGTGTTCAATTGTTTGTGGTGTGTCCTGGCACAGGTGGCAGGTGTCGTCTGTGGAGTTGTCTAGTCTGTGTTTATATGTCTGTAAGTTGGGGTGATGTCCACATCGGAATCGTGCTAAGTTAACTCGATCCGATCTGCTCAGGCTGATCTCTGACCTGTTAATGGGTGGCGGCTTCGCACCTAGGACCGCATTCGGACCGAGTCGTGTCAGTGCTTTGTGGGTTAGGTGTGTGTGTATGTGTTTTCTGTACTGTGTGATGTTTGTGGGGTGTGGTATGGAATGAAGTATTTGGTTATAATGTCTCTCTGGTGTTACCTTAATGGTGCGAGGTGTTGGTGCATGATTGTACATGTAGTGGCAACGGTGTTGTTATAATGTAATGTTATAATGTTTCAGACCAACAAAGACCCTAGGATCCACTCATGGCTGGTCTACCTAACTGTGTTCGTAATTGTTTCAAGATGCTGCCTCCCTATATCCCACAACACTTGTTTTGAGCTGTGGGATCTATCACCAAAAAGCCTTAATTTTACTACCTTAAACTATACCCAATCTATCAACATATGCATCTAATCGATTTTTAAACATGTTTATAGATGTGCTACTAATTACTTCTACTGGCAAACTATTCCAGCTATTTACTATTCTATGCGTAAAAAAGTTTTTGGCAACTGCTGTCTCGAACCTTCTACTTGTCAACTTACACCCGTTATTTCTAGTCCTATTATATTGAGATATTTCGAAAAAGCTATCTCTATCTACGTTATCAAACCCATTCATAATTTTGAAAACCTGGATTAGATCACCCCTTAGCCTCCTAGTTTCGAGTGTTGTTAATTTTAACTCCTTAAGCCTATCCTCGTATGACTTTGACCTAAGCGACGGAATCATCTTAGTTGCTCATCTTTGAACTCTTTCGATTTTGTCTATATCTTTGCGCATATGCGGATTCCAAAATTGGGTTGTGGGTTAGTTGTCGCTGCTGCCATGAATTGTGTTCCCCTCATGTCTAAATGTTCCCTAACTTTCAGTATTTTTGTTTCTGTGTGCAGGTGTTCTATTGGTGTTGTTTGAGTGCATCCTGTAATGATACGAAGTGCGTTGTTTTGTATTGTCTGTAAGGTGTTTATGTGTGTGTTTGAGATAATGGGTGCCCAGCATGGGTTAGCATAGTCCATAACTGAGTGAATATATTGTTTGTATATGAGTGATGTTGTTTCCTGCTGGTGTCCAAAGTTTGTGCCTGTTAGTACCCTAAGCGTGTTAAGTCTTGACGTACATTTGTTTTTAATATCCTGAATGTGGTTTGCAAAAGATAATGATATGTTATAATGTAATGTTATAATGTTATAATATTACAGACCAACAAAGACCCTAGGATCCACTCATGGTTGGTCTACCTAACTGTGTTCGTAATTGTGTATGTCCTCCGTGGTGGTGGAGGGGACCTACAATTTTACGTGGGTTCCGAACCACAAGAACATAATGTTGTATGTGACCCCAAGTATTTTGGTCCTGTGAGTGTGTGGAATGTTGATGTTGTTTAGTGTAAGCTGTGGAATTACCTGGTGTTCTTTTGTGTTGCTTGTAAGCAAGGTGATGGTTGATTTTGTGGGCACTACTTTGAGTCTATTGTGTGTGAGCCAGTCTTGTATACTGTTTATGTATGTTTGTAGGTTATTTGTAGCAGTGTCGATGTTGTGGGTGGATGTTAGAATGATGTTATCTGCATATGATGATAAGGTAAGCTTGTTATCTATGGGTGTTGGAATGTCATGCATGTATAAGTTGAAGAGGGTTGGTGAGAGAACAGAGCCTTGAGGGACCCCATTCGGAAAAAGCTTGTTTTTGGATGACTTGCCATTAAATGTGACATGTGAGTATCTTCCTGAAAGATAGTTGCTCAGCCACCTTTTGGTGTTATTGTGCATGTTTGTGTTGAGTATTTTGTTTATGAGAGGGAAGCGTGGGATAGCATCAAATGCTTTACTAATGTCTATTGTTGCTAATAGTGTACGTTGAGCTGGTCATCTGGAGTTGATGCCATCCATGATGTGCTGCATGAGGTTAGTGAGTAATGTCGTGGTTGAGTGGTGAGGTCTGAATCCATGTTGAGTAGGCGATAGTGGAATGTGTGGGTTGGTGATTTGTAAGATTAGTCTTTCTGTTACTTTGGAAGGTGTGCATAGTAAAGTAATGGGTCTATAGGAAGCTGGTTCGGTTGGATTTTTGTTTGGTTTGAGTAGTGTAATAATTTTACCTTGTTTCCATATGTCAGGAATAATACAGTGTTGGTATGAATATGTGCTGATATTTGTGAGAGCTCGTATTCCTTGTGGGCCCAAGTGTTTAAGGTGTATGTTAGATATGTTGTCTGGTCCAGTAGCCTTCGAATTCTTAATGTTTTTGATGATCTTGGTGGTCTGGTCTGTATTGAAGGGTGTAATGGTTGTGTCGAGTCTGTAGGTTTTCTTGTGTCTGGCTGTTTGTCTGTCTGCATGTTTCTGGTTGTTGTCTCTGTTTAAGTGACTTATCTTTGCGTAGTGATTAACTAGAATGTTAGCTTGTTGTGTGTATGTTGGGATATTATTTTGGCTGCGACAGATAGCCACGTGTGAG
This sequence comes from Bathynomus jamesi, assembly GCA_023014485.1. Classification (NCBI taxonomy): domain Eukaryota; kingdom Metazoa; phylum Arthropoda; class Malacostraca; order Isopoda; family Cirolanidae; genus Bathynomus; species Bathynomus jamesi. The sequence goes on from JAJOZX010002571.1 coordinate 377,815, forward strand.
GTGTGAATGCCGCTGTTAGAGTGGGTAATGCTGTTTATAGTCTTGTATTGCCTGGATGTATCTGTGGAGTGGTTTAGTGTTGTTATGAATTCCCTGAATGTTTCTGTTTGTTTTTCTTTGAGTTTGTTGTTTATTTCTGTGTTGAGCTGTTGTATCTGCTGTTTTATGGCTTCTGTGTGTGGGGTTTGTGTGTTATATTTGAGGTTGTTATGTTGCCTTATGAGGTGGGCTATTTCTCTAGTGTAATTTGGGTTGTATTTCCTAATGTTGCCCTTGGGTATGTATTTGTTTGCATTATTGATGATCTGATTAAATGTCTTGAGTGTTGTATTGATGTTTATGATGGGTGTGCTGTTTAATGTGGTGAATTGTTCCTCAGTCTGTATTTTGAACTGTTCCCAATCAGCTTTCTTGTAATTTCTGTAAGTGTGCCTAAGGCTGTTGGGGCAGAGTGTAGAATGTGTTGTAATGATGATGGGCAGGTGGTCTGATGACAGTTGTTTTTCTGTTCTCCATTGTGTATGTGTTGCTAGTGAGGGGGAACAGAACGTTATGTCTGGGGAGGAGTTTGAGTATCCTGCTTGATGTGGTATGTGTGTATGTTCTTCTGTATTGTTAAGAATGAAGAGGCTGTTTAGTTGTGTGGCTATGTTGGTGCCTCTGGTGTTGCTTTGGTTGTGCAGGTACCAACTAGTGTCTTTGGCGTTGAAGTCTCCTCCTAAGATGACATTAGTGAGAGAGGCCAGATTGTGTAACTGTGGATTGTAATTGGCTGGCACCTGAGGTGAACTATCTGGTGGGATGTAAATGTTGATTAGTGTGGTGTTGTGTTTTGCGCGTGTTTTAATGTTAACTGCCTGTATTTCTATCGTGTTATCTGCTTGGATTGTGTTTGTAATGTTTTGGGTAGCATCAGTGTAGCTAATGCTTTTACGTATGTAAGTGATGAGTCCACCCCCATTACCCCCAGTACGATCTTGACGGATCGCTGTGAAGTCAGGGATGGTGGGTGTTTTGTGTGTGCATTTTAGTTTTGTTTCTTGTATAAGTGCTATGTGAATGTTTTGTTTGTGTACAAATTCCCTAAGCTGCATGATTTTGTTTGTGAGGCCATCTACATTGTACTGTAATATGTTAATGTTATACTTCTGTATGTGTCTCATGGTGCTATTGTGTCTATATCTTTGTGTATGGTGACATGTGTAAGTTGTAGTGGGGCCTGGATTAGTCTTAATGTCGCCAGAGAGTAAGAGTAGTTCAGGGAGCACGCAATTGCTCCAGGCCTGTAACAGTATGTTGACAGTGTTAAAGGTAATAGTAGTATTAACATTGAAGAACATTAAAATGAGGCTTTGTATATTGCATTTAGTGAATATACTTCACAAAAGTAAATAAAAACAGTATAAGCTACTAAGGGAAAACAAACTTCAAATTTGATAATAATTCATAATTTACATGATAATTAACTACACTTTTTAAATCTAAAATTAAAGTTTACTCACTACATTGGCACTAAATGCAAATATTTGGCTGCCTTGTTACATGTGAAATTACTCTTCCTCCATTACCTACCTACACTTTATACACACTGAGGCACTTCTCTTAATTAATTACCAAGTGACTACAAGAATCACTTATTAAGGAGGTACAAGAAACAGCTGCTTCATTCCTTACTGCATTTTCTCTCTCTCTTCCTCCTCTTGTTCTCTCTTAGTCTTTCCCTCTTTCCTGACTCTGTGTTCTTTTGCTGAAAGTGGTTGAGGCGTTGCTGGTTTGGGAAGGAGAATGTCTTCTTCCCCATCATCCATATCATCAGGCAAAGATGTCCATTCATTGCCTGAAAGTAATCCATTTAAAAAGATTATTAGATGAGGCCTTTTGACCTATTCTCTTAACAATAATGGGAGACTGGTACATTTGCACTTCATAAGAAACTAACTTGTAGTTTAGAAAAATGTTAATAATTCACTGTACAACAGTGAAAAAAAATGGAAATATGAGCGTCATTTTTATGGCTAATTATATGCGTAGACTGAGAAAATAACACTCATTTATTTGTATCACCCACTGATTTTATGAAAATGACCCTATTTCATTGTATCATTTTCAGAACCACTGGTTCTCTGAACGCATCTTTTACATTTTGTTCAGTCATGCATATGCTGTGGTGGTGGTGGTGTTCGGCTCTGTGTTTCCACTTTGATTTTATGAAAAATTTCTTTCATTAATCATTTAAAACAAAATTGTCAGCCATATTTTATCATAAATCAGGGCTATAAGTGAGTATTATTGAATAACAGCTATCAAATTATGTATATTTCACCGACATCTATATTGTGTGAAATTGCAAATTGATCTATCATTTTCTTATTTTACATGTTTTTATTGATGTTATGCTACAATGCCTAGAGAGTGCAAAAATTTGCCAGACAGTTTTTGTTATATTTGTGGGACATTAACATTAAAACAGTATAAAAGGAAGTTGACTTCTCATGTGAAAAAGCTTTATGAATTATACTTCGCATGCAAAGTTGGTGATCAGGACAAGCACTGGGCACCTTATATCTGCTGTGTGAGATGTACAAGCTCGTTATCTGCATGGTTCAAAGGCACTGGTCCTGGTCTGGGATTCAGTGTCCCAATGGTATGGAGAGAGCCGCTGGACCATTCAACTGATTGCTATTTCTGCTTAATGAACATCATGGGTTTGAATCTTTTATTTTTCTGAATATACATCAAATTTGGCATTTTTAGCACATTTTAGCATATCCTGCTCTGCATAATGTATTACACAATTATGCTATCTTAAGTAGTCAACAATGTCTATTGTCTCACATTACAGGTTGCAACAGAAAAGGGAAAAAGGCTATAGTCTACCCAAATCTTCATTCTGCTATGCATCCTATGGAACATTCTACAGATATACCCATCCCTCATCCTCCAGCTGAAATGCCAACCAATAACACAGACTCTGACAAATCAGAATCAGACGGCGAATGCTATGAAGCTCAAGTCCAAGAAAGAACATCTCATCACGCAGCCTGAACTCAATGATTTGGTCCGTGATTTAATACTTACCAAGCAACAAAGTGAACTGCTGGCCTCACATCTACAAGAATGGAATCTGCTGGTGGAAGACGTATGAATTACAGCATCACAAAAGCGCTCCTTGGATTTGCAGGAATATTTCACAATGAAGAACAATTTTTGTTATTGCATTGATATACATGGTCTGTTCAATGCTCTGGGTTTGTGCTATGAACCAAATCAGTGGAGATTGTTCATTGATGCATCTCTGTACAGTGTTAAGGGTGTACTGCTACACAATGGGAACATAATGCCTTCTGTTCCAATCACTCATTCAGTCATCTTGAGAGAAATGTATGACAATGTTGCTTTTACTCTGGACTGTATAAAATACAATGAACATGAATGGCTTATCTGCGCAGATTTGAAGGTTGTGGCTATTCTCAATGGATTGCAAACTGGCTATACAAAATACATGTGTTTCCTATGCAAGTGGGATAGCTGAGCAAGGTCTGAACACTACACACACGCTCAATATGGCCGCTGTGAGACAATTCCCCACCTGGATCTCACAATGTTATTCACGAACCACTAGTATGAAAGGAAAAGGTTATCTTGCCACCACTTCACATAAAACTAGGGCTAGGGCTGATGAAACAATTTGCAAAGGCATTGAAACAGGATAAGCCTGCCTTCAAATATCTAAAGGAAAAATTCCCAAAAATAAGTGATGCCAAGATTAAAGAAGGCATATTCGCCAGCCCTCAAATTCGCCAACTCATGCTAGACAAACACTTTGAAGCGGTGATGAATGAGGTTGAGTTGGCATCCTGGCGTGCATTCAAAAATGTGTGCAGCAGTCTACTAGGAAAGACTAAATATGACAACTATGCTGCACTTGTGGATCAACTTATCAACTCATACCAACGTCTTGGATGTAAGATGTCATTGAAAATTCATTTTTTGCATTCACATCTCTCATTCTTTCCGGAAAATGCATCTGCTGTTAGCAACAAACACGGGGAGAGATTCCACCAGGATATAGCCATAATGGAGAGCCGATACAAAGGGAAGTGGAGTCCTGCTATGCTGGCCGATTTCTGCTGGAATTTAAAGCATGACCAACCAGAAGCATCACACAAACACCAGCATAAATAGGGTACAAATAATGAGTTGAAAACAGTATAATACGAGAGTTTTGTGTTAATTTTGTGCATATATGTTGAAGTATAGCAATAATTAAACTGCTCCATATGATAAAGCCTATCTGTTTATCAATATATTCTTATTTTTTGGTATGAAGATTTTAAGCAGTCATTACAAAAAAATGTGACGTGATAGAAAAAATATTTTCAGATTTGGAATCAGCACACTCAAAATATTAAGAATGACCCGAACGTTATTCCCATTTTTTTTTCTGAACCAAAAATTTGTTGTACAGTGTAATTAAATATTACATATATTCACTATTTAAATGGAGTTTAAAAATTTGGTATTACCATAACTGGATCTCTCTCTTAAGACTCTGTAGAGATCAGATGAGCCTATGTTGCTCTGTATATTTTTATGTGATTATCCTTCAGTGCTTTTAGAGAAATTATTAACCAATTGTTCATCACTAATTTAGAAATCTACATTAGTGTTAATTCTTCTACTAAACTAAGTATCTTTTATTAGTAATTTAGTGTAAATATTAAAACTGGAAAGGCCTACTGAATTTCCAGTCTCACCACGTACTTCTTGTCTGAAGCCACTCCTCATGTTTACAACTACAGTGGGTTTATAATTACTAAATTTAAATATTTCATATTTAATTAGTTCAGTGAAAAAAATTACCTGCCTTTGAGCTGTTTTTAATTTAACATGTTTTAATAATAATTCTGGTCTAAATACATCGACTGGATAGGCCTATTGTACTTTGTTTCACCACCTTTTTCTAAGCTGAGACCATAACTTTCAGTCTGCAATTATTAATCAGTGTTAATTTATCAATTTTTTTTCTCCTCTTTTAAATTACTTTAGCATAATTTATATTTAATTATTCTTAATAGTAGTTTTAGTTTAAATATTGGTCCACTTTACTATTTCAGTTTATTAGGTGCTGGCTAGTCATTTCTAACCTACTTTAGTTTTATTTTACTACTTTTATTTAATTATTTCAGTGGAATTAAGTTATTTCTATTTGCATTAAACAACTTGTTTACAGATGATTGATGAAAGTGTTACTCTAAGTGTTTCAAAATCCACTATACATACAGTATCACTCATTTTTTTTTTTTTTCCACACATTAGTACAGTATTATCCCTCTATACCGGAATTCGTTTAATACCGGAATTCGTTTAATACCGGAATTTGTTTAATACCGGAATTCGTTTAATACCGGAATTTGTTTAACACCAGAATTTGTTTAATACCGGAATTTGTTTAATACCGGAATTTGTTTAATTCTGGACTCTATCTTAGCAGACCAGTATTTTTTTAATAATGGAATTATTCCAGTATTAATAAAAATGTTCAGTAACATAAAACCTCACTTGCTTGACATTTGTTAGCCCTGCATTAACCTTCCCCACCCCATTGTAAATGCCTTCCATTGTGTTAGAATGCAATTTGATGCTACAAACATGATCAGCAATATTATTGTCATCAATTTGGCATAGCTAGAAATGGAATATCCTATGGCATGATTTCTCTGACAGACCGCATTCAACGTAATATTTATTAAAATTGCAACAAAATTCACAGTTATCATTTAATAGGATGGGTCCTTTAAATTACTTTAAGCTATATTGTATAATTATATAATAATAATAAATAACAATGACAATACCAGCATTTATTTAGCATTAGATTATCAAAAAATTTCCAGATGTTATATACATACCAGAAAATTCTCTATACCAGACTGGCTGCTCACCAATTATTCCAGTATAGAGGGGTAAAACTGTAGTGTAGCTGCTGTGTGCTCATGTGCCCAGCATGTGTTTGGTGTGCCTTATTAATATGTCAGTACTAGAAACATTATTACTGTCCATGGATTAAAGTTCAAGTAAAATTGAGTATTCAGTATGGCTGGTAAAAATGGTCACCCTCTTGCTTAAAGCACACCTGTTACTTGTGTAGGCCTATTATAAAACACTGGACTTCTTCATTCATTCAGAATCAACTCTGTGAACAAGTTATCCTCAGTGTCACTTTGGTTGTACTGCAAATTAAGAGAGAACAAGGATAGGGAAATAAATCTTCTTAGGGACATGGTTAACAGCCTGGAAAATAAAATTGAGCGTTTGATGTATGAATTTAGGCAGTTGACAGCTGCCAGGACCTCAGGCATTGAGACCTTGGCAGCTGACATTTACAGCAGCCTAGGCTGCAAGATTGTTAAAGTAGAACAGGAACTAGCTCTGCCAGTAAGATTGACAGTAATTTACCCTGAACTGAAAGTATTAATAAAGTTGCCATTGTCACAGAGGAGGTAGAAGGGGATTTCTGGACTGTGTATACTGGGCAGTCATCAAGGCCCAGACAGGCCATGCAGAATTCCCCCATCAGTAACATAAATGCATAAATGTCCATGTTACAGAATGTGTAGAGGGGAGTTTTTCATCCTGTGCCTCAAAGATGCTCAATAAGGCCGAAACAGGCTGTGCAGAATTCTCCCACCATTAGGCTAGAAAATAAGTATGAGCTTCTCTCAGACCTTGAAGGAGAGCTTATCCTTTTATGGCACTCTGGTTCGTAAACAGGCACAGTACTTTGCAAAGAAAAATATTTTGAAAAGGAAAAGTAGGTCTCCTACTGCTTCCCAGTAGCAAAGACTGATAAAGTAAGATGGGAGTTAGAGGTAACTAGGAGAACGGATAAAAATAGTATAATAATAGTGGAAGCAGGTTTGAACAATGTGTTTCGGAAGGAACCCACTGGATACTAAGAAAAAATTATGGCTGAATTTGATGAATTAACTGACACAATAAGACAAAAAACCAACTGAGGTATTCTGATTGTAATTCTGCCTCACTTGAAAACAATGTGACACTGAGTAAAGCCAGAGCTGGGCACCGCAAACTCAAAATCACTTCCGCAATCGCAAATCCGCAAACTCAAACCTTACCTTCCACAACCGCAAATTGCTTGCCATTTTTGGTGCTGCAAACGCAAATGCAAACCATATTTCCAATTTTTACAGTGCTGGGCACTTCCGCAAACACTTCCGCAAACCGCAAATTCCGCAATCGCAATTTTAACTATAAAAAGTATCCAAAACATTAAAGAGGTATAAAAAGTTTTAATATCTTTTTAATGTTTAATGTTTTAGCCTTGTTTTTATTAAAAACAAGGCTAAATAATTTATTACAATAAATCACTATTGTAGAAGAAATAAAAATACATATATTGATATATTATATTGAACAAAAACACCTCCTGCAAGTAAATAGTAAATAAATTAAATAATAAATTTAATCATTTGAATTTCATAAATTTTGAAAGATTGCGGAAATTTGCGGAAAGATTTGCATTTGCGGTCTTAGTTCCGCAACACAAATTCACTAATTTGCGATGACTTTGCCGCAAACGCAAATCCGCAAACGAAAAACATACTTCCGCAATTGCGGAATTTGCGGTTTGCGGAAGTGTTTGCGGAAGTGCCCAGCTCTGAGTAAAGCCATTGCAATAAATGGTAGGCTTAAAACATTATGTTAAGGCAAAGGGATTCGATTCCTTGACCTGTGGGACAGCTTTATTGGGGAAAAAATGTTGTTCACAGTGGATCCAATAAACTTAAATGCCCAGGCCAAATCAAAACTAGGTGATATAATCCAACTTAATGTGTACAACCTTTTAGATATATGTAATCACTTGGCCCAGAATAATGAGACTAAAAATGGTGCCACTGCCACCAGCAAGTGGGTCTGTTCTGGTAGCACCACTGGTAAATGAATAAAATGGGAGTAGTGCCTTCAACAACCAAATCAATTGGAATGGGGCAGCTGATAAATAACTCTGATGGCATAACACCATCAGCAAGTGAATTACATGAAGTGGGGCTACCAACAAGCAAACCTGCTCAAGTTGGGCCATTGACAGGCAACAATGATGAGGCAATCTCTTAGTGACAATTTAACTCGAGCAGAACCTGTGACAAACAAGTCTATCCCAGTAACACTGTCAGGAAATGAAGCTATGTGAGTGGTTCAACTCTCCATAAACACCCTAAAATTCATCCAGTTTGATAAGTTTAAAGTTTTAGTCAGTATTGAAAATTATGACATCCTAGTGATAACAAAATTGGATACATACATCTACACAAGATTTCACAGAATAGTTTCAGCCAGGGCTGTGGAGTCGGAGTCAGGAGTTGGAGTCGTGGAGTCAGTCAATTTTGAGCGGAGTCGGAAGTGCATAGTTGGATGGAGTCAGAGTCGGTGCAAATCCTTCAACTATACCATAGCAGCCTAGGCCTAGCTCAATTTTATGAATAAAATAGATTTAACCTAATGTTTTAATATATAATATAATATATAAATAATATAAGCACACCAGACAAAAAATTAGTCACCCCTCTCAGAATGTACCTAATAACGTGTGATGGCGCCTCTGGCCTTGATAACCGCACGAATCCGGCGAGTTTAGTATGCGGAGGTATGCCTGCTGGTTCAAATTCATCATCACTGGAACGAGAGGGCCCATTTCGTGGTACGAAAAACATCCCCAGAACATCACGGAACCACCTCCAGCCTGAACAACACCTTTGACGCATTCAGGATTAAAGGCTTCATTGGACCTGTGATGTACTCGTCGCTTCCCATCATTGGAGAACAAACAAAAACGGGACTCATCGGACCAAATTACACATTTCCAATCTGCCGCAGTCCAGTTTTTGTGCCTCTGAGCCCATTTATAACGTGCCAAGTTGTGACTTGCTGTTAACAGCGGCCTCTTCCGTGGTACCCTGCTCCAGATGTCCATCGCATGCAGTTCTCGTCGCAATGTCCATTCAGAAATTGGTCGCTGGAGAACCTCATTGGTTTCTTGGAGCAATTGTTCTCTGGTTTGAAAACGATTTGCAGTTACTAGACGAGAAACATGGCGGCGGCCCCTACTGTCAAGAATTGTTTTCCGGCGACAGTTACGCCGTCGATTTTCAGTTGATTGCGAACTACACCACTCTTTGTAAACTCGCTGGACAGTACGCGTTGACACACCAACAAATTGGGCTACTTCAGACATTTTGTGTCCGTGGGCTCTGCCAAACACGATGGCTCCTTTTTGCCACTGAGTAACATCTGCCTCACGACCCATTTTGCAGACTATATCCAACACACACTTTGTTCTTCACCACCTCATGAAACAGATCTGATCCTGTGTGCTACGTCACCGCTACTTGTCACTTACCAATGCTACATCAGCGCCCTCTGTGTGACCTTGAACTTCCTACTATCGGTGCTAGTAGGGGTGACTAATTTTTTGTCCGGTGTGCTTATAATATATAAATAATATATAATATATATATAAATAATATATAAATATAGTTGCTTATAATTAATAGGGATTATAATTAATTAATTAACATAATTAATAATAAGGAAATTTAAAAATTCAGTTTAGGTTAGTACATTTTGTTACGGATGTTTATAATAATACAAAAACATCTTATTAATTTGCTAAACCAATAATAATCTTATTTTGTTTAAGCTTCAATCAGTTTGTATTTTGGGATTTATTGTAATTTTTTAATAAAGAGAAAAAAAGCCATTAAGGCATAGTTACCAGGGTTGTGGAGTCGGAGTCGGAGTCGTGGAGTCGGAGTCGTGGAGTCGCACGTTTCAGGGCGGAGTCGGAGTCGGAGTCGGTAAAAAACTTCCGACTCCGACTCCAATTTCTGTGTCCTGTGTCACCCTTAATTTCTAAATCCTAAATACTAACATTTAGGTTATTTAGTTTTTTTGGTCAATAAACCTTATTCATTGATAGCCCAGCCCCTAGATTAAGTTTTTTTAATATTTTTTTTTTACATTTTCAGAATATACAATTAATATTTATTTAAATATAAAATATAAAATATAAAATTTCACACTTAGTGTGGTGGTGATGAAATGTCTTATTATTATGATAATTATAAAGTGAAACACTAGAGGAGTCGGAGTCGTATATTTAAAATGTGAGGAGTCGGAGTCAGATTTTTAGATTTTTTACAATGTGTGGAGTCGGAGTTGGAGTCAAATTTTTGACAATGTGTGGAGTCGGAGTCGGAGTCGGAAAATTTTGGACCGACTCCACAACCCTGATAGTTACAGCCACTAAGTAACCTGATGAGTCATGTGGTGGTGATGAAATGCCTTGTTTATGAATCTCCATTGGCCTAATAAAGCTAATCGTAATCAATTTGGCCTTACCATTCCGTCGGAGTCGTAATTATACAAGTCAGATTTCTGGAGTCGGAGTCAGAATGTTACAATTTTTGGAGTTGGAGTTGGAGTCAGCAAATTTTATCACCGACTCCACAGCCCTGGTTTCAGCCCAGGGGTTAGTGAGTGTTTCATGAAGATAGGACACACAGGAGAGGTGGGGGTGTTGTCCTTTAGTTTAGGGATTATCTGTGTCCTGTGAGAAAATGCCTCAACTCTACCTGTGAGCATTTGGGTGGAGTTCAATTTACAAAAAAAATCTCTGCACATAATACTAGCATATACTATATAGAAAACCTCATCAGTCTGCCAATTTGGATCATGAGCTCTATAATATTCTCAGTCAAATCATAGAAAGGAAATTACCTTTAATTATGGGGGACTTCAATTGTGGTAGGATAGACTGGGAATCCAAATCTAATGTTGAGGGTAACAGGCTTCCTTAGCTTCGTAAATTAGCACTTTCTGAACCAGTGGGTAAAGGAACCCACAAGTGGGAACAATATACTAGACTTTATATTACTACAGGAGACATCCTGATATTCAATCTGGCTGTCTGCGAACCCTTAGGCAACAGTGACCATAACCAAATCTGTTTTAATGTTAAAACACCTGTATCTAAATTATTAAATTCCATTCAGCAATTAGACTTTTGCAGGCCTGATTTTGTTGGCCTCAATGAAAGCTTAAAAGATCTAATGTTAGCAAACTGCAGTGATGTAGATGTTATTTGGCAGGCATTTAAACACACACTCATGGAAAGACAAGAGCAAGTTTGTTCCTTTCAAAATTCTGCCAAATACCATCTCTTGTAACCTGAAGTGGTTCAACAACAACATTAGCTTCACTATAAAGAAGAGGAATAAAGGAGTGAAAAGGGACCTCTGATTATAGGCATAAGCAAAATTTTATGGTCCTTTGACAGTGAGTTAAGACACAGATTAGAAAAGCAAAACTTGCAAAACTTAGTTGCTTCTGTTTGTAAATCAAATCCTAAAGAATTTTTCAGTCATGTAAACAGTAGAAAGCAAATTAAAAACAGCATAGATCCTATCAAAGATGAGACAGGGGAACTAAGATATAGCAACAATGAGACACCAACTGTGCTGAACTGTTTTATCATATCAGGTTTTACCAAAGAGACTACCTCAAGTATTCTCTCAGCTAAAATTCTCATTTGAGATGATGATTCAAATTTGGACAGTATTGTTTGTTCTCAGGATGAAATACTGTTAACCTTGAGTAAAATGAGAGCCTTCAAATCCCTCATGTCCTTAAAGAAGTAAAGAAGGTCATTGATGACTTTATTGTCTATATGTTTAACAAGTCTCTTGCACTAGGCAGGGTCCCAAGGGACTGGAAGCTGGCCAATGTGACTCCTGTCTTCAAAATAGGAGATAAAGAAGCACCTGGCAACTACAGTCCCATTAGTAGGGAAGTTTTTGGAATCAGTAATTGCTGCAAAAATGGTATATCATTTGGAATCACACAACCCTTTAAATGATTCCCGCATGGTTCCCATCTGCATAGGTCGTGCCTGACAACCTGCTGGAATTCTTCCACAACTTATTTTTTGAATATGATCACTCCAGGGCAGTAGACATAGTATATTTAGGTTTCAAAAAGGCTTTTGACAGTGACACAAGCGATTTATGACAAAAGCACAGGCCTAGTAGTATAACTGGTACGTACCATGGCCACATGGATTCAACATTGGTTCAGCAGTAGGCAACAGTGGGTGGTAATAAACAATGAGACCTCAGGGTGGGCATCAGTAACAAGTGGCATCCCACAGGGGTCGGTACTGGGACCATTTTTATTCATATAAACACTGGCATATTAAGCACCATATCAAAATTTGCTGACAACATCAAGTTAGGCTCCTGTGTTGGCAGCATGGAAGGTGTCTTGAAAATTCAAAATGACCTAGATTGGTCAACCACTTGGACTTTCAACTTTGACAAATGCGAAGTAATGCACATTGGGTCCCAAAACCAATGTGCAAACTATTCACTGCATGGGCAGGAACTTGCAACAGAAAAGGACTTAGGGGTCTTCATAAGCAGTGATCTCAAGTTTTCCAAACACTGCATTGAAGTTGGAAAGAAATGTAATAAAATACTAGGATACATTAAGAGGCAGTTTGTGCACTGAAGCAAAGAAGTCACTCTCCTTCTCTATAACATGTTGGTTAGTCCCCACCTTGAGTACACTGTGCATTTCTGGTTCTCATCCTTGAGAAAAGATGCAAAGGCTTGAGAAAGTTCAGGACAGAGCGACAAAACTTTTCTCAGCTGTTTGTCATAAATTATACAATCATAGGCTCATTGCTCTTAATTTGTATTCTTTCAAAAAGCATTGGCTTAGGGGTTGAACTCATCCAGGTTTTTAAGTTTCTGAATAGGATGGACATTAACATCAACTATTCTAAACTTTTTACCTTTTTACACTGAACATGAACCCGACCTGAAATACTACTGGTTCAAACTTGAACCCAAGTGGTTTGACACAAATATTTGCAGTAACTTCTTCATGTACAAGATTGTTAATCACTGGAATAGGCTTCCTCCCAAAGTCATTTGCAGCTCTTCTGACAATGCATTCAAAAACAATCCTGATTTCATATTAGACAATCTCCTTTCGAGTAGACCAACATTCGTGTATGTATTTCCAGCCCCAACTGTCCTATAAAATTTCTCAGCATTTTTCTTTCCCTGCAAATTGACGAGTGTTTTCTTCTTATTTCTAAGCCTGCCTACCGTGGGTAGGGGGAGAAGAGAAGGAGAGGAGAGCCTTCTTGGTTTCCTGTGCTAACTCTTCTGTCTGTGAGCTGTCTGTTTGAATGAAATCCACAGGTGCCACAAAGAGTAGGCTGTAAAGCTGTTGTGGCTTTATTTCCTTATACAGCAACTCCTTTTGTTTTCTATATTTTGTATAAAGTAGTTGATCTTCACTACCCTAATAGAGGGGGGGGGGCTAAAATTTTGGGTAAATATCAACATTCCCTTAGGCTTTTCTAAATTTGTACAGTGATGTACCATACAGATCTATGCAGAAAGAACCTAACAGAGAAAAATCAAATTTCAGAGAAGCTCCAAAAAATTACTTATTCGTAAGCATTTTCTTTAAAAATTTATTTTCTTCACCAAAAAAAATAAAAAATATCAATATTCTGGGCTTCTTGAAATTATTTTTGGCAAACTTCTTTCAGTAACTGTACATATGACCAACAGAATAAATAAGCAAAGCTTCATTTGGTTTTGACACTGCCAGAAAAGAGAAAAAGTGAGTTGGTATAAAAAGCATGCACATGAAAAATGAAGTCCTACCAGGTTTGGACTATACTAGATGAGTGTGAAATAAAGGACACTAAATCCAGACACATTTTAAGCAAGTTCTCTTAATCCTTTCATGCCATCAGGGTGCAAATGAGACTATCAAATTTTAGGAGATTTTAGTCATTCTGGAGATATAAGTTTTTTTTTTTTGGCATGAAAAGTAAATGAAAATCAGGCATGAAAGGGTTAAATATCAGAAAATAAGCTTATTTACAAACTTACTGCCTTACAAAATTTATTACAAGTACTTTGGTTCTGCATATTTAACTTTACTTTTATCTGAGCAGCTTCAAGTATTAAATTGGACAGAACCTATGAACCTCAGGACAGACAGATGTAGTATAAATTTGGGTTGACTAAGTGCATCTAAGTGTTACTGCATACAAAAAGTAAATTAGTTGAGAAATATATATTTTTTATTTATTTCTTCTTTTAACTTACCAATTGTTGATGGATGTCCAGGAATAACTTCATCATAGGTTAAATTTGGGTTTAAAGTACCTTCAGAAACATGTAGATTAGAATTTAATCATTATTAAAATTTAGATATGATCTAAACTTAGCACATAAATTATAATATTTAAATTAATGGAGAACAGATATCTGTACAAAAGGGTCTGGGCCTGGAGAACATACTGGTATATAGTATTTAGTTTAAGAGTTTGGCCTAGTTGGGTAGGGACTATCTATGATTCAAGCCAAAATGGTATTGTATTATAAATGACTGTCAAGAAATTAATTTTTCTGAATACATATTAGAATTTCATGTTAAAGATTTTAGTCACCATTCTTGGATGCAATATCATTTTGTTAGATCATGGAACCTTGGACAAGATATAACCTAGACCATGGGCTCAGTGATTCTGGAGTCAAATAAAGACTTAAAATCTAACAACCCTTAAATGCATGAATTTTTTTAATGTATCATAGCTCATACATTATAATCATCCATGCTACACCATGCATTAAAGGGTTACAATTACAATGCATTTACAATTTAGCTATATCAACTCGTTATTTTCATCTAATTCCTTATCCAAGTTTATACAATAATCCTTTAACAAATTCCAAAATCTGAATTTTTTCCAATTCCAGGACAGAACTGGATTCAAGTTCAGATTTGATTTTGGAAATGGCCATTTAAAAATTAGGATGAGAACCAAAAAGTGAAACAAAACTTGCTTACTTTCTTCAGGTGTAGCTAACAAGTGAGCTAAAGGGTCATTTGCTACCAGTGATTGACTTTCATCATGAGAATCTGTTGAAAATAAAAACTTCAGAAACAGAAGCCACACATTCTTGGTCCAGGATATAAAAGGCCAATTAGTCTATGCAATAATATATTTCTTTTGTCTAACTGCAGCTTATTTTAGAAGTCAATTAAGCTATTTCTGTTTTACATTCAATAGTATCAACAAAACTAATTTTTTTTATACAGGAGGGAGGGGTCGGGCAAACACCTGCTAAAATACTCCCCTATGTAAGAAGGGTAGAGCCAAAAATCAAGATCTGAGGCTCATAATGCCATTTTTGTTATAAATTTTGAAAAGCGTGTGTAGTGTGTAAAATGTGTGTGTGTGGTGTGTGTGTGTGTGTGTGTGTGTGTGTGTGTGTGTGTGTGTGTGTGGTGAAGAATAGAGGGAGAAACATATGTTTGAGAGCATGTGGGACTGCTTGCAGGGTATGTAAGACAGAAAAAGATCAGCTGAAGGGAACAGTGACAGGAGAAATGGGAGTTCCAGAACTCCCTGTCTCCTGCTTAACACCCCTCCCCCAGAGTACTTCCCTGGTCAATTGGTGTCTACAATCTCTCCTATGCAGACCTATAATTTATCAATGTTTTGGCTGTTTCTGTACAGTAATGGTATATTTAAGCTCATCTTAAATGAGCAAGCTGAGAAGAAAAATGGAGAAATTAAGTTAAGAATTCAATGACTTCAGTTGGCCAAGGGCCTACCTATATTCTCTCAATGTTAAGAAAAGAAAACTTTGATCCATGACTAAAGGCTAAACAACTGTTCACTTTATTAGCTACTATTTCCATCAGATACGTATGGCTTCACTTGACTTACCCGCATTATCTGCATCTGAAAAATCTGATCCATGACTAAAAGATGAACGATTATTCACATCTAAACTGTCTCCATCAGATATATCTCCTTCATCCATAACTGACTGGCACTAGGTAGATTTCAGGGCAATAGTCTAAAGTCCAGTTAAGTTTGATGACAACTAATTTTGTCCTTAAAAATAAAACAAAAAGGAAAAACAAACAAAACAAATAATTACACACGTGACGACATTTTTGGCAGGTTGCTCTTGTTTTTAAACATTTTATGGTTAAAAAATAAAAAATACTGACCCCTCCCCCCTCCCTTTTTTTTTAATTCGGGAAGGAGGGGCCAAGGGTGAATGCCCACAAAAGCAACCCCTACATAGAAGAAGAAAACCAAAATCAGACACACTGCATTTGAAAGATGGGAGGTCATAGAAAGGAGGAAAAATGGATTGAGGAAGTGTGTTTCAGAGTTGATGGTTAAGTAGATGAAAGATTGAAAATACTGATCAACCCTTGCATTAGAGAGTTGGACAGAAAAGAAATGAGAAGGTGTGGAAATGGGGAGATGGGGGGGGATTTTGCTGAAAAATAATAAATCAAGTATTGCATGTGTGTACACACACACACACACACACACATATATATATATATATAATATATATATATATTATATATATATATATATATATGCTAACAGACATAGACAGCGGAGTAAACAGCAACAGTAAAGTAACATCCTTTGCAGATGATACAAAGATCAGCAGAAAAATCAGTGATGTAAATGAAGTGGAGGCCTTGCAGAGGAACACAAACAAAATATACAAATGGTCAGAAGACAACAACATGACATTTAACACCAGGAAATTTCAGCTCTTCAGATATGGTAGAAAAGAGGTTCCAACTTAAACAGACTGCATATTATGCTCCAGATAGACAGGAAATTCAGAGAATCACAAAAGCAATTGATCTGGAGTAATAATGACCAATGATGCAAAATTCCAAACACAAAATCAGATAGTGATAAATAAAGCAAAAAGAGTCGCGGGACAGTGTGGGGGATTTGTGGAGTCTCCATATGTTTTTGGATTGGCCTTTCCATCTCAACCAGATACTTTCATTTTAGGGATATTCTTGTCAAATGATAATCAGGTACGATTATTATTATTATTATTATTATTATTATTATTATTATTATTATTGAAAATGAAAATGAAAAGGTTTATTGGCAGACTATAGTCCATATGACAAATATTATTAATACAATGACAGTTCATATACTAAGGATAGAAATATATACAATTGATTAGAAATAATACTGCACTGTCGAAGTTAAGTGGAGCTACAGACAGACGTTTTCGTACCAAGAAGTCCATAGCTTAGAGGATAATAAATGGCAGGATTCATGGATAGCTTGGATGATCGGGTTGGTTGATTTTTTAATTCTTTGCATCAGACTGTGTTGAGCACATCTTGTTACCTCCGGGAAGCTCAGGACATTGCAGGTAGCAAACATTTGCGAAGCTGAGCATCTTGGGGGTAATTTATGTATAAGAGTCTAAAAGACCTGTTGTACAGCAAATTTAGGGTTCTGCCAGAACCTTTTTTATAATTCACCCAGAGTTGCTGACCGTATATATTACTGCAGAAAATACAAAAGTGTGTGTCTTTAGCTTCACTTGTACAGAAACAAAAGTTCCTTATGGTCATATTCGCTTTAGCACACAGGCTTCGAGATTGTTTTCTTATATCCAAGTCATCACTCAAGGAGCTGGTAATAGTTTGACCCAAATACTTAAACTCTTGTACTTCCTCAATTACTTCACCATTCATTTTAAACCTTATATCAGCTGGCTGATTACAGCTTTTAGGATGAAATTGCATAACCTTAGTTTTTGTAACATTAAAAAGAATATCATGTTTCTGTGAATACACTTCACAGACGTTTAGTAGCCGATCCAGACCTTTAACAGAGGGACTTATTAACACCATATCATCGGCATAAACTAAGTTATTTATCCTTGTGTTATCTATACATCATCCCACTGTTGCCTCATTAAGTGAAGTAATTAATTTGTCAACATACACATTAAACAGCAAGGAGCCTTGTCTCATCCGGCAAGAGGAGCCAAAACACTCAGATAGTACATTGCCCCACCTAATAGTGAAAGATTGGTGGGAATACCAAAATTTCAATAAATTTAATATGTACATAGGAACCTTCCTGTCTTCTAGTTTTGCAAATAAAATATTGTGGTTCACCCTATCATATGCCTTACTTATATCAAGGAAACAGCTATAAATGGTTGAATTACTGTCAAGGTATTTAGTATTTTCTTTAAGTACATAGATACACAGGTCAGTTGAGTGGGACCTTTTAAAGCCAAACTGATTAGATGTCCATAGGAAATCATTTAATCGGAGTAACAAGAGTTTTTCTAGTAGTTTCGAGAAGCAGGAAGCAACAGCAATAGGCCTGTAATTATTGCTGGACAGAATGTCTCCGTACTTATTTTTGACTAGGGGCAAGATATATACCCTCATGAACTCTGCAGGGATATAGCTATGAGCAAGCATGGCTGATAGGAGCAATGATATATGCAGACATACTACGTCATTTGCATATTTTAAGTGCTCATTCGATAAGTCAGTCATCTACCCCTGACGCAGAACCAGTCTTTAACTCTTTAATTAACCTCTCTACTTCAGAAAATGATATCAAAATATTTTCCCTTGTCCCTCCCACAATCGTTTCACTGCAATCTATCTTAAGATTATCCCTACTCACACTGTTAAGAATGTTAGAGTAGTGGTTTTTCCACAGCTTTGCAATTTCATCCTCCCCTGACACCCCATCGATTGTCGGAGGGAGGACATTTTTGACACCCATTTGATTCTTAACAAATTTCCAAAATTTGTTATTATCATTATTTATGTGAGCTTCACAGGCTTTTGATGCTCAAATAGACTCTTCTTCCTGTTTACATCGCCTTATGGTCGCCTTATACTGACCCTGACTTCTACACACATTCATGTATATACTGGTCCTAATCTGGGTCTACCATGAAAGCACCACAAATCATAGGTGTCTTTTGATTCCCTCTTCAGGGGGGCAATAAAATCATTCCATCCAGGAATAACCTTAGTATGATAGTTGTAAGATTTAATCAAGGGGCTTCCTGCTTCTCTTAACAGGGATATTATCTTACTATAATATCTATCTGTGTTTACAGTGAGAATCATTTGAGCAAGGATTATTACAGGCAAAGTGCAAAATTTCTAAATTATTAAAGAGATGACATGTTCTGTCTTTGTATTCTATTCTCTGCTGCATATTAACATTGGACCAATCAACGTGATTATTCTTACCTATTGAGTTCTTGTTAAGTCGTGTTGCGCATAAATTGGTAATGTTAATTAATATTTCTAATGGTCTATGATCAGAAAGAAGGAAATCATGCAGAATATGAACTCTAACAATTTGATCCTTTAGATTATTACTAGTGAGACAATGATCAACCCACCTGGTGGTACCACTCATATCGCTAACGTATGTAAAATTACCACTGGCTACCCCTAATACATCTACATCATTTATACTTAAATTGGCCAACTCACACATATTACCCAATTCTCCAAAGAATTCTGAGTTCACATGCGCGTTAAAGTCCCCCATTATTATACAGTGAGAATATTTGGGGTTATCTGATAATGACTTAATTTTGTACAGCAAATCAATGTATTCATCTAGATTACTGCCGTTGTTGTATGGTAAATAGCAGTTTACAATTAATATGCAATCATTGTTCACTTGTAATTCAATGCCTAACAACCTTACATTATCGCTTTTTAAAAATCTTATATGTTTAGACAAATTTTTCCTTAATAAGAAAGCAACACCACCAAAAGGCCTACTGTACATTAATTCATCTGACAAGTCTACTGCTGATAACACATGGTACATAAAGTTATCAAGGATGGTAGAGAGGAATTTTAGCTCTTGTTTAGGTAGCCAGTGCTCCCGCAGGAGTATCAAATCTGCACTGTCGCAGGTTTTATGAACATCTACAGTTGAATTCCTCACTGACCTTACATTATATGAGACTATTTGCAACAAGTTATCCACCATGACTGATAGAGAATTTATTATTAGTAAGATTATTATTATTAGTAAGATTATTATTATTATACACAGTACAACTTTCAGGCATTACTGTTAGGGCTATTATTATTATTATTATTATTATTATTATTATTATTTTGCCTGGTATCAAATCTCCTGGAAAAGTGAATAAACTCTGAAACAATAATACCATCTGGCCTTGACTCATATTATACAGGTTGAAATGTGCATTTGCACCTTTAATTATTAGCTACTTTAAAAGTTATAATACAGAGATTTTGTGTTTAGTTTATTAACTATCACTATACTGTGTTCACCAATGATTTCTTCTATCACGTGTCAAATATCACTTGCCTCGTTATTATTATTATTATTATTTTATTAAATGTCTTTATTTAAATACCAGTATGTATTAGATTTGGCAAAAGATGTAGGGTTAGATAGGTAATTACTAAGTATTTTGTTTTTTGGGGATTTCAGCGGGTTTCAAAGGTTTTTGTATTGGCCAAATAGTAAATTTATTATAAAGAAGGATTGATAGACCAATGAGTAGTGGTGGGAAGGAAAGATTTTTCAGAGGCCAAAGTAAAGCTATATATTGCAGAAAGATCCAACATTAATTTTGAGCTTTAATACCTTCTGACTATGTTGGGCTAAAAATAATCTTGGGGACAGGATCCCTTCTCCCCATTAGCTGCCCGAATGTCTACTTGGCCATGATCCCTCTCTCTCTCTCTGATTTCATAGGGGAACAAAAGTTTATTCTTTCCCCTGTTCTGGAACAAAGGTAAGTAAAGTGTAGTTTGTCCATTAAGTCTGAACTTAAGAAATTAAAGAAGAAACTGTAAGAATAAAGGTGTATTATAATAAACAAAATTAGTATTATTTCCTGGACCCAGTAACAGTAGTTACAAGAATTAAGAGAGTACTGTAAGTAGAAAGAGAGAAAACCAAACCCAAGAAGAAATTGAATTTGTCTATTGTAAATTAGTCATCCATTGAGAGAAGAATATCGATGAAACAACTAAAGTGAGCATAAACTGAATATATACCCATTGTACTCTAAGCTATGCACCATCCACCTTGAAAGTAAGAGAATATCCATTATGTTAATTTGATAAATACCTTAAGACTGTAACTCCACTAACCTTAGGATTTGAAGAGTGATTAAAAACATTTATTTATAAGAAAAAAAAAATAATGAAAAATAAATAAATAAATATAAAGTTGATAAAGTACTTGTTTGTTAAAAGAATATAAACAAACAGGTTTAAGGTTTTTTATTAGCTATAGTTTTCTAGTGATAGGCTAAGGACAGGAAAAGATTACTTTTTGTCATGGTTGATGGGAAAAGTTTGGGAGTTTGGGAAGGGGATCGACATGTCCCCAATTGTTAAATATTAAAATACCATAATAGAAACAAAATAAAAATAACTAAAAATCCAGAAAGTTGGCAGTTTGGCAAGTTGCCTTTCTATAACACCTTTGTTTTTTCAGATATCTCCAAGATTGGTGGTTGGTTTGGTTGACCTAAATGTTTCCTGTCATCCCTGCAAGGATTCGAATCTGAAGGCCTGGCCTGGGACCTATCTTGTCATTTGGGTTGCCCTGAGAAAAAATACTGGTATCGTGGTGGCCCAGAAATCCACCACATACGAAGTTGGCACCCAAACAGGGACCAACGCAATTTTGAGGTGGGTCACCCTTGCCAGGGTTTGGTGAGTGTGAGTGCAAGTGATTCAGTTTAGTAGTAGTGATAGTATAGTATAGATTTACTGTAGTGTGAGTGCAAGTGATTCAGTTTAGTAGTAGTGATAGTATAGTATAGATTTACTGTAGTGTGAGTGCAAGTGATTCAGTTTAGTAGTAGTGATAGTATAGTATAGATTTACTGTAGTGTAGTTTTTTATATACAGTAGTAGTAGTAGTAGTAGTAGTAGAAAGCAGGGTTGTGGAGTCGGTCCAAAATTTTCCAACTCCGACTCCACACATTGTAAAAATTCGACTCCGACTCCGACTCCACACATTGTAAAAAATCTAAAAATCCGACTCCGACTCCTCACATTTTAAATATACGACTCCGACTCCTCTAGTGTTTCACTCTATAATTATCATAATAATAAGACATTTCATCACCACCACACTAAGTGTGAAATTTTATATTTTATATTTTATATTTAAATAAATATTAATTGTATATTCTGAAAATGTAAAAAAAAAATATTAAAAAAACTTAATCTAGGGGCTATCAATGAATAAGGTTTATTGACCAAAAAAACTAAATAACCTAAATGTTAGTATTTAGGATTTAGAAATTAAGGGTGACACAGGACACAGAAATTGGAGTCGGAGTCGGAAGTTTTTTACCAACTCCGACTCCGCCCTGAAACGTGCGACTCCACGACTCCAACTCCACAACCCTGGTAGAAAGTATTATAGTTTATATAGAGCAGTTGAGGGAGGGAAGTTGGCAAAATGCTGACCAAGGAGGAAATGGCAGAGAGGATGAAGGAGTTGGAGGAGACTTTAAAGGGGGCAGAAGAGGCTAATAAAAGAATACGAGAAAAATGTGTAAGGTTAGAGAAAGAGAAAGCAGAGTTAGAGGGATTAGTGCGAGAATTGCAAGAGAAAATGGCTGAGCAAGAGAGAGAATTGAAGAAGAATAGGAAGGAGATGGAGGAGAGAATGGATAAAGGTACGAGAGATATGGAGGAGAAAATGAAGGCCATTTTTGATAAGGTTAATGGGTTGGAAACAGTAGTAGGAGCTGGAGTGAATGGTCAGAGTAAGATAGTAGTGGAGGGAAAGGAAAGTGGTGTGAGGGAAGAGAGTATGAAGGGAACTAGTGAAGGGGAATTAATCGAGGGAAGAGAGATGGGGAAAGTGGTGCATTCCACTCCCCAGAATGAAAAGGGGAGAGATGGAGAAAGGAAGGGAAGGAGCACCTCTCGAGAAGGGAAAAAGGCTGATGTTGGTGAAAGTGAGTGGAAGACAGCTGGGTCACGAAGGAGGTCTCGAAGGGTCAGGGGTTGGGGCTCTCATAGGGTCCAATGGTGTGTTAGTGTGGGTGACTCACTGTATAGTAGTGTGGAAGATAGTGTGGGTGAGGAAAGTGAGAGTGAGTCAGAGAGTGTTACGGATACAGATGAGAGGGTAAGAGTGCATAAGGGCATATTGATTAGGGAAATCCCTAAAGTTGCAAAATATAATGTTTATAGTGGTAGGGATGTGCATGAGTTTCTGAAAGAATATGAGCAATATTGCAAGAGTAAGTTCCGGGAGACTCCAGAATATTGGGTGAAAGTTAGGTGACTGTTTAGAAGGGAGAATGCTTGAATTTTATAATGTGATTGTAAATTCTGGAGTCCCCATTAAGTATGATGTGTTGAAGGATCGTTTAATTGAGCAAGTGGTACAAATCCGTGGGGGTGTCAGGTATAAAAAGAAGGATGATTTTGAAAGGGCGAGAATGAATAAAAATGAGTGTGTGGATATGTATGCTTATAGGTTGGAAACGCTTGCAAGAAAGAAGTTTGGTGACAATAATATAGATGTGAATAAGAGGTTGGTGAGGAAGTTGCTTGAAACAGTTCCAGAGAGGTGAGAGAGTACTTGAATGTGAAGAGGAAGGAATGTATGAGAGTGAGGGGAAGTAGGTTGCAATGGAAGAAAATTTTGGAATTGCTGGAAGATTGTGCATATGAACCAGTAGGGGAAAGATTTCGAGAAAGTGAGGTACAAATGGGAACTGGTGGGAGGGAGGAGGCTGCCCCAGTGTACCAGTCCTATGCAGATGCAATAAAAGACATAAGAGGAAGTGGGCAAGGACAACAGCAACCACTGTTGCAGTCCCGCCCCCAGAACCCTCTTGAAGTCCTTGCTAACTTCATGCAAGAATTTACAAGAAAGTATGGGACTGGTGGGGCACTGGTGGGGCCAAATCTCTCACCCAGTTCAAGAGCACCTGGACCAGTACAGGGGCAAGTAAGGGGTCAAGGGCTGCAACGATAGCCCAGAGGGAATGTACGACAGAGGGGGGTTCCGATGAATGGTGGGAATATGACCAATGTAAGGGGTTGTCAGTATTGTGGGAAAGGTGGTCATGATATAGATAGGTGTTGGAGATGGATGGGAGCATGTTTTGCATGTGGACAAATGGGGCATATGGCGTTTGCATGTAGAGCACCTGGGCGTGAATGTAGGGTCTGTGGGAACTTTGGGCATATAGCCCAGTTCTGCCAGATCGGAGCACAGGGCAATGCACCTGTGGGGGGGACCCCTGTAGGAGGGCAGATCCGGCAGGGTGAGGCTGGACAAAATCCCCAGCCACAATCAGTTGTGCCTGATGGGACAAGTCCAGCCACAGAACCCAATATGGGAAATGCCTGAGACAGGGGCCCTGGGTAGGGGTTGGAGTCCCTGGGAGTGAAAGTGTGTATGGAAGAGTGTGGAAGGCATTAGCAGGTTGGGCACAGATGAACGTGGAGAATGAGGGGAGAACTGAATGTATGATTGTTCCATTAGAATGGGGTGAATGGAGAGTAAGAGGTTTAATTGACACTGGATGTTCACCAAATTTAATTAGTAGGAAAGTTACTGAGAGATGGTGCATGAAGGGTAGTATAAATGAGGTGAATTGGAGAGTGTCTACGAAAGTATGGAGCATTGGGAACATTCCAGTGAAAGTAGTGGGAGAGGTACACATGAATGTAAGAATGATGGGGTGTAAAATGAGGGAATGTGTGTTTTATGTTGTGAATAAAGAGAGTGATAGATATGAAGTGATTTTGGGGCATGATTTCTTGAAGACAAATGGTTTGGTACTTCATCCTGCTAAGCGAATGATTGAGTTGGTAAATGAGAATGGTAAGTGTGAAATGTACTTGGGAAAAGATGAGACAGAGTGGAAGAACATGATAAAGGGGTATGAGGTAAGAGCTGCAGAAAGTGTGAGTATCAGTGATAGAACCCCAGTACTGGTGCATGTTAAGTGGCCAGTAAATGAAGTGAGAGAAAATAGGGAATGAATGATTTATATTGATAGGAAAAAAGCTGCTTATCAGGTGAGAAGGGTTGCATATGTGTTTGATGGTATTTTGAATGAAAGTGACCCATGGATATGTGTGCAAGGGACAGACAGTGAGAATAAGTGGAAAAAAAGAATAAATGAAGGGGGATTTGTTAGGTTTTGCATATACAGTGGTGGAAGAGGAATGTGTGAATGAGGTGCAAGGGATACAGGAGGAGTGTGGGGAGAGAGTATCTGCAGATGATTGGATGGAAGGAAGGATAAGGTGGGAGGTGGAATTAGGTGAGAATCTGAGTGAGGAAGAGGAAAATGTAGCGTGGCAAATGATTGCAAGGCAGAAAAGCATATTGGCTCAGGGGGATGATGATCTCAGAATGACTAAGCACCCTCCTTTCAGGATCGAGCTCACTGATGAGACACCAATCTACCAGAGACCCAGGCGATTTTCCCCGCCAGTTATGGATGAAATTGAGTGTCAGTGTGAAGAATTGGAGAGGATGGGTGTGATAGAAGCCAGTAACAGTCCATGGAACAGTAGGGTAGTACCTGTGTGGAAACCTGATGGGAAAATCTGGCTATGTGTAGATTATAGGATGGTCAATGAAAGGACAGTGAAAGACAGGTTTCCAATGTGTTTAGTCAGTGAAAGTGTGTATTCATTGCATGGAAAGAAAGTCTTTAGTAAGTTGGACTTGTTGAGGGGGTACTATCAGATGCCAATTGAGCCTTCTTCCCGACCAATTACAGCTTTTTCCACTTCCAGGAATCACTATGTGTTCCATAGTTTGTTATTTGGTCTTATGGCCACTCCTGCAGCCTTTCAGCAAGTGATGAACCATGTTCTTGCAAGGTTTGATAGAAAAAGTGTTATTTGTTTTATCGATGATATTCTCATTATGAGTGAAAGTGTACAGGAACATTTAGAAATAATGGAAGAGGTCCTAAAAGTATTGAATGAAGTGGGGCTACGTATCAAACTGAGTAAATGTTAATGGTTTAGAACAAGTGTGGTGTTTCTAGGACATCAGGTGAGTGACTGAAGGAACTGTGGGATTGAATATCATTGTACATAAAGCATATGGGCAGGGGGGGGGGGGGGGGGGGGGGGGGGGGGGGTAAGTTATGGCAGTTGATGAAAGGTATGGTCTTCCACCCTCAGTGGTGGTTTCAGATGTGGCAACCAGGGATGGGGTCAAATACGTGTTTGTATTTGTATTTACAAATACACAAAAATGGATATTTGCATTTGTATTTGTATTTGAGAATTTAAAAAGCTGCATATTTGTATTTAAATTTGTATTTGAGCCTTTTATTTGTCGTATTTGCTTCAAATACACTAATGTAATATAACTGTGCATATAACTACAAATTGATATGAACAGTAAAAATCAAACATTGAGAAATATGAATTTATTTTCTTTAATTATGCAAAAGTGCAGAAATATCAAGAAGTGTGAAATAATTTTCTCAAATAAAAATAATAAACAAGAGGAATTTGTTACTTTTCTTGCCTTGGTATGAAAATGAAGTCTACTTTGATAAGAGCCAAAGTATTGCAATGTTAAGTTTTATATAATAAGTACTATACCCTGGAGTAGGGCGGGTCATACTATGCATTTTTTTTAAATCAATGGAGAGGGGTGTTCAAATGACATATTTTGGTGTACAGAACACAATTCTGAAGAAAATATTTAATTCTGATAACCCTAACCTACATCATTTTGCAGTTGATTATTATTAAATTGTTGATTATTTTACTATTGTAGTTACCCCAGAATATGTCTTCTCACGTTTTCTATCATGGCTGCTTACCTTATTTCTCATAGAGCATTGTTCTAACTAATTCATATAAACACATATAATGTAATTCATATAATAATAATAATATTTAAATACTCAAATAAAAAGGTGTGCCATTCCACTTAATTGTAATTATCATACAGTTTGGTATATGAAATATTTTGACGGTTCTCTGGCGCGCATAAGGCCATTTTCTGAGCCACCTTTCTCAGAGGCTAGAATGTAACATTTCAGAACATTCTAAAACGTTTTGTGAAATATTTGAAGTGACTCATGATTTATGAAGCTATTTTACCACCTCGGCTTGCAGTGAGGGGATAGATTTAGTGATTATCTACTGATATTTTTTTTGTTACTGTTCACATGTGAGTATTATTCTGTTATATTTTAGAAAAAGCTATTTCTACGCATATTATAGTGATACATTGAGCAAAATTTAATTAACAACTTTGATTTGAGCTAAAATTAGGTGGTTCATTTTTAGTACAACTGAGCAGTATGAGGCCTATTTCAATGTTCTAAAGAATATTTTTAGGATGTGTTTCTTTAGTTTTTTTAGAGTACATGATCAAATTATTTGCATTACAGACAACAGATAAATTAGCATTTTATAACATTTTGAAACCAAAAAAGCATAATGTGTTTAGCATTTGCAGATAAATTTGTTCTTGCCCATTTCAGCTCTTTTTTTAACCAAGAATTTTGCGCTGAAAAGAGTTAATACCTGTCTGTAGTGGATACTTAACTGTTGTATTATTGTTTTTATTTCAGTGTGAACTCATTAAGAAAATGGCTCAAGTCAGAACAAGGACGAAATCAAGTTCTCATCTGAGTAATCTTGTTGGCACTGGCTGGGAGCTGTTGGTGTCTGAACTGCCAACTGTGAGGGATATCCTGAGGTATGGCATCTACTTGAGGAAGCAAAGTGAAGATGACAGGAGGAACTACCCAGTGGACAAGCTGGTGAGTGACATCTACCCTGGTCTGATTTGTCAGTGGAGCAAAGCTAATGCTCTTTTCAAGCCACCTGTTATCAATGAAAAAGTGACCATCATGTCCAAGCTCAAGGAGGTCTGGAATCAGGCAGTGAAGTTTCTCTTGGGAAGGGCAAACTTGATGCCAAAGAGAGGTTCATTGTCAAGTTAGACAAGTTCTTTGATATTTTAACTTGCAAGTGTCAGATTACCAGTTGTGAGGGGGGAGGCTGTGAGGGCTGTGTTATCCAAGCCCACATTAACTGTTCTTGCAGCAGAGAGAAAAAGATTCCTGTGAAAGATCTTGCCTACATCAAGGACAGAAAGAGAAGGTTGGAAGTAAGGGACCCCACCAAATAGGGGGTCCTGATCTACCAGAGCACAAGAGACAGGTAAGGACATTGAAAAGGCAGTGGATGGAAAGGAAGGCAGAGAAAGGAGAAGGAGCAAGGAGGAAAGTGCTGCAGTAGCAGAGAAGGCAGCCAGGAAGGATGTTAAGAGATTTTTGGCAGATGGTGATGAGGATCTGGAATTGGAGAGAAGTGGTGATGAAGATGAGTTTGTTCCTGAAGTTGAGCTCTTCCCTCAAACTGACCCTGAGCCAGCAGCTTCGGCAAAGGTACAGAAAAACTATGATGAGATTCAAAACATTGCCCTTGCTAGTGTAAGGTATGGCATAGGGCTGAGGCCAACTGCAGCGATAGCAACAGCAGCTCTGATTGACGCAGGAATCATCACAGAAGACAATACAAGTAAAGTGATTGATAAGAGCAAGGTCAAGAGAGCACAGGAGAAGCTGATGAGAGAGCTGGAGGAACAGTTCGAGAAGAAGTGCAGGGAGGAGGGGGGGATCTCTTGCATCCTCTTTGATGGGCGGATTGACCTGACCAATGTGATGATGGAAGCTGAGGGCAGTGACCAATCTTTTCCCGCAAAGATCAAGGATCCAAAGATCCAAGTCTGAGTCAAAGCAGGATTTATGCAACCTGGCAAAATTCAAGATGTCAGGAGAATGATCTTTGTAATTATATCCAGTGATATACATGCAGTTCACCTATTAATAAATATATGTAAAGTTGATTTGGCCTTGTCAATATAAATGATTTACCTTATATCTTTTAATATATTATAAAGGGGTTCAAAAGGGTAAAATTGGCAATTTAGAAATACAAAATGATGTAGGTTAGAGTTATCCTATCCAAAAAAGAAGCTCATATTTGAATTCCCCATGTAAAAACACATAATTTAGACACCCCTGATGGTAGGATTTCCTTCAGATTCATGTTGTCACCTGAGTACGACCCGCCCTACTATACCAGTATTGTCTTACTTGAGGGGTAGCCGAAGTCAAGTAAATATTATCCGTTTATATTTAAGATGAAATTGGTACGAAATTTGCAAATACAGTAAAAATTGTATTTGCATTTTATTTGTATTTGAAGCTTCATATTTGTATTTATATTTGTATTTGGGGATTTATAAATTCGAATATTTGTATCTGTATTTGAATTTGGCCATAAAAAAAAGTGTATTTGTATCTATATTTGTATTTGGGCAATTGTATTTGACCCCATCCCTGGTGGCAACCACATGTGAAACTTGGCAACGAAGAAAATACCAGTCCCAGTATAGTCACCCCCCCCCCAAGTGCAAAAGGTTGAAGCAAGAGAGCCGTGGGATTTAGTTGCGGTGGATGTGGTGAGTATGCCTAGAATGAGTGGGGGAAAGATTGGAATACTTGTGGCAGTGGATCATAAAAGTAAGTTTACATATATGGTACCGCTTGAGAATAAAACTAGTGCACATGTAGTTCAAATGATGAGTGAAAGGATGTTACCAATGATGTTAGGAAGGCAGCAAAAGTGTTTGACTGACAATGGACCTGAGTTTAGAGGTGAATGTTTTGAGTGAATGTTGCGAGAGAATGGAATAAAGCATGTAAAGATTACCCTGTATATATCTTCATCAAATGGATTGGCTGAAAGGACTGTGAAAATGATTAGCGAGATGTTGCGAGTGTGTTGTGAAGATGGGAATGAATGGGATGCTGAATTGGCTCAAGTTGACTGGTGTTACAACTCCACATACCACTCAGCCATTCGTGCACCCCCTAGGCAGTATGTATCTTCATATGGAAAGAGAGTGAATAAGGAAGTGCATCTGAATGAAAAAGAAAGTGCAATGTGGCGTGAAGGGGATGATAGATTTCAACCTTTTCAGGTGGGTGAATTTGTAGTGAAAGAGGTGAGACTGGTGGGTAGGAGGAATGAGAATAAGTTAGCTGTGAAGTATGATGGACCATTTGTTGTGACTAAAGTATGGGAAAATGAAGTTACGTATGTGATCAAAAGGGAAAAAGAGAATGGCCAGGTTGAGGAAGTGCGAGCACATCAGCATCAGTTGAGAAAATGGAGGGTGCCTCCAGAGTATATTGTATGTCACCCAGTGTATGAAATGTGTAAAGAGATAGAGAGGAAGGATGCAGATGGAAGCAAGAACATGGAGGGGATTGGAGGTGAGTATTGGGATGCAGATGTTGAACTCTTGGTTGTAAGCGGGCAAAAAGGAAGGGAAAGAAGAGAAACAAGAGGATGAAATCGAGAAAAAGAGGTAGTGTAGATGCGATATGTCAGACTAATGATCCCCTGTTGGGAGTTGAAGGACTTGGGGAAGGGGCTGGGAGATTAGAGTGGGATTGCAGGGCAGTTGGTGGTTTTTGGGATAGTCCAGGCTCAGCTAAACTCCCAGATTTTGAGGGGTTTCCTTCAGGTGGTCAGAGTCCATCTTTCCTGGGTTTTGAGGAACCTGATTTGGGAAGGAATGATTACAAAGAGGGCAAGCAAGTAGAGCAACATGATATTTTAAGGTTGAGTGTAGTAGAGAATGGAAGGGATGGGAAGAATAATGAGTGTGGAAATGTGACTGAGCAAAGTGTATTAGCATTGTTAGAAAGAGTGAGAGATGATTGGGAAATAGATAGGATGGTTGGGATGAGTGAAGATGAAAGGGGGGAATAGGTGAATGAATTTGGTGGATTTTTGTGTAGAGGTGCGAAGGTTATTGGGGGAAATAGAGGGTACAATTATGCATAAGGATTTTGGGGAAGGGGTTTCTGAGGAATAGAAGGTTAAATTTCAGGACAGATGGTTAAGGAGTGTAAGGTGTGCCAAGCAAATGTGTACTTCAGTAGTAGTAGTGATGCCAGTAGATATATAGAGCAGAGTAGTCTAGAGTAGAAGTAGAGTACTGTAGAGTTGAGTAGAAAGCATAGTGTGTGTGTGAAACTGGGTAAATGAAAGACCCTGGCAAGTGTGACTGGATTGGTTTCTCGGGGCAATGCAGATTGCTGATGGGCCCTTGGCCATGTCGGATTTGAGTCAAGATGCGGGGAGGAGAGGAGCCACAGGATGGCCAGCTAATCACTGATTACCAGGGGTAGGCAATGTAAATATTGCACATAGTTACTTATGTACAGTATGTATGTATGTATACATGTGTGATTATTTAAGAATATACATATGTGTATATGTATGTATATTAGGGTGGTTCACAAGCATAGGGAAAATTTAGCATCTGAGATTTCACCTTTGGGTCATTGTTGCTTTTGTTCCTACACTTAGTGTGAATAACTGTGTGAAGTATGGTTGGTCTACAGTGTCGTTAAGAGGTCATTCAATCATGCATGACATGTCTCACTAATGACTGATTACTATAGTATGACTAAATTTGGCTTCTTCTTTTGTAGGAATGTATAGAAATGCCACCGAAGCAATCAAAAACACGGTCTAGCAGTGAGATGTGGTTACTAGGGAAGGCGGAGGAGAAGTTAACTAGGGCAGGACTCCCTACCAAGCTTCAAGTCCTCCGGTAATTCATGTTCCACCATCTGGAGGAGAGGAAGACAGAATATAGCAGTGCGGTGATGACCAGTGAGGCTTTGATCCCGTTTCGGACAAAAGCAAACATTCCAATGACAGATACCAGATACGCTGAGAAGCAGCTCCTGAAACTGTACGAGCAATACAAGGGGCTGAAGAAGAACAGCACAAAGAATTTCCCATCCTACAGAATGGAGGAGGACATATTTCGCGGAGACCTTGATGATGTGTTCAATCTTTCACATCATGATGCCCTCGAGACCATGATGAATGAGGAGGACAAGAACTTCCTTGTCGCTCAGCTTGATAATCCCACTTCCTCCAGCTTTGGCCCGATTGACAAGAAAATGGCTGACCAACAAACAAGGAAGAGGATTTGGTGTGAGGCAGAGATGAACCGAGAGGAGAAGGCCAAGCGCAAGGCGGATGCGAGATGGTCCCAGGGAGAACTGGAGGCTTCTAGTTCAAGCACATCTGAATCATCAGATTGAGATACTGTAGTTTTTAAGGAGTCACCATGAAAACGTTCCACTCCTAAGCGATTGAAGTCTGTGATCACACCTGACATTTCCTTAGCCTTGGATCGCCACATCAGTGACAGGAAAGGAATGGCAGTGGTTGCAGCAACTATTAAATCACTGGGGCACAACTTGGACGAAGTGTCAATCTCACGCAGCACCATTCGTCGCGTGAGACAATGTACACGTGAAGCGGTGTGCCGCGAAGATAAGGTCACTTTCAAGACCCATGAACCCCTTCTCTTGCACTGGGATAGTAAGCTGCTTACAGATATCTCCCATGGGTTAGAGGTGGTGGACTGTGTGGCTGTGCTTGTAACCGGTAATGGGGAAGAGAAACTCCTTGGAGTTCCAATGGTAGCTGCTGCAACTGGAGCATCTCAGGCTCAGGCGTGCCTGAAGCTTGTGGATGACTGGTCTTTGAAGGGCAATGTTCGAGGTCTTGTTTTTGATACAACTGCGTCCAACACGGGACTTCATGCTGGAGCTTGTACTCTCATTGAAAAGGAGTTGGGTATTGATCTGGTGTGGATCGCTTGCCGACACCACGTGGTAGAAGTCATCCTTGCTGCGGCCTTCGGTGCTTGTTTCGGAACATCCAGTGGACCTGAAATTGGCCTATTCAAGCGCTTCAAGCAGCACTGGGTTTTCATTGATCGCAGCAAGTTCGAGAGTGCACCCGACAGCCTGTTCTGAGGCTGTCAAGAAGAAGAGCCAGTGGGACGACTATGATGAACTGATGCTTCTCTGCCTCCTTTTCTTGGGAGAGAAGCTTGATGGTCCTGTGAGAATTCGAAGGCCTGGAGCCATGCACCATGCGCAATGGATGGCCAAGGCCATTTACATGCTCAAGGTGTTCCTATTCAGAGATCAATTCACCTTGCTTCAGACAGAAACGGAACATCGAGGAACTAAACCTGTTTATCACACTCCTTTATGGCCGCTACTGGAACGAGGCCAGTGTTGCATACATGGCTCCATTGAATGACCTCACTTTCTTGCGCCAGCTGAAAGCTCACCCAGGAAAGACGAACGACGATGAAGCGCCATTTGTGGTTCATTTCTGAGCACTTAATCCCCTTGGCACTCTTCGATCCTCGAGTTCATGCATCCACGAAGGAGAGGATTGCTCACATCATCATAGCTGTTCCCGAAAAAAGAAAAGGACTCAAGCGCGTGGATGGAAAAACGTTCTCCTCAAGCAATCCCTTGGAATTCTATGCCACCAAACATTCAGCAATCTTCTTCAACCTCGTCATGCAGCAAGGAAGTGAACAGGCACAATCATTCCTGGACAAGACACCAAATGATTGGAACACAGATCCAACTTACCAAGGAATGAAGGAACGTGTAGAGAAGATGGCAGTGGTTAACAATTGCGCAGAAAGAGGAGTTGCGCTCATTAAGGCTTTCAACAGCACAATCACGAAGGATGAAGCACAAAAGTAGTACCTTCTCCGCGCAGTCACTCAGTACCACAAGGAATTCAAAGAGCCAACTAAAACTGGTCTCAAGAAGACCTAAAGATCTTCAACTGTGTGCATTATTTGTTCTGCTGTTATAATTTCATAATACCGAG
Source organism: Bathynomus jamesi (assembly GCA_023014485.1). Lineage (NCBI taxonomy): Eukaryota > Metazoa > Arthropoda > Malacostraca > Isopoda > Cirolanidae > Bathynomus > Bathynomus jamesi. The sequence goes on from JAJOZX010002571.1 coordinate 411,544, forward strand.
CGCAGCAAAAGTAACGCCCTTTTAATAATTGTATCTTTATAGTTTTATGCAGTATAATTTTTATTTTATATTGTATCATTTTGTTTCTTTTATTTTTACAGAAATTCTGAATAAATATGGCCTTGCGATTGATGAGAGAACAAAGAGTGAAAGCAGTTAAACATTATTACCAAAACAATAACAATGGAGCTAAAGCCGCTCATTTGTTATCAGAAAAATTTAACATTCGACAAGTGCAGAGCCGCAATATCACAAGTCTAATTAGGAAATTTGAAAGAACCGGAAGCATAAGTGATGCCACAAGATCAGGGAGGCCAGTTTCAGCAACAACCTTAGAAAAGTCTGATGAATTAAGAGAATCATTGTTGCACACTCCTCAAAAATCCAGTAGACATCTTTCTACAGAGTTGGGTATCAGTGACAGAAGTGTCCGTAGACTCTTAAAGAAGAACAAGATGAAGCCTTACATCCCTCGCATGTTACAGAGCTTGCATGATGGAGATGCAGATAGACGATTAGAGTTTTGTGAAAATTTCCTGAATAAAGTCAATGAAGATGAGACCTTTCTTGATAAGATATGGTGGTCAGATGAGGCAACATTCAAATTGAACGGGCATATCAATCACCATAATTGTGTGTACTGGAGCGATGTTAACCCACATGTTATCTTGGAAAAGGACGTTAACCTACCGGGAGTGACAGTTTGGGCAGCCATCTCTTCCATGGGAATAATAGGCCCGATATTCTTTGATAGTACTGTTAATCAAGATAATTATTTACAAATGCTGCAAACTGAACTCTGGCCGAGAGTTAGAAATCAGAATGGAATTTACTTTCAACAGGATGGTGCGCCACCCCACTATGGGTTACTCGTTAGGGAATGGTTAAATTTAAATTTTGAAGGGAGGTGGATAGGACGACGTGGAGCAATTGAGTGGCCAGCACGATCGCCAGACCTAACACCACCTGACTTTTTCTTGTGGGGTGTACTGAAAGATCTTGTTTACAAGGTCAAACCAAAAACACTTCCTGAATTAAGACAAACAATTCGTGAAAAATTTACTACAATTAACGTAGAAATGTGTCAAAAGGTTTGTAGAAGTGTTGCTGGTAGGGTTGTGTTGTATTGAACACCAAGGGGAGCATTTTGAACATGATCATTAGGTTAGTAAATACTATGTATGTAGAGTACATTTTTTTAAGGTGTATTGAGCCAACCACAAAATTAATTAAATTCCAGTTATTTTTTATTTTTTACTGAGAAAGTACTTATTTTTCTTAAAATGCTGTATTTTTCTTAAAACCTTATTATTTCTCTTAAAATGCTGTAATTGATTTATTTCCTTCAATAAAAGAGAATAAACTAAAAAGGGCATTATTTTTGCCGCACCCGTATATTAATATATACAGTATATATATATATATATATATATATATATATATATATATATATATATATATATATATATATACATACAATTATACATATATACTGTCCCGTAAGTCTGGACCCATAGGGAAAAATAATAAAATTACAAAATAGTCCAAAAATTTATTACATAATCTGTTCAAAGTGTCCGCCATTGTGTCGCACACATAGTTGAAGACGCAATCTCCACTGCGACAGCACTTTCTGAATCACAGTCGCAGAAATTTCTTGACACGCCTCCACAATGCGTGCTTTAAGGTGGAAAATGTTCTGAAGTTTTACCTCGTACACTTTGGCTTTCAAGTGGCCCCACAAATAAAAATCATAATAAAAAATAATAAAAAATAATAAAAAAATAAAAAAATAATAATAATAATAAAATAATAATAACATAATAAAAAAATATATTATAAATCCCTATGGGTCCAGACTTACGGGACACCCTGTGTATATATATATATATATATATATTCATAAATTGTCAAGTCATTATTATCCTTGTTCAATAAATGTTCCAGTCATAAATTGTCAAGTCATTATTCAAATTGTTTCATTTTGAGCGAGTGCATAAAAGAAAAGGTCCTAGAGCAAAGATAATTGGCACGTTTATTCTTGTGGGGGAATAGAATAAGGGCAGATGTGACCGAATTTAAAATTCCAAAAAATGCTGTTGTGGACCACCCTAATGTATATTGATGTGTATAGATATGTATATGTATGTGTATGCTCTGAAATTTGTAAATTTTTGTATATAGCTTAAATAAAAAATTTTCTTGAATCTTCTAAAACTTAATATAGTATGATATTGTTAAATTATGTACCAAAGTTAAATATAAAGGAATGAAAAATAATTTTAAAATACTGCAGCTGATTTGTGATACTGTAAATTAGTATGTTTTGTTTTCTTAGTGTGAGAGAGTCAGTTAGGGAATAAATAAATAAATACCAGAGAGAGAGAATTTATCAAAATCAGACTGTCCTCAGCCGTAGGTTAGGATTTAATATGTATTAGTTTGGATATATTGTGTATATTTGTAAATATGGGTGGTTGTGTTTGTATGTATATACATATGTATGTATTGCTTGGGATTATAAAAAAAAATATATATATATATAGTTATATACTGTATAAAGCAAACAACCACAGGGAAAAGGAAAAAAGAAACACAAAATCCAAGCATTTTCGTGATATATTCACATCTTCAGGGAAAAACAAATATTATTATTTGTTTTTCCCTGAAGATGTGAATATATCACAAAAGTGCTCGGATTTTGTTTCTTTTTTCCTTTTCTCTGTGGTTATTTGCTTATTAATAAGATCACGTGTTATTCTGTGATTTTACTGCATATACATATTAATATTTGTTGAAGTACTTATGGATGTTAATAGTTAAAGATTCAATCTAATTATTATTGATTTATATAAAGTGTGTGTGTGTGTGTGTGTGTGTGTAAAATATATTAACTAAATTTGCATATTTTTCTTAAGATGCTTTGGGGGAAAAAAAAAAAAATTGTATTTTGTTTTTCAATGAATGTGTTAAAATGTATTTATTAATTATTATTATAATTGTAATTTATTGAGATGTTTTAAAAAGTAGGTTGTAGAACTGTAAATTAGATAGGATGTTGAAGGAAAGAGAGAGATCTAACAGGTCACTAGACAGAAGAAAAAAAATGTTGGAAAAATAAAAGCAAAGTTAAACAAAGAAGTGGGTGTGAAGAGAAAGGTCTGGTTGAGCAGAAAGAGCTTGGGGGGAGAGATGTGGGGGATTTGTAAAGTCTCCATATGTTTTTGGATTGGCCTTTCCATCTCAACCAGATACTTTCATTTTAGGGATATTTTTGTCAAATGATAATTAGGTATGGTAGGGTGAGTGTGGTTATTATTATTATTATTTTATTAATTGTCTTTATTTAAATACCAGTATGTATTAGATTAGGCAAAAGATGTAGGGTTAGATAGGTAATTACTAAGTATTTTGTTTTTTGGGGATTTCAGTGGGTTTCAAAGGTTTTTGTATTGGCCAAATAGTAAATTTATTATAAAGAAGGATTGATAGACCAATGAGTAGTGGTGGGAAGGAAAGATTTTTCAGAGGCCAAAGTAAAGTTATATATTGCAGAAAGATCCAACATTAATTTTGAGCTTTAATACCTTCTGGCTATGTTGGGCTAAAAATAATCTTGGGGACAGGATCCCTTCTCCCCATTGGCCACCCGAATGTCTATTTGGCCATGATCCCTCTCTCTCTCTGATTTCATAGGGGAACAAAAGTTTATTCTTTCCCCTGTCCTGGAACAAAGATAAGTAAAGTGTAGTTTGTCCATTAAGTCTGAACTTAAGAAATTAAAGAAGAAACTGTAAGAATAAAGGTGTATTATAATAAACAAAATTAGTATTATTTCCTGGACCCAGTAACAGTAGTTACAAGAATTAAGAGAATATTGTAAGTAGAAAGAGAGAAAACCAAACCCAAGAAGAAATTGAATTCGTCTATTGTAAATTAGTCATCCATTGAGAGAAGAATATCGATGAAACAACTAAAGTGAGCGTAAACTGAATATATACCCATTGTACTGTAAGTTATGTACCATCCACCTTGAAAGTAAGAGAACATCCATTATGTTAATTTGATAAATACCTTAAGACTGTAACTCCACTAACCTTAGGATTTGAAGAGTGATTAAAAACATTTATTTATAAGAAAAATAATAATAAAAAATAAATAAATAAATATAAAGTTGATAAAGTACTTGTTTGTTAAAAGAATATAAACAAACAGGTTTAAGTTTTTTTTTATTAGCTATAGTTTTCTAGTGATAGGCTGAGGACAGGAAAAGATTACTTTTTGTCATGGTTGATGGGAAAAGTTCAGGAGTTTGGGAAGGGGATCGACATGTCCCCAATTGTTAAATATTAAAATACCATAACAGAAACAAAATAAAAATAATTAAAAATCCAGAAAGTTGGCAGTTTGGCAAGTTGTCTTTCTATAACACCTTTGTTTTTTCAGATATCTCTGAGATTGGTGGTTGGTTTGGTTGACCTAGATGTGTTCTGTCATCCCTGCAAGGATTCGAACCTGAAGGCCTGGCCTGGGACCTATCTTGTCATTTGGGTTGCCCTGAGAAAAAATACTGGTATCGTGGTGGCCCAGAAATCCACCACAACAGGTACTAAGAATGTTCAAAAGAAGAGACAGGACAGTAATGATTCCCCTGCTAAAAACACTGATTATACCAAAACTTGAATACTGCTCAGTTATGACATCCCCATATAAAGAGGAAGAAACTAATAAACTAGAAGAAACGCAGACACATTTCACAGCCAAGATTGATGGCTGCAAAGAACTCAACTACTGGGAAAGACTACGCAAACTAAATCTGTACTCCCTGGAAAGAAGAGAGAGGTACACCATAATCTACATATGTAAAATGATTGAAAAACTGGTACCAAACCTCAAACTAAACCCAATTACCGTTCAAACAACACTGGAAAATAGGAAAGGCAGAATGTGTAGTGTTCCCAAATTAAAAGCCTGACAAGGGACCTCCTCAACACTGAAGGAAAATTGCTTGGTTGTCAGGGGGCCAAGACCTTTTAACCAACTTCCAAAGGACCTCAGAAATGTTACATGGGTCAAAGTTGAAGTCTTCAAGAGAAGACTAGATGCCTGGCTCAGGATGGTACCAGATGAGCCAGGAGTACCTGGCTATGTATGGTGGAGAGTGCAAGAAAGCAACTCACTCCTCCACCAAGCCAGACCTAGAGGCAGGGACACCAGCTTGACCTTTGTGTGAAGAAAGACCAATGCATGGAACAGCAACAAGGTACCAGTAACAAGTGTGTGTGTGTGTGTGTGTGAGAAAATACCCCCACAAAAAGTTTGAGTGTGCATGAACAATTGGCAACTACTATGACATGGTTATGCTAATTTTTTGTACTATATTATGCTGTCTTAACTATCTATGGAATTGCTTAGTATGGGTGTTTCTTCCATCATGTGAAATGAACTGCACTGGAGTGTATGATGAAGCAGTGTTAAACCACTAAAGCACAACCAACTGTGCAAGTTCTTGAACATCCACTTCTTGGAACATCATCATCATCAGAGATTCTCATCCTTCTTTATAACATGTGCCATTCATAGTTAACATAAGAAAAATAAATAACAGTTATGCTGGAATTTTGTTAAATCTGATCATAAAATATAGCTTCACATCATCTATCTGACTTGGATAATGTCAATAGGCCAAAGTGGCCTCATGTTTTCCAAATGTAATATACTGTACAGTGATGAAAAATGGATGTAATGATAGAACATTAATTTTAGAAGAGTTTAACCTGCCTCATAGAGCTAGATGAACTTCTTTGAAAGACACAATAGGGAAGGCAACTTTTTCATCAAGTGCTGTAATAATAGCTTTCTAATGCAGTTTATGGATAAACCCAGTACGGATCACATAATCTTGGATTTGGTTTTGTTAAATGATTATGAAGTCATTAGTGACTTTCCAGTAGGAGAATCATTAGAATAGTGACTATTTTATTATATATTTTAAGATAGAATTAAACAGAGATCTAGTCAACAATGGTCATTTAGTTCCTTGCTTCTCAAAAGGTGACAAATTTAAAGAGTTGTTAGGATCATTGAAATGGGACACAGAATTTGCCAATAAAAATGCTGTCGAGATGTGGGCTAGATTCAAGGGTATTGTGAAAAAACTATATAGGGCTATGGGTTGATTGCCTGATACCCTCATCCATTGGAAATTTCCAGCAGATTTCAGTGGAGAATTAATGACAAAAGCCCTATATTTTTTCGTTAGAGAGTTATGTATATGTAGGTCTTCAAAGGACCTCTGTTTATTTGCCTTCAGTATTTGCGCTGCCTAATGGTAAAGAAAGGAATTGCCTTACCTTATTATTTCATTGGGCATCGCTTCTGTTTCAATGTAGGGCGCGATGATCTTTTTCGATGTAAGGGTGTGGTACGATGGAGCTACACAATGAATTAACTCAATGTAACTAATATAGGCAGTCACTATTTAAACACCTGGAGGAACAGGCCTATCCTTCTTATAGTTATTAAGTTTTATATCAAGAGGATTCACTCAGAACTTATAGGAAGATAAAGGACATCTTCCTTGCTTAAAGCATTGCTGTAACATAAGCAGCTCCGAGTGAACCGCTATAATATAATCTTTGTATTTTTATTATTTGCTGATTTTGCAAAGGTTGTCGACTCATTTCTCGATTAATTTTCATGAGTTGGCAGTGAAAAAGTTTGAACACGAGATCAGAAATTTGTTTTTTTTGTCATTATGCAGGCCCAATGCCTATATATGGGTTCCATGTACATATGGCAACTATTTCATTCCCAATAGGCTATGTCGCCAATCCTGAGGCAATTTTGTATAGATATTTAATTCAATTAATTAATAATTTATATTTAATTAAGAAGTAAAGGTACCACATACAATACCATGTTATGAATGTATATGGTTTTTCCATATATGGAGGGGGGGAGGGGAATTTGTATGTTATAGATTAAATTTTTTGACAAACTGTAAAAACATGTAAAATGGATTAAAAAGAATGAAGTAGGAATTTAGGAAGAGAAAGGTTACTCAAGACCTATTTAAATATAAAAGTTCAAGAGGCCAACTTCTCAAGTTTAGTTAAAGTTATGTCAATCAGTTTAACTCCCCTTAGGTATAGGAAATTTATGGAATTAAAGTAACGTTATTAAGCATTTTAACTTTGCTCATTATTTGTGTAAATTTTATAAGTCACCAGTTTTTAAATGCTGGTTTACTAATGTTGTTTTGGAGTTTTGTCATGTTTTGTTTTGTTAACGATTCATGTTTTAAAGTGACTTCTACGTTGGTGAGTTAATTGAAATGTACTGTACTTCCATGTTGTGTTGTTTGGTTAAAAGAGTTTGTAGTAGAGTAAATGTTACTCCTCCACAGGTAGATCTGGAGGGCTTGGGGCTTTGAATCCTGTACTGTTTTTGTGTTGTTTGGTCTCTGGCCATGGGAGGCCATAAGACCCTTGTTGTTTGGCCCATGGCCAAGGGAGACCATAAGACCATTTTTGTAGTTTGGCCCATGGCCAAGGTAGGCCGTAAGGCCATTTTTGTAGTTTGGCCCATGGCCAAAGGAGGCCATAAGACCATTTTTGTAGTTTGGCCCATGGCCAAAGGAGGCCATAAGACCCTTTTGTTTGGCCCATGGCCAAGGGAGGCCACAAGACCTCTTTTGTAGTTTGGTCTTTGGCCAAGGGAGGCCACAAGACCCTTTTTGTAGTTTGGTCTCTGGCCAAGGGAGGCCACAAGACCCTTTTTTGATTAGGTTGGGCTATGGCCAAAGTAGACCATCAGCCCCTTGTTGAATAGGTTGGGTTATGGCCAAAGTAGGCCATCAACCCCTTGTTGAATAGGTTGGGCTATGGCCAAGGTAGGCCATCAGCCCCTTGTTGAATAGGTTGGGCTATGGCCAAGGTAGGCCATCAGCCCCTTGTTGAATAGGTTGGGCTATGGCCAAGGTAGCCCATCAGCCCCTTGAATAATTTGGGCTATGGCCAAGGTAGGCCATCGGCTTTGGTGAATATGTTGGGCTATGGCCAAGGTAGGCCATCAGCCCCTTGTTGAATATGTTGGGCTATGGCCAAGGTAGGCCATCAGCCCCTTGTTAAATATGTTGGGCTATGGCCAAGGTAGGCCATCAGCCCTTGAAATAGTAGTTTGGGCTATGGCCAAAGTAGGCCAGAAAAACCCTTTAGAGTAGTTTGGGCTATGGCCAAAGTAGGCCATAAAAACCCTTTAGAGTACAGTAGTTTGGGCTATGGCCAAAGTAGGCCATAAATAAGGTGACCAGAGTCCCGATTTTGGGCGGGCACAGTCCTAAATTTATGACGTGTCCCTCTTTTCAAAATGTCCCAAAAATGTCCCGCATCTGGAGCAAATTTTCATAAATGTCCCGCTTTATTAAAATTACTGTTACATTAGACATTAGATCTCCTTTATGAATTAATAGAAATATGCGACATTCCAAATCTAAATACTAACTTGCAAACTGAACTGGTACGACACATGTCACTGTGCGGCAGTGCCGTGATTCCCGACTAACGTTTCAGTCAGCAGTGTTGCCAGATGGAATTTTTAAAAATCTGATAAATCTGATTAAAAAATCTGTAGAAATCTGTAGATTTATAATATTTATCTAAATAATAATTTTGACATATTTTTATTTAATTTACTGTCTTAAGGTATTATCAATGATAAAATCTTGTATAATATTTTCTTTATTTTTATAACTTATATAAATATGGCACTTTAGCATAAAAAAAAGTAAAGTAAATGAAAGTAAACAAATTGAATTCCGTTACTTTGTGACAAAGGAAATACCTTTTGGTTATTGCTGTAATAACTATAAGAACACCGGAATACTTCTTTAATTCATACACATAAATGAAACCAAAAAAAATCCTTTTTAGATTTAAACAGATAAATATCATTTTTTCCAACAAAAACAAAAACATTCCATGCTACCATGACGTAGAGGGAATATCAACCAATCAGCGCCGATTAAATGATTTAATCGGCATGTATATCGTAGTCAGAAGCGAGTCGACTCGACTTCTGAAACTGAATACCGAGAACATTTGTGTCCTATTGATTGAGACTGTAGGCCTAATATTTCCTTGTTGTAAATTTTGGAAGTAAATAATAATGATTGCTTGCTGGATTAAAAATCTGTAGATTATGCATAAATTATTGAAAAAATCTGAAAATCTGAATTGCTTCATAAAATCTGTAGATCTACAGATATATCTGTAGATCTGGCAACCCTGTTTCAGTGTTTCATTAGCGGCCTCTGTGTAAAGTTGTGCTGTAGTGTAATGCTTTTATGTTTGCTTACTTAATAACCTTAATTAATTTTTATCCCTGCATCCTTTTTTTTTCTTTTGCAGCTAGGTTAAACTTTTTCGTTTGAAGGATAAGGAAAGTTATTAATTGTATCGTACGTAAGGTCGTAGGCCTAGTTTGACAACACAAAATGCCTAAAACTAAAAGGAAGTGTACATTTAATGCACATCTGCAGTCTAAATATCCATTTATTACAAAAACAACAACAGAAAGTGATGTACGGTGTGAGAAATGTGGAAGTGACTTCAGCATTGGACATGATGAGATTAATGATATTACTAAGCATCTTGGCTCAAAAAGACACAAATCGGTTGATATCGGTGCTTCACCTAGTAAGATAGTGAGTGATTATTTTAAAAGTGTGACGCCTAGTAATAAGGATTTAGAAGCAGTGGTGTAGTGCTGTGGGAACGCGTGGGAACGGCGTTCCCTTACTTTTTTTGGTAGACGGAACGGCGTTCCCTCACTATTTCAAATAAATCCGAACATACAAATCTCTAACGTCATGAAATTTTAATTTCCACCCCTAGAAGAAATATGAGAAAGAATCATTAACTGTTTCATTTCTTTTAGCTTCGACTGAGGCAATGCTAGCCTATAAAGATCTGATGAAACAGTCACCACGGAGTACCAGTTGTTAACTTTTTTTTAGTTAATCATTCCAGTTGTTAGCTATTTTTATTGATCGTACTGGATGTCGTATATCTAATGACACTGGAAATACTGCATCTTCAACCTTGGAATATATCCTAATAGCCAGTGCATATGACCTCAAAATATCCCTGAAATTGGTCAGATTTCAAAAGATTTCCCGGGGGGCTTACAGTGCCCCCGGACCCCCAGCTGTATAGGCTCGCCGCGCTCGCCATTGTCCCCCCCGCCAGTGGCGGTTCCTCATATGGGCAATATGGGCAGCCGCACAGGGCGGCATTTGTGGAGGGGCGGCATGAGCGCCTGCAAAAAAAATAAAAATAAAAATAAGAATAAATAAATAAAGAAATAAATAAAAATAAAAAATAAAATAAAATAAATAATAAAAGATCACTAAATATATTTTTATTAATAAAAAACCATCTATTGCATTTTCCATAAACCTTCCCATAAAAGACCTAAACAATGCAAAATGCTTCCAGATTAATATTATTGGGAATAAAGGCCCATACTTTAACATATGTAATGTTATTTTTCTGGGTTTGGTTAAATAGTGAAATGTATATTATGAAGCATCTGATGAGCCCTTGATTGATGCTTTGAAGAAGCTGGAGGTGACATTTTTCAATGCAGTGGTTGATGCTGCAACATCAGCCATTCAGGAAAGATTTTCCACGTTGGAAATTGTGGGAGAGAAGTTTGGAGTGCTGACACATTTCCAAAATCTCACATTTGAGGAGCTGACAGAACAATGTGTGAACTTAGTACTACACTACACTTTAAGGGACAATCTGACTTGGATGGCAGAGAGCTTGCACAGGAGCTGAAGAACTTGCCTGACTTGCCATCAAAGACCATATCCTTGCTTGAACTGCTGACATTTATCCATGAAAGGGAGCTCTCTGAAATATATCCAAATTTGTGGACTGCTCTCAGAATTGGTCTTACTCTTCCAGTCACTGTTGCTGAAGCAGAGAGGAGCTTTTCAAAGCTGAAGCTCATCAAATCCTACCTGAGGTCAACTATGTCACAGGAACGCCTTACCGGTCTGGCCATCATCAGTATAAATCATACAATTGCTGAGCAGATTTCATATGATGATTTAATTCGTGACTTTGCATCAAGGAAGGTAAGAAGAGTCAGGCTTTAGATGGCAGTTGTGCTGTGGTGCAATTTATTTTGTTTCTTGTTCAAAGTGTAGCATAATAATTACCCTCTCTTAAGTGTCTTATTCTATTTATGTGATAGAGCATTTGTACAATTTAGAAATTTGATTCTCTAGTTTATTTATGGCAGTTGTGCAATTTAATTTGTATTTTTCCTGTTCATAGTATCATAATTACATTCTCTTAAGTGAGTTATTCTATTTACGTGATGAAGGATTTGTAAAATTCAGAAATTTGAGTCTTTGTTTTGGTTCTGAAGTTCCAACAATTAGTCCAATAAAAAGTTATTTTGTGAAAGAGTTATGTCTGTCCTTTATTTTGGGGGGATTCGAATGTGTGTGTGTTGGCGAACAGGGGGGGGGGGCGCTGAAGGTGAGGTTCGCCCAGGGCGTCATGTAAGCTAGGACCGCCACTGCCCCCCGCATCTGAGTAACTTTCAAAATGCGTTCCCCCACTTCTTTATTTAGCACTACACCACTGTTTAGAAGTAGCTGCTGCTGAGGGTTTGTGGGCTTACCATACAGTCAGGGAAAATCATCAAAGCTTCAGATCTACTGACTATGCAACAAAAATTTTGAAAACATGCTTTAAACCAAAATTTTCATGTGCCAGAACAAAGTGCGAAGCGATTGTTTCAAATGTATTTGCACCATATGCTGAAACAGAATTAAAAAACAATTAAAGGATGCTCATTGCATAACATTGCTAACTGATGCAAGCAACCATGGAAACATCAAGCTGTTTCCTGTTTTAATTCGCTTCTTTCAGCCATATGAAGGTGCTCAAGTGAAGCTTATTGACTTTAAATCTCAGCCTGGAGAAACCTCAGATATTGTGGTGAAATATTTAACTGATATTATTGAAGAGCATGACCTGGGCAGAAAATTAGTTGTGGTGATAACACTAACTGTAATTTTGGTGGTGCTGCAAGAAAAGGAGTGAATAACATTTTCAGGAAGCTAAATGACTACATTGGTAGAGAACTAATTGGGATTAGTTGTTTTGCACATATTGTACATAATGCTGTTCAGTCTGCCAGTGACTGTCTGCCAATTGATGTGGAAACAGTGGTTGTAAAAATATATTCATATTTCTACATCTATACTGTTTGAGTAGAAGAGCTGAAAGAGTTTTGTGATTTTGTGGACATTGAATATAAACAGTTACTGGGATATAGTAAAACAAGGTGGTTGGCATTAATGCCTGCAGTTGAAAGAATACTCAAGTTGTTTCCTGGTCTAAGATCATACTTTCTGGGCCAAAGCAAGTGTCCAGTGATACTGAAAAACTTTTTTGAAAACCCACAGAGATCTGGCTCAACTTTGTGCACTGTCAAGTAGCCACCTTTCACCAAGTGGTTTTAAAGATTGAGGGTGAACATATATCAGTTGTGGAAGTGATGAGTGCAATTTCTGAGCTGAAGGATAATTTGCAATCAAAGAAAGATAATGTGTTTGTGCCATTCTCAGTCAGGAGTCTTGTAAACAAACTTGAACAAGATGGGTTGATTGATTCTAATGATTCCTTATATGTAAAGAAAATATTAGTTGAGTTTTATGACACATGTGTTAAGTACTTGGATCAGTGGTCAGGTCACTTGCCAAACGTTGAGTGTATGCAGTGGGCTGTATTAAAACAAGTTCCAAAAGTGGTCGGTTGTTGAGAAAACAGTGGATTTTGCTACTGAAAAACAACTATTTTACCCCAATTTGACACTGAATTATTTGATGAGTTCACGTGTTTTGCAAAGTACATTAGTGATGAGAAAGAGCAGAGTGGAATGCATCTAAATTATCAACAGACCAGCGTTGGGTAGAAGTATTCACTCATTTCAAGGCCAGAGATGTCAATCATCAACGAATGTCAGCATTAGTCCAGTTCATACTTTGTCTTCCAGGAACTAATGCTTCGATTGAAAGTGCTTTCTCTCACATGAATAAGACATGGACATCTGAGAAAGCACAACTGAAAGTCTCAACACTAAAAGCTTTACTTTTAACTAAAAGAAACTTCAATCAAACCTGTATAGAGTTCAACACTATATTGAAATCAACTCCGGAGTTACTTCAGAAGATTTCATCTACTGAAAAGTATGGGAATTGAAAAGCAAGTACGATAATATTGTGTATTGGTATGTCATAAATATAAGCCATTCTCAGTTGAGTTAATTTTTTTCATAATTATATACTCAAGAGAAAAATACAAGCAGTGAAGTAATAATTATGTTCCATATATATATATATATATATATATTATATATATATATATGATACACACAGACAGTGCATGGAACAAGGAACTCTTCTGGGATAATTAAATCCACTATAGTCCGAATAAGTAATGGTAAATGACAAATACCATAGTTTTTCTCTTTCATGATGCTAGCCCGACGTGGGCAACGGGTCACTCGCAAAGAGGTCCCATAAATATAGCTTCCCTCACCAGCTATCTGCAAAGCAGACAGAATCCAGCTTTGGGACATGGATCTAGGGTTTAAAGCACCTAGCCCTGCTACATTTAGAACCTCAATATAAGCAAAAGACTCGCTGCCTTCACGTCAGATTGAATGCATCAAAAAAAAACTCAGGGGACCATTCTGAGTTCATTCCCATATATATATATATATATATATATATGATGAATAAAACCACGAAGGGAAAAGAAACACAAAGTGGTGCTCAAGCTCTTTCGTCTAAAGACATCCTCAGGAACACTGGAGTGAAAGGAGAGTTCAAGACAATATATAGATTACAAAAATAAACATATATATATATATATATATATATATATATATATATATATATATATATATATATATATATATATATATATATATATAAGTATAGAAATAAAAATTGTGTGGAGGAGCAAACACATTTGTATGGAAAACTGACAATTTTAGCACTTTGCCCAAAATTCAACATAAATTCAAATGGTTTGTTTCCAGCCAATTTTTTATAGTTATTGTCTGAATGGTAAACAGGTCACAAAAGAATAAAGAAATAAAAATAAATATAAATTGGAGAAAATTACAAAATAATGCCTTAGTGATATATACGTCACAACCGAAATAACAAAGAAATAAACCAACAGATAAAAAAGCAAAAATTGTAAGTGAAATCTACAAATTCAAGCTCAAAAGGAACGTTTACAATCAATTTAATAGATGATGCCAAAATGATATATATATATGTCACAAAGAAATAAAATAAAGAAATAAACCAAAAAATAAATTGAAAAATAAATTGTAAGAGAGGCACACAAATTTATAAGGGAAAAAAATTACCAAAGGTTTTTTAGTTATTGTCTGAATCATACATAGGTCACAAACGAATAAAAAAGTACAAATAAATATAAATTGGAAAACAAAATGATGCCTAGATCATATATAAAGAACTATAAAAATATATACGACACAGATAAGATATATATACAAAATATAAACGCAATATGTAAGGAATATATATATATATATATATATATATATATATATATATATACAGGGTGGGCGGAAAGTAGCTCCCTATTTTGGATTGGTAAAAAAATACGTATATTATCCATTTATTTCAGAAGAAATAATAGGAAAAGGTAGGCATACATGGTAGGTTTTCTCTAAAATTCAATGTAGGCTCCAACTCTTTCCACCAGCTTCTGGAGCCGCCCAGGAATGGCGTCCACTGACTTTAGCAGGAACTCCGGCGGGATGGAGGACATGACTTCCCGAATTCGGTCCTCCAGTTCTTCCAATGTCCTCGGTTTGGTGCGGTAGACTTCTTCCTTTACCCACCCCCAAAGAAAGAAGTCGCACGGTGTCAAGTCGGGGCTCCTGGCTGGCCATTGATGTGGACCACGACGACCCATCCAACGCCCAGGGAAGTGGGCATCCAGCCACTCACGGACAACAAGAGTGAAGTGCGGAGGGGCGCCATCTTGCATAAATATCAGATCGTCGATGTTCTCCCATGTGCTGACAACCGGCCAGACCTCGTTTCGCAACATAGCAAGGTACCGCTCAGCATTCATGGTGTTGCGCAGAAGGAACGGGCCCACAACCTGATCTGAGGTCATACCACACCACACCGTTACACTGAACCGATTCTGCCGTTTTTCAGCGGTAACCGTGCGACTTCTTTCTTTGGGGGTGGGTAAAGGAAGAAGTCTACCGCACCAAACCGAGGACATTGGAAGAACTGGAGGACCGAATTCGGGAAGTCATGTCCTCCATCCCGCCGGAGTTCCTGCTAAAGTCAGTGGACGCCATTCCTGGGCGGCTCCAGAAGCTGGTGGAAAGAGTTGGAGCCTACATTGAATTTTAGAGAAAACCTACCATGTATGCCTACCTTTTCCTATTATTTCTTCTGAAATAAATGGATAATATACGTATTTTTTTACCAATCCAAAATAGGGAGCTACTTTCCGCCCACCCTGTATATATATATATATATATATATATATATATATATACAGTATATATATATATATATATATATATATATATATATATATATATATATATATATATATATTAGTGATGTAGGTCACATCCGCATCCGCGGAACATCCGCACATTTTCTCGCATCCGCATCCGCGCTTTGGGCTGCGGATGTCGTGCGGATGTGGACCGTTGAGATAAAATGTCATTAATAAGCGGAAATTATCAAATTCTACTATATTAATAGAACTAGTTCATTGTGCGCAAAAGTGATGCAAGCGACAAGACGAGAGGCTGTTCTTGTATGAAGTTACTCTCTTGCAACCTACTTAGATCCACGTTACAAAGCTAAGATATTTTCACCTAGTACAGTACTGTACATTAGAACGAGTTAAATCATCACTTGGCAAAGCAGTTGAAGAGCTTCAATCTCTTGAATCTGTCGCTTCGCCACCCACCAAAAGAATAAAAGTTTCAGTGACAGAACCAACACCTTCAACAAGCAAATCTATCACAGAATCTGTCTTTCAGTTTCTTGAGTGAAGCAGCAATGACGAGACCTACGCGATGTCAAAAGATGTAGTAAAAATGATCGAGAGCTATCACCAAGAAAAACGCCTGGCTGCATGTGACAATCCTATTAGTTGGTGGAAAAATATGCAGAATATCTATCCATACTTGAGTAAACTTGCAAGGAAACATTTAGCCTGTCCTCCAACAAACGTACCAAGCGAGAGATTATTTAGCAGTGCTGGATTAATATATGATGAAAAGAGAAACAGACTGGCAGCAGAAAAGGCAGAAAAATTAATGTTCCTTAAGCATAACCTTCCTATAATTAAGTTTGAACATTAAACGATGAACATCTTAGTTTACTTTATTTTAATTACTCATTTATAAATATGCCTAATAAAACTTTAAACTTAATATAAATAGTTATCAAGCTAATTAAAGATCTCTTTCTATAAGGGTGGAGGTTGGGGAAAGAGGTCGGTGGGGTGCATTTGAGTTGGGTTCACGTCCCGCATCCTGGTAACACAATTATGGTTTCTAATTGTGGCTGAAACTCAACAAAATATAACGAATTTATTTGCAGACGAATTCACTAATTGATTTCTATATTAGTTAGATGCTTGATATTATTTTATATGTTCAGAGAAAAGTACAGCAATTATTGTACAATTAATCAATTATACTACATTATAGCTACAGCTCTCTCTATATAATAACTTATTATATACGTTAAACACAACAAATCTCGAATATATCCTAAAAAATAACGAAAATGTAGACATCCGCATCCGCATCCGCGGATGTGTACACACATATATATATATATATATATATATATATATATATATATATATAAGGGAAAATTTACCAAAGGTTTTTATAGTTATTGTCTGAAAGATACGTAGGTAACAAAAGAATAAAGAAATAAAAATAAATATAAATTGGAAAAATTACAAATAATGCCTCAATGATATATAAAGACAAAAAAAAAAAAAGAAATACAGGCAACTACATATGTACACATATACACCCGCATAACTATAATATTTATATATATATATATATATATATATATATATATATATATATATATATATATATATATATATACACGTACATACACATACATAAGAAATATGCATACAACAATAAATTGAAAAATAAAATTGTAAGAGAAACATACAAATTTATAAGGAAAAAAGAGACAAAAAAACAAATTTTTACCAAAGGTTTGGCAACCTGCCCTTTTCGTTTAAATCCATTTTGAAGGAATTCAGAGCAATGGGATCGAGTTGAAACAGACCTTTACTCATGTTAAAGTTATTTGTAAGTTGAATTATAGCAGACTCAAGAATATTTCTATTAACAGTGTTGCTAGAGTGGAACAAAACTGAAACATTATTCCAATCAGTACAATGGGATAACTCTGACAAATGGACAAAAAGGGCACTGGACAACTGTCTCATTCTAACGGAATATTGATGCTGTTTTACACGCATTTGCAAATCCTTTCCCGTCTGACCTATGTAAAAGGAATCACATTGCTTACACCCAATTTTATAGATAATGCCTAAATTATTGGTAGGGCTATTTTTTACTATGATGTTTTTCACAATATTGTTATATGAAAAAACTACACTGATATCCAAAAGTTTAAGTACATTAGCAATGCCTAAGAAGCCTGGGAAAAATGGAAGTACTAAAATATTCTTTGACAAGGTGTGAGTGTTATTATTCACACGATAGAAGGTTCGTTTAGCCTTTTTAAGACAAGATTCCATGAACGCAGATGGGTAACACAGCTCACTTCCAATACTGTTGATTAGGGCGGCTCGTTTTTACACTTTTTTCGATATTTGATTGGGGGTAGTGCGGAAAAGTTGCGATTTGGAGAGAAAATAAAGTGTGTAAAATTTTTTTGATCTACGTCAATACCTTCCGGTGGCGGCGAGTCCTTAAAAATCGAAAAATAGGCCTAAAAACACATAAAAATTTTATATAATTTTATATAATTTTTATATAATGTTCATTGTTCAATGACTGCTATTAATTTATTCAAGCCTATAATAGTGTTCTCAGGGTTGTTTGCACAGAAATATACCGGAATTAACATTTGTATAACATCTTGTTAAAACTTGCTTTAAATCAATATTTTGGATATTTTAACGGCTAAGACGCCACCGGAAGTTATTAACAGATTGTGCTGAAATTTTTATTGTTTATTTTGTAAGTCTTTAAAACCATTTTCCAATCTACCCCGTTAGGCCTATTTTTCGATTTTTAAGGACTCGCCACCACCGGAAGGTATTGACGTAGATCAAAAAAATTTTACACACTTTATTTTCTCTCCAAATCGCAACTTTTCCGCACTACCCCCAATCAAATATCGAAAAAAGTGTAAAAACGAGCCGCCCTACTGTTGATATTTTCCAATTCGGCATCGATGTGTTCCGGACTGGCAATCCTAAGAGCGCGGAGAAACATTGAGGAAAATATGGCCTTCTTAATAGGGGTGTCATGTCCAGAATAAAAGTGTACGTAGGACAAATTTCACTTTCGTGAAATAATTTTCTTATAATGAACACCATGTGTTCCTTCGCCTTGCTGTTCCCTCTGTCTCCGTTTGTGTCTGTGTTTTCTTCTACATTAATGAAAGGGCATGCAATTCGTATCCGATGAAAGTTTCTTACTAATTGTCTAGAGGAGCAGGTCCTTCCCAAGTCCCTTCTTCCGATTCGCCTCAGACAAATGGACGACCATCTGTTCAACAACTTTAGCAGAGTAATTTTAAAGAAACATATTGAAGTCACCAGACAAAATGAGTGGTCCACCTTCAAAAATTTAGGCATTGCCAAACGTAATGTTTTGACTGTTATTCCCCAACCGTGGATCCAACCTTTGTTTGATGAAATTTACAACGAGTTGTGTCGGAGAACTTCTTCACTTCGTAACATTTTGGATCGCAAAATTAAAAGTCTCATTCGAAATAGTCAGTGGAGTAAAAAAGCAAGCTCAAAATGTGTTGTGAACCTTTCTTCGAAAAACATTAGTGACGATGCAAAAAGTGCCCTTGGATTTGGTATGTCCTTTTTTATTGTTAAAAAACCTACTGCTTTACAAATTTGTCATAGTCTTGCTTGTTTTGAAAAACAGTATAACCTTCCTCAGTCTTTGGTTAACATAGTTAAAGGCCTTGTCTATGGTGCTGCGAATTTTACTTACGAAGATAACTTTCCTAAACGTTTCCGCAATAGCCTTTCACAATTACAAAAAGATAAGTGAGCTCCATATTACTAAAGCAGACAAGGCTAACACCTTAGTCATTATGGACAAAGTGGACTCCATTGGAAAGATGAATGTTAGAAAATCTAGAAGAGGAAGAACCATTGTTGTCCCAAGGCGATATGATGACTAAGCTGATTGATGCAGCATTGCTTGTATATATTAAGTTAAGGTGTATATATATCCATCTCATAATTGTAAGGTTAGTGAAAAATTCACTTAATTTAGAACTAGCATTTTTGGGCCCTTGTGGCATCATTGTTTGGGCACTCTGGTGGTGGCATTTTGGGGCGCTGCGCGTCCTTTCTACTCGTTTGTGGAATGCCGTACTTACAGGGTGTGGTCTTATAGAGAGCTCTCTCGCAATTCAGTTTGGTTGTTTAGATACAAGATTGTTGCATCGTGCAATAGTGCAGGTTGTGTTGTTGTTGCAAGGTTGAGAAAGAAGACCATAAATAGTGTGTAGCTGGTTCCTTCTTGGTGCTACTTGTAGTTGCCGGGAAGAATGAAGGATACGAGAGGCAAGCTATCGCTTTGTTGGGTATCTCTTTTAGGGGCCTCTCGTGTCCTCTTCTCTCCCTGTCGTTTGGGGGGTTGGCGTCTTGAAGGAAAAGCCGGTCGTTTTCAGAGTTTATTGAGTTCTTGGTTGGCTGAGGTTATTCTACAAAAGATTTTGTTATTTTATATACAGCTGAATTAATTAAATATATATATATATATAAATTTATGTACAATACTTATTTATAAAGATTATATGTGATTCTTAAAATTACACAATGATAAAATATATACAATTTGGTACGCGCAAAATTGGTTTGTCGGTAACTAATATAAAAATAATATAAATGCGGAAAATTAACTGCGCGGCCCCACACTACTGCCCACCCCGAGAAGCGGAGCACGTATATCAAAAGTAGAAATATTCGGGTCTTGATTTGAATCGGATCCTTCGTCCAGCTCGCGTTGATCCTCGGTCGGCCTCGTTTCCGGTTGTTGCGTTGTCCTGCGCGCCCGTCCTGAAGTCTGTATTTGCTACCTCCGAGGTGCGTCCTCCATCGTCCTTTTTCCTTGCGTGCTTTTTCTCCGATCCGATGTCGTCCGATTGTGCGCCCGGTACCTGTGTGGGACCTGAAACTATATAAGCCGGTTTAAAGTTTGGTTTGGTTGATTGAAGCGGCTTAAAGTTTGGTTTGGTTGATTGAAGCGGCTTAAAGTTTGGTTTGGTTGATTGAAGCGGCTTAAAGTTTGGTTTGGTTGATTGAAGCGGTTTAAAGTTTGGTTTGGTTGATTGAAGCGGCTTAAAGTTTGGTTTGGTTGATTGAAGCGGCTTAAAGTTTGGTTTGGTTGATTGAAGCGGCTTAAAGTTTGGTTTGGTTGATTGAAGCGGCTTAAAGTTTGGTTTGGTTGATTGAAGAGGCTTAAAGTTTGGTTTGGTTGATTGAAGCGGCTTAAAGTTTGGTTTGGTTGATTGAAGCGGCTTAAAGTTTGGTTTGGTTGATTGAAGCGGCTTAAAGTTTGGTTTGGTTGATTGAAGCGGCTTAAAGTTTGGTTTGGTTGATTGAAGCGGCTTAAAGTTTGGTTTCTTCGGATGTTATTCTGGAAATGTCGAATTGTGCCTCCATGATGGAGAACCCAGAGAACGTGGGTGGCTTGATGGTGACATGGTGCACTCCTGATTCCATCTTGCGGGAATGTAATTCGGGTCTGCTGCTGCTTCGGTTCCGACCGGCTACTACGGGTGGGCGGCGAAGAGGCGTGGCTTCGGTTTGTTCTGCCCGGCGACTGAAGGATGCTGCTTCCGCTGGCTGCTTCGGGTCACTCCGGGGTCACCAATTGTAGCTGGTTCCTTCTTGGTGCTACTTGTAGTTGCCGGGAAGAATGAAGGATACGAGAGGCAAGCTATCGCTTTGTTGGGTATCTCTTTTAGGGGCCTCTCGTGTCCTCTTCTCTCCCTGTCGTTTGGGGGGTTGGCGTCTTGAAGGAAAAGCCGGTCGTTTTCAGAGTTTATTGAGTTCTTGGTTGGCTGAGGTTATTTTACAGAAGATTTTGTTATTTTACATACAGCTGAATTAATTAAATATATATATATATAAATTTATGTACAATACTTATTTATAAAGATTATATGTGATTCTTAAAATTACACAATGATAAAATATATACAATTTGGTACGTGCAAAATTGGTTTGTCGGTAACTAATATAAAAATAATATAAATGCGGAAAATTAACTGCGCGGCCCCACACTACTGCCCACCCCGAGAAGCGGAGCACGTATATCAAAAGTAGAAATATTCGGGTCTTGATTTGAATCGGATCCTTCGTCCAGCTCGCGTTGATCCTCGGTCGGCCTCGTTTCCGGTTGTTGCGTTGTCCTGCGCGCCCGTCCTGAAGTCTGTATTTGCTACCTCCGAGGTGCGTCCTCCATCGTCCTTTTTCCTTGCGTGCTTTTTCTCCGATCCGATGTCGTCCGATTGTGCGCCCGGTACCTGAGTGGGACCTGAAACTATATAAGCCGGTTTAAAGTTGGTTTGGTTGATTGAAGCGGCTTAAAGTTTGGTTTGGTTGATTGAAGCGGCTTAAAGTTTGGTTTGGTTGATTGAAGCGGCTTAAAGTTTGGTTTGGTTGATTGAAGCGGCTTAAAGTTTGGTTTGGTTGATTGAAGCGGCTTAAAGTTTGGTTTGGTTGATTGAAGCGGCTTAAAGTTTGGTTTGGTCGATTGAAGCGGCTTAAAGTTTGGTTTGGTTGATTGAAGCGGCTTAAAGTTTGGTTTGGTTGATTGAAGCGGCTTAAAGTTTGGTTTGGTTGATTGAAGCGGCTTATAGTTTGGTTTGGTTGATTGAAGAGGCTTAAAGTTTGGTTTGGTTGATTGAAGCGGCTTAAAGTTTGGTTTGGTTGATTGAAGCGGCTTAAAGTTTGGTTTGGTTGATAGAAGCGGCTTAAAGTTTGGTTTGGTTGATTGAAGCGGCTTAAAGTTTGGTTTCTTCGGATGTTATTCTGGAAATGTCGAATTGTGCCTCCATGATGGAGAACCCAGAGAACGTGGGTGGCTTGATGGTGACATGGTGCACTCCTGATTCCATCTTGCGGGAATGTAATTCGGGTCTGCTGCTGCTTCGGTTCCGACCGGCTACTACGGGTGGGCGGCGAAGAGGCGTGGCTTCGGTTTGTTCCGCCCGGCGACTGAAGGATGCTGCTTCCGCTGGCTGCTTCGGGTCACTCCGGGGTCACCAATTGTAGCTGGTTCCTTCTTGGTGCTACTTGTAGTTGCCGGGAAGAATGAAGGATACGAGAGGCAAGCTATCGCTTTGTTGGGTATCTCTTTTAGGGGCCTCTCGTGTCCTCTTCTTTCCCTGTCGTTTGGGGGGTTGGCGTCTTGAAGGAAAAGCCGGTCGTTTTCAGAATTTATTGAGTTCTTGGTTGGCTGAGGTTATTTTACAGAAGATTTTGTTATTTTATATACAGCTGAATTAATTAAATATATATATATATAAATTTATGTACAATATTTATTTATAAAGATTATATGTGATTCTTAAAATTACACAATGATAAAATATATACAATTTGGTACGCGCAAAATTGGTTTGTCGGTAACTAATATAAAAATAATATAAATGCGGAAAATTAACTGCGCGGCCCCACACTACTGCCCACCCCGAGAAGCGGAGCACGTATATCAAAAGTAGAAATATTCGGGTCTTGATTTGAATCGATCCTTCGTCCAGCTCGCGTTGATCCTCGGTCGGCCTCGTTTCCGGTTGTTGCGTTGTCCTGCGCTCCCGTACTGAGGTCTGTATTTGCTACCTCCGAGGTGCGTCCTCCATCGTCCTTTTTCCTTGCGTGCTTTTTCTCCGATCCGATGTCGTCCGATTGTGCGCCGGTACCTGTGTGGGACCTGAAAACTATATAAGCCGGTTTAAAGTTTGGTTTGGTTGATTGAAGTGGCTTAAAGTTTGGTTTGGTTGATTGAAGCGGCTTAAAGTTTGGTTTGGTTGATTGAAGCGGCTTAAAGTTTGGTTTGGTTGATTGAAGCGGCTTAAAGTTTGGTTTGGTTGATTGAAGCGGTTTAAAGTTTGGTTTGGTTGACGTAAGCGGCTTAAAGTTTGGTTTGGTTGATTGAAGCGGCTTAAAGTTTGGTTTGGTTGATTGAAGCGGCTTAAAGTTTGGTTTGGTTGATTGAAGCGGCTTAAAGTTTGGTTTGGTTGATTGAAGCGGCTTAAAGTTTGGTTTGGTTGATTGAAGCGGCTTAAAGTTTGGTTTGGTTGATTGAAGCGGCTTAAAGTTTGGTTTCTTCGGATGTTATTCTGGAAATGTCGAATTGTGCCTCCATGCTGGAGAACCCAGAGAACGTGGGTGGCTTGATGGTGACATGGTGCACTCCTGATTCCATCTTGCGGGAATGTAATTCGGGTCTGCTGCTGCTTCGGTTCCGACCGGCTACTACGGGCGGGCGGCGAAGAGGCGTGGCTTCGGTGGCCAAAGCGGCTTAAAGTTTGGTTTGGTTGATTGAAGAGGCTTAAAGTTTGGTTTGGTTGATTGAAGCGGTTTAAAGTTTGGTTTGGTTGATTGAAGAGGCTTAAAGTTTGGTTTGGTTGATTGAAGCGGCTTAAAGTTTGGTTTGGTTGATTGAAGCGGCTTAAAGTTTGGTTTCTTCGGATGTTATTCTGGAAATGTCGAATTATGCCTCCATGATGGAGAACCCAGAGAACGTGGGTGGCTTGATGGTGACATGGTGCACTCCTGATTCCATCTTGCGGGAATGTAATTCGGGTCTGCTGCTGCTTCGGTTCCGACCGGCTACTACGGGTAGGCGGCGAAGAGGCGTGGCTTCGGTTTGTTCCGCCCGGCGACTGAAGGATGCTGCTTCCGCTGGCTGCTTCGGGTCACTCCGGGGTCACCAATTGTAGCTGGTTCCTTCTTGGTGCTACTTGTAGTTGCCGGGAAGAATGAAGGATACGAGAGGCAAGCTATCGCTTTGTTGGAACTTGGGTATCTCTTTTAGGGGCCTCTCGTGTCCTCTTCTCTCCCTGTCGTTTGGGGGGTTGGCGTCTTGAAGGAAAATCCGGTCGTTTTCAGAGTTTATTGAGTTCTTGGTTGGCTGAGGTTATTTTACAGAAGATTTTGTTATTTTATATACAGCTGAATTAATTAAATATATATATATAAATTTATGTACAATACTTATTTATAAAGATTATATGTGATTCTTAAAATTACACAATGATAAAATATATACAATTTGGTACGCGCAAAATTGGTTTGTTGGTAACTAATATAAAAATAATATAAATGCGGAAAATTAACTGCGCGGCCCCACAAGTGCCCCTTTTGTTTTTATCTTAAATTCATGCAACTGAGGCCTAAGGTAGGCCCACATCGAGTCAGCAACCCTGAGGTGGGACCTAATAGGACCTCAAGTCCGTAAGTTTTTAATTTTAGCTTAACTTGGGCTGTAGGTTGAACTGGCCCTTTAGAATTTGGCCGTTCACGGCTCAGCTGGGATTTTGAACCCAACAAATAAATAAATAACATGGTCCTTCAGAACCGGATTCTAGCCCAAGACTGAGTCAGTGACTATTTTTCGGCAAAGTTTTGATTGTGCAAATTGTAGCCCAAGTTAGGCCTAGACGGGTTGAGGATTATTGAATTAAGGTCCCAGGGTAGAAAGTTTGGTCGCCCAATTGCGAAACTTGGCCACTTGTCTGTCGTTGGTTTTGGCCTACATTTTTACCGGTTTGGTTAATTACCGGTTTGGCTGACCATATTTCCTTGAGACAAAAACGGGACATTGTGATGGCAAAAAAGGGACGGGGGTTATGTAATATTCTGTATTCATGAAAAAGTAAGTACATAAACCGGGACAAAATTGACATTTTTATTAAAACGACGGGACGGCCAGGAAATATTAAAAAAACGGTACTGTCCCGTTCAAAACGGTACGTACGGTCAGCCTAATACTGGTGGTTGGTTAGTATTAGTATCCCACCCAGCAATTCAGTTTATTTGAAAAAAGCAAAATTTGCGTTTGATCAGTTTGGTTAAGTATTTCTGCCAATTCAGCTCATTTGGCATTGAGCCCAATTGTTGTTTGCATTAAAGATGAGTGCATCTGAATTGAACAAGTTTAAAAAAAGGAGAAGCGCCTACAAAGGTCTAATTACAAAGGTCGTTGCCACTCTAGATTCTGCCATAGAGCAAGAGGATTTAAGCTAAGTGACTGCGCAGCTTTCCATATTAGAAACTAAAAAGGTTGCTCTAAGTGAAGTAAATGTTAAAATTGAGGCTCTTATAGAAGAGGATGAAATAGAAAATAACATAATTTACTTGGAAGAGATTATTGATGATATAATTAAAGTAGGCCACCGAGCAAAAGAGTTTAGCAGCTCATTACAGTTAGAGACCAGGTCTAATAATGAAACACAACACTCAACAAATGATGTTTGTGAAGTTAAGGTTAACAGATCTGCAGTTCAATTACCGAGGCTTGTACTCAAAACATTTTCTGGGAGTATTCAGGAATGGCAAGGATGGGCAAACAGTTTTCAATCAGCAGTTCATTCTAATCAAGTGCTAAGTGCCTTGGAGAAGTTTAATTATTTGCAGTCCCTCTTGGAAGGGGAGGCAGCAAAGACAATAGCAGGATTAGCATTAACAGAGGCTAATTATAATGTGGCTTGGGATATATTAAAGAAACGGTTTGGTAAGCCAGAGATCTTAATTAAAAGCCACCTCCGTGAACTTTTATCTTTACCTCGTGTTAATAATCCTAATAGTGTCAAGGAGTTACGGCAGTTATATGATGAATTTGAAGTTAGAACTAGGTCCCTGGACAACTTGGGTGTAGGAATGGAAAGGTATGGTATAATGTTGGTTAGTATACTGGAGTCTAAATTGCCTAGCTCAATTTTGCTTGAATTAAGTAGGGGACACTTTACAGAACATGTGTACATCCCCCTTCAGCAGATGTTAAGTCTTTTAGGCACAGCACCAAAGTTTCTACAAAAAGGAATAGCCCAGGTACAGTGCCAGCTCTACATGCATCCTCTGAGAATAAATTAAAGGGAATCAAGAAATGCATATTTTGCGAAGGCAACCACAAGTCATATAAATGTGAGGTGGCTGAGGCTTTACCTTTTGAGGAGAGAAAGGAAAGGGTATCTAAGTCCACAGCATGTTTTAAATGTTTATTGAAAGGTCACAGAGCAAGGTTTTGTAAGTTTAAAATTTTGTGCAAAAAAAGTCATGGAAGGCATCAACCATTATTGTGTGAAAACACTCTTAGTAGGCCTACCCCAGAAGTAGAGACATCAGTGGCACATGCCACTGCTATGAAAGGGAGTAAAAGTAAAGGGGGATTATTGCAAACAACTGCAGCCTTATTAATTGGGAATGATGGAGAAGCTACTGTAAGAGTGTTGTTTGATAGTGGTAGCCAGTGTAGCTTAATTAAGACCAGAATTTCCAGAAAATTGAAGTTTAAAGAACTTAAGAGGGAAAATTTAAGAATTTCTGGGTTTGGGGGTTCGGTTCAAAACCGAACCAAATTTAAGAAGGTAGAAGTTCTGGTTAAGGGGTTGTTACCGCAAAGTCCCACTATCAAGGTCCAAGCTGTAGAGATTGAGGAACTTTGTGCTCCAGTCACTACTTGTTTAGATATGGCATGTGTCCAAGAATTGCAAGTTAAAAGAATTAATTTGGGCAATAATAAGTTTGAAGGAACAGAAGATATTAGTCTTTTGATTGGAGCTGACTATTATTGGGACTTCATCACTGGTAATATTGTCCGTACATCTCAAGGCCCGGTAGCTATTGAAAGTAAGCTAGGCTGGATGCTACATGGTAGCTATTGCAATGAAATGGAAGTTAAGGCTCTTTTTTTAAGATTGAGGAGAACAGCCATGGTTTGGAAAGGCATTTGAAAGTGTTTTGGGAACTTGAATCCATTGGCATAAAGGACAAACAGGCAAGTACAGTGAACAATGATGTTTTAGAGCAATTTGAAAAAGGGATTGGGTTTAGAGATGGTTGCTATGAAGTTGGCCTCCTTTGGAAGGATTCTTGCAAACCTGGTTCAAACCTTCAGCTAGCTAATCGGAGGTTGGAGACTTCATTGTACAGGCTAAGAAAAAATGAGGAGTTGTTAATTGAATACAATGAGGCTATCCTAAGCTATGTAAGGGAGGGCTATGCTGAAAGGGTGCAAGGTGAGCTGGTGAACCAGGAGGCACATTATCTGCCACACCATGCAGTGGTACGGCGAGACAAAACTACCACCAAACTGAGAGTAGTTTTTGATGGCTCAGCCAAGGACAAAGGTGGTTATTCCTTGAATGACTGTTTGGATGCTGGGCCAAATTTAAATGCAGATTTATTTTCCTTGTTACTGAGATTCAGGTTTGGTAGAGTAGCATTGACTGTAGATGTGAAGCAAGCTTTTTTGCGGATAAAGTTAAAACCAGAGGACAGAGATGTAGTAAGGTATCTGTGGGTGGATACGAAAGACTTGTTGGAAAATGAACCTAAGGTTCAAGCATATAGAATGAAGTCAGTGTTGTTTGGCCTCAGCTCTAGTCCATTTCTGTTGGCAGCTACTATGCAGTACCATTTTAAGAAATATTCTGAAGTCTATCCTAACACTATTGAACACATAAGGAAAAATTTTTATGTTGATGATTTGCTGTGTTCCGTGGATAATACAGAAATGGCTAAACAGATATTCATGGAGGCTAGAGCTATAATGAGGGAGGCTGGCATGGAGCTTAGAAAATGGCGGACCAATCATTCTCAATTACAAGAGTTTATGAGTCAGTCCTGTGTAGTACCTGATGCAGCAGAAAGTATTGAGGATTCTGGTATTAAGGAGTTGTGGGCAATAGACGCAAAGGTGCTAGGCATTGTTTGGCAGCAAGGAGATGATTTGTTTACCTTCAATGGGAAATCTTTAGTTGAGCTGGCTGAGAATGAGACAAGGTGGACAAAACGTACAGCTCTTAGTTTGGCTTCAAACGTTTTTGATCCTCTTGGATTCCTGGCTCCATTTGTGATAAAGTCAAAAATTTGGTTTCAGAGCCTCTGGGAAATTGGACTTGGTTGGGGCCAAGAGTTACCTGATCATATGGTGGTAAGGTGGAAATATTGGTTCAAAGAATTGGCACATCTTGGAGACATTGAAATCCCAAGATGGTACTTTGGGGAGTTGAACAATAGTCCATACAATTTGTTTGGAGCTGCACATCTTTTGTGATGCAAGTGAGGAAGCCTATGCAACTTGTATTTATATAAGAGGCGCATTGCAAGAGGAAGTAAGTTGCAGGTTGGTTGCTGCAAAGAGCAGAGTAGCACTTTTGAAAAGGCTTTCTGTTCCAAGGTTGGAATTGATGGGTGCAGTTATTGCTAGTCGGCTTGCAGTTACAGTGCAAAAGTCTTTGGCCCTCTATGAAATTCCAAGCTATTATTGGACAGACTCCACTATAGTTTGGCACTGGTTAAGAAGCCAGGCAAGGAAATGGAAACCATTTGTTGCCAATAGGGTGGAGGAAATTCAAGCGCACACAGATCCCAAGCAATGGAAGCATTGTCCAGGCACCCAAAACCCCGCTGATTTACCAACACGAGGAATTTCAGTGAAAGATCTTGCACAGTCAAGTTTGTGGTGGAATGGGCCAGAGTGGCTTAAACTTGGAAGTGAAAACTGGCCTTCTAATCAGCCTATTGTAGGAGAATGCCATGCTAAAGAAGCATGGGTGAGTGAAGTGAGAAAATGCACTGTGAACAGTTGTCAAGTAATGCAGCAGGACCCCATATTGAGGCTTGAGGACATTAGCAGTCTGAAAAGGTTGTTAAGAGTGACAGCATGGGTATATAGATTTACCAACAATATTAAGGGAGAAACAAGAAGGGAAGGAATTCTGAACAGTAATGAGATTCAGCAAGCCAGGAAATACTGGGTGGTATATGTGCAGAAGGAAAAATTTGGTGAAGAGAGGGAATTGCTCACCAGCCATCCATTACAGGTTCTACCAACACATTCTGCTCTCAAGGGTTTGGATGTGTTTTTGGATCAGGATTTATTGAGAGTAGGAGGTAGACTACAGTTTTCTGGGCTTCCAGAGGAGAAAAGACATCCAATTTCGCTACCTTCTGGGGGGCACTTTGTGGACCTTTTGATCCTGGATACTCATTGTGGTGCCGCGTTTGTTAGCGGGCTAAAGATAAAGTAAAGGCCAATTTGAGGCTTTATTCAACATAAACATAGCATAGAACTGAAACACAGAAAACAATAATTAGTAAAGACTTGTTACACAGAAAACAATAATTAGTAAAGACTCATTACATTCCTCTCTTCTTTTATAATACATGATCACAGAAAATAATAATTAGTAAAGACTTGTTACACAGAAAACAATAATTAGTAAAGACTCATTACATTCCTCTCTTCTTTTATAATACGTGATACTTTGCACGGTAAGAAACAAAACGACAAGTTCAAGATATTTTGGAAGAAAGAAGAGTCTACAAGTTTAGGCGTTGAGCTGGGTATCTGATTCGAGTGCTTCTTCTCAGAGGGGGACTCGTCTCGGAGGTTACTGACACAGGTGGGTCTCTCTCGACTTCGACTGGAGTCGCTTCGACGGGAGCTGTTGGGACCGTGTGTCGGCGGATCTCAGCGGGTTCTGAGTCGTCCGTTAGCGGGGTGGAATTGATTGGCGGACTGGGTACGGGGGGTTCATAGTGATTCGTGTCATCCGTATTGCTACGTCCCGCCGGTGCCAGGTCCCTGATGGATACGGTATCTTCTCTCCCATTCGGATGCCGTATAAACGCGTAGTTGGGGTTTGCCTCAATTAACTCAACTTCCTCGACGAGGGGTCGTTCTTGGATCGGCGAATGAATTGGCGAAGGAGTACAGTTCCCGGAGAAGACAGCCACGTCGGTAGTGCAGAACCGGTAGAAGTACGCCGCGGGTGCGTGAATAGACGCTCGTGAGGAGTTTCGTTCGTGGCCGTACACAGCAGCGATCTAATCGAGTGCAGCGCGTCTGGTAGGACGGACTCCCATTGCGACATCGGCAACCCGCGATCTTCTATGGCTAGTTTGATGGTGTTCATGATGATTCCATTGTAACGTTCGCATTGCCCGTTTCCTTGGGGGTGATACGGCGTTGTGCGACTAGTCGCGATACCATGTTTAGTTAGGAACAGTTTTAGTTCCGAAGACATAAACGATGTCCCTCGATCTGTGTGGATGTAAGAGGGAGTTCCGAAGGTAGAAAATAACTCGGTGAGACGGGCGATAACGGTTGACGTGTTCGTATCACGGCACGGGAAGGCAAAAGGAAAGCGTGAATACTCGTCGATTACTGTTAGGATGTAAGGTCGCGAAGTTGCGCTCGGAAGCGGGCCTTTAAAGTCGATGTTAAGTCGGTCAAACGGGGACATGGCCCGTATTAAGTGACTAACTTCTGGTTTATAGTACTGTGGCTTACATTTAGCGCATGTTTGGCATTCCGACGTAACTCGTTTGATGTCATCCACTGAGAATGGTAGGTTCCTAGCTCTCACAAAATGAGTCATTCGGCGGACTCCTGGGTGTATCAGATTAACATGCAGCTGGGCGAGGGATATTCTTGGAGTAGCAGCGCAAAAGGATCGCGACAATGCGTCTGCGGCTCGGTTCTCGGGGCCCGGTCTGTATTTTATTGTGAATGAGTAGCCGGCTAGTTCTACACGCCAACGGAGAATCTTATCGTTCTTAATACGACCAGTAGCTTTTCCATCGAACATGAAAGATACGCTCCGCTGGTCGGTGACGACAGTAAAGTGTCGATAAGCTAAGAAGTGCTTCCACTTGCGAATGGATTCGATTACAGCGTATGCCTCCTTTTCAACGATGTGATGGCGACGTTCTGTGTTATTCAGAGCGCGAGAAAAGAACGCCACCGGGCGGCCGTTCTGGGTGAGGGTGGCTCCGATTGCTGAAGAGGAAGCGTCCGTCTCCACAGTGAACGGCAGTTCTTCATCGATTGAACCGACGACAGCTTTCGAGATATCATCTTTGAGTGTTTGGATCGTTGATACTTCCTCGCGAGTTAATGGGAATGATGAAACGTTGAGCAGAGGTTTGATCTTGAGGGAATAGTTCTGAATCCATTTAGCATAGTATGCGAATAGTCCGATTACGCGTTGTAGAGACGACTTGTTGCGAGGAGTTTGAAGTTCTTGTAGTGGCCGGAGGCGTTCGGGATCGGGCCGCAATACGCCATGAGAGATAGAATATCCGAGCAGGTGCACTGATGTCATCGAAAGCTTGCATTTTTCCTTGTTTAGACTCAGATTTACTCGTTTAGCGGCTTCCCAGAAATGTCGAAGGTTCTCATCGTGCTCTTCCCAAGTGGTTCCGCAGATGGTGAGATCGTCGAGGTAGGCGTATGTTGATGATAAGTTGTTCGAGGATATGAATTCGTTCATGACGCGCTGGAAGGCCGCGGCTCCGTTAGTTACTCCCATAGGGATCCTTCTGAATTGGTATAGATTTCCGTCAGCCTCGAATGCTGTGAAAGGTCGTTCAGACGGATCGATTTCTACCTGGTAGTATGCGCTTGACAGATCAATTACGCTGTAGTATTTGTGTTGTGAGACTTTGTTGGCTATATCATCGATTCGCGGAAGAGGATATGCATCTAGCATGGTAAATCGGTTGACGGTTTGAGAGAAATCGATTACCATGCGTTTTTTTTTTGTTTCGGTAGATGTGATGACTACTTGAGCACGCCAGGGTGAGTTACTGGGTTCAATTATCTCATCCCTGAGTAGCTTTTCGATTTCTTTCCCAATGAAAATTTTGTCCTCAGAGCAAAATCGTCTGGACTTCGTGGCGATGGGACGACAATCGGCAGTTAAGTTGCCGAATAGTGGTGGGGCTGAAATTCTTGATCGAGTAAGGCCGCATATATGGAGTGCTGGCTCCGGACCTCCGAAATTGATGTTCAATTCCTTGTGTCTGATTAAGAATGGGGTACCGAGTATTATGTCAGCGCACAGATCCGACAAGACGGATAGTTCGAGCTTTTCGTAGTCGCGGTCTCCCATCGTAACCTTCACTGTACATCGACCTGAGATGGCTGCGGATAGATTAGGCGAAGCCATTGATACGACGCCCGAGTGCGGAAGAATGGGCAGCTCTAAGTGTTTGGCTAGATCCTCACGAATGAAGTTGTCCGAGCTGCCAGTATCCAACAAGGCGAGACACGAACGGCCGTTGACGAGGATATCGACTGTTGAGTTGGTAGGCATGGAGGAGCTACACGATAGAGTGGTACTAATGGTCGCTAATGCTGCGGCTGAATGAGACGCTGTGGTTTTATCCTGTTTTTGACGTGCCGAGGAAGTACTTGAGCGGCAGACTTTGGCCCAGTGGCCGGTCTTTTCACATTTCGCACAGATAGAATCCTTTGCCGGACACCTGCTTCGTGGGTGGCGTCGAGACCCGCAGAAGAAGCACAGAGCGGCTTTGTTGTCGAAATTCGTAGCGGCTGAAGAGTTTGGGAGATCGTCTCCTTGGACGCAGGCAGGCCGGGCAGAGTCAGTAGTCGGCGACGGTTCGTGGCGAGAGCCAGTGGCTGCAACAGCACCGTAATGAGTGAGGTACGATTCTGAGTTTTTCTGGGCCTGATCTAATGTTCGAGCCTGGACGATAGCCTTTTCCAGTGAGAGTGTGTCATTTTCGAGTAAGCGGGTGCGGATGGCGCTATCTCTAATTCCTCGGATGAAAGCGTCTCTCACAGATGAACTCCTGTTTTCGTCGGCGGAAACCGATTTGAAGTTGCAGTCATTGGCTAGTTGTTGAAGAATTTGCAAGTACTCATCGAGGGTTTCCTCGGGCTTTTGGTGACGGGTGGACAACAGGTGGCGAGCGCATACCTCGTTTGGCTTCTTGACGTAGGTGGCCTCTAAGGCTGCCATGGCATTCTCATAAGTAGAGCAGTCTTGAATGATATCAGCGACATCGGGGCCGATATGTATGAATAGAACCTCCAATTTATTGGGGTTGTGTTCGGCGATAGTACTCAAGAAATATTTGAATCCGCGCGACCATAATTTCCATAGTTTCCCAGCTTGGGGAGAATTCGGAGAAGTAATAAATTTATCCGGGCGAATCACCTTCTCCATGATATAGTAAGATTACTGGATGAATATTTGCTTGCTGTATCTGAAAGGCCGACTGAATGGCTGATTGAAATGTTGAATAAATTGTGGTGCCGCGTTTGTTAGCGGGCTAAAGATAAAGTAAAGGCCAATTTGAGGCTTTATTCAACATAAACATAGCATAGATCTGAAACACAGAAAACAATAATTAGTAAAGACTCATTACACTCATCATAAGCTGTTACATGCTGGAGTTAGAGAAGTGATAATAGAGATCAGACAACAGTTTTGGATTCCCAAAATTAGACAAGTAGTAAAAAAGGTCTTGCATAAATGTGTGGTTTGCAAGCGTTGGAGTGCAAAGCCTTATAATGAAAAGGTGGCTCCACTTTCAAGAGAACGGTGTGTCTATACTGCCCCATTTGATGTAGTGGGAGTAGACTTCGCAGGTCCAGTCTATGTGTATGAGCAAGGGGAGTCTAACAAAGGTTATATAGGGTGAACCAAATGTAGGTGGACAGTAAATGATAACCTTTATTTTGAGAATACATATTTAATTTTTTTGTATACTATAATACAAAATAAAATTTAAATAAATTTAGTTATAATATTTAATATAATATAACACAAACACCATAGTTATAATGAACACCATAGTTATAATATAATATAACACAAACCGTATTCAACCTACTGTCCACCTACTTTTGGTTCACCGTGTATATGTCTTTTCACATGTGCTACTACCAGAGCAATCCATTTGGAGTTGGTAAGCAACTTAAGTAGTGATGTATTTCTTTTGGCCTTTAAAAGGTTTGTGAACAGAAGGGGTTTCCCAAATAAAATCATATCGGATAATGCAAAAACCTTCAAAAAGGCTGCAAAGGAACTCCAAGAAGTTTGGTCCTTGCTAAAAGAGGAAGGATTCCAATCCTACCTTTCACACCAAGGGGTACAGTGGGAGTTTAGTGTTGAAAGAGCACCATGGTGGGGAGGATTTTGGGAAAGGCTAGTGAGAAGTGTAAAGTGTCCATTAAAGAAACTTTTAGCTAATGCTCAGTTGAGCAAAGAAGAATTCTGCACTGTTTTATGTGAAGTAGAAGCAATGGTGACCAGTAGGCCTGTCACTTTTGTTTATAACAGTATGCAGGATGCAGAGCCATTGACACCAAATCATTTTCTTTGTGGTAAACGATTAACATCAAGCCCCAGTGTGCCAGAAGACTTGCAGCCTATCCAGAGCACTCAAGGAGAGTTAACCAGACGGTTCAGGTACCTTGAAGAGCTACAAGGTCAGTTATGGAAGAGGTGGCAGATGGAATACTTGCCAGAACTCAATTATTACCCATCAGGCAAGGTAAAGGGCTCCAATGCAAATTGTATCAAGGTGGGAGAAGTGGTAATGATTGGGGATGAAAGACCAAGGCAATGCTGGAAGCTTGGCATAATTGAAGAGTTGTTTGTTGACAAAGACAATTTAGTTAGGTCTGCACTGTTAAAGACTTCAGGAGGAAAGTTAGAGACCTATACAAAAACTCTATGCTTCAGAAATCAGTAAAAACACAGAGAGTTAAGATGAAACATTTGAGTTACAGCCTCATGGAGAAGGCTTGGCTAACCTTGCAGAAGGTAATGACAACAATGCCTCTTCGGTGGGGAGTGTTAGAAAATCTAGAAGAGGAAGAACCATTGTTGTCCCAAGGCGATATGATGACTAAGCTGATTGATGCAGCATTGCTTGTATATATTAAGTTAAGGTGTATATATATATCCATCTCATAATTGTAAGGTTAGTGAAAAATTCACTTAATTTAGAGCTAGCATTTTTGGGCTCTTGTGGCATCATTGTTTGGGCACTCTGGTGGTGGCATTTTGGGGCGCTGCGCGTCCTTTCTACTCGTTTATAGAGCTCTCTTGCAATTCAGTTTGGTTGTTTAGATACAAGATTGTTGCATCGTGCAATAGTCCAGGTTGTGTTGTTGCAAGGTTGAGAAAGAAGACCATAAATAGTGCCCCTTTCGTTTTTATCTTAAATTCATGCAACTGAGGCCTAAGGTAGGCCCACATTGAGTCAGCAACCCTGAGGTAGGACCTAATAGGACCTCAAGTCCGTAAGTTTTTAATTTTAGCTTAACTTGGGCTGTAGGTTGAACTGGCCCTTTAGAACTTGGCCGTTCACGGCTCAGCTGGGATTTTGAACCCAACAAATAAATAAATAACAATGAATGAGCTGCTTCAGGACCTCGCCACGTACGTGAAACTTAGGAAGAACCCGCAGGATGATATCATCAAATCATTCAATAGTGGCTTGAAACGCATTCTCAAAGATCATAAGGACTTAATTCCCCTTTTCTTGTCCACTTCACCTTCTCTGCCTTACCTCTATGGTCTTATTAAAACCCACAAACCGGGCAACCCTATGCGCCCTATTATTAGCTCGGTGGGCTCTATTACCTATAAACTCTCCAAATGGCTTGTTAATGTCTTGTCCCCCATTCTTGGAACTATCTCTGATTCACACGTAAAAAATTCCATGGATCTTACTGAAAAATTGAATAATGTTCGCATTAATACCAACGATAGATTGATCAGTTTTGACGTTTGTTCATTGTTCACAAAAGTGCCGATTGACGATATGCTTGACTTTCTCGCCCGAGAATTACATAACTATGATCTGCCATTACCTGCACACACATTGTTTTGGAACTTATTAAGCTTTGTATCAAGGATTGTAAATTCACTTTCAATGGCGAGCATTATCAACAAGTTTTTGGGATGGCCATGGGCAACCCTTTGTCACCCCTTCTCTCCAATATTTATATGGAGTTTTTTTTAAATTACTTACATTCCGAGAATCCTGGGGGTTGGCATCCCATGGTTGCGGTACGTCAACGATATTTTGTGTATCTGGCCCATGAATCGTGACCTGGATGACTTCCTCCTTCAGTTAAATGACCAAGTCCCCTCCATTAAGTTTACTTTAGAAGTGGAACAAGACTGTTATTTTATTTAATTGTTGGGTTCAAAATCCCAGCTGAGCCGTGAACGGCCAAATTCTAAAGGGCCAGTTCTACCTACAGCCCAAGTTAAGCTAAAATTAAAACTTACGGATTTGAGATCCTATTAGGTCCTACCTCAGGGTTGCTGACTCGATGCGGGCCTACCTTAGACCTT
This sequence comes from Bathynomus jamesi, assembly GCA_023014485.1. NCBI lineage: Eukaryota > Metazoa > Arthropoda > Malacostraca > Isopoda > Cirolanidae > Bathynomus > Bathynomus jamesi. The sequence goes on from JAJOZX010002571.1 coordinate 448,274, forward strand.
AGTTAGTTACATGAATTTAATATAAAAACAAAAGGGGTACTATTTATGGTCTTCTTTCTCAACCTTGCAACAACAACGCAACCTGGACTATTGCACGATGCAACAATCTTGTATCTAAACAACCAAACTGAATTGCAAGAGAGCTCTCTATCAGACCACACCCTTTACGTACGACATCCCACAAACGAGTAGAAAGGACGCGCAGCGCCCCAAAATGATGCCACCAGAGTCCCAAACACTGATGCCACAAGAGCCCAAAAATGCTAGCTCTAAATTAAGTGAATTTTTCACTAACCTTACAATTATGAGATGGATATATATACACCTTAACTTAATATATACAAGCAATGCTGCATCAATCAGCTTATTCATCATATCGCCTTGGGACAACAATGGTTCTTCCTCTTCTAGATTTTCTAACACTCCCCACCGAAGAGGCATTGTTGTCGTTACCTTCTGCAAAGTTAGCCAAGCCTTCTCCATGAGGCTGTAACTCAAATGTTTCATCTTGACTATCTGTGTTTTTGCTGATTTCTAAAGCATAGAGTTTTTGTATAGGTCTCTTTAACTTTCCTCCTGAAGTCTTTACCAGTGCAGACCTAACTAAATTGTCTTTGCCAACAAACAACTCTTCAATTATGCCAAGCTTCCAGCATTGCCTTGGTCTTTCATCCCCAATCATTACCACTTCTCCCACCTTGATACAATTTGCATTGGAGCCCTTTACCTTGCCTGATGGGTAATAATTGAGTTCTGGCAAGTATTCCATCTGCCACCTCTTCCATAACTGATCTTGTAGCTCTTCAAGGTACCTGAACCGTCTGGTTAACTCTCCTTGAGTGCTCTGGATAGGCTGCAAGTCTTCTGGCACACTGGGGCTTGATGTTAATCGTTTACCACAAAGAAAATGATTTGGTGTCAATGGCTCTGCATCCTGCATACTGTTGTAAACAAAAGTGATAGGCCTACTGTTCACCATTGCTTCTACTTCACACAAAACAGTGCAGAATTCTTCTTTGCTCAAATGAGCATTAGCTAAAAGTTTCTTTAATGGACACTTTACACTTCTCACTAGCCTTTCCCAAAATCCTCCCCACCATGGTGCTCTCTCAACAATAAACTCCCACTGTACCCCTTGGTGTGAAAAGTAGGATTGGAATCCTTCCTCTTTTAGCAAGGACCAAATTTCTTGGAGTTCCTTTGCAGCCTTTTTGAAGGTTTTTGCATTATCCGATATGATTTTATTTGGGAAACTCCTTCTGTTCACAAACCTTTTAAAGGCCAAAAGAAATACATCACTACTTAAGTTGCTTACCAACTCCAAATGGATTGCTCTGGTGGTAGCACAGGTGAAAAGACATATATAACCTTTGTTAGACTCCCCTCGCTCATACACATAGACTGGCCCTGCAAAGTCTACTCCCACTACATCAAATGGGGCAGTTCTTTTCTCGCGCTCTGAATAACACAGAACGTCGCCATCACATCGTTGAAAAGGAGGCATACGCTGTAATCGAATCCATTCGCAAGTGGAAGCACTTCTTAGCTTATCGACACTTTACTGTCGTCACCGACCAGCGGAGCGTATCTTTCATGTTCGATGGAAAAGCTACTGGTCGTATTAAGAACGATAAGATTCTCCGTTGGCGTATAGAACTAGCCGGCTACTCATTCACAATAAAATACAGACCGGGCCATGAGAACCGAGCCGCAGACGCATTGTCGCGATCCTTTTGCGCTGCTACTCCAAGAATATCCCTCGCCCAGCTGCATGTTAATCTGATACACCCAGGAGTCCGCCGAATGACTCATTTTGTGAGAGCTAGGAACCTACCATTCTCAGTGGATGACATCAAACGAGTTACGTCGGAATGCCAAACATGCGCTAAATGTAAGCCACAGTACTATAAACCAGAAGTTAGTCACTTAATACGGGCCATGTCCCCGTTTCACCGACTTAACATCGACTTTAAAGGCCCGCTTCCGAGCGCAACTTCGCGACCTTACATCCTAACAGTAATCGACGAGTATTCACGCTTTCCTTTTGCCTTCCCGTGCCGTGATACGAACACGTCAACCGTTATCGCCCGTCTCACCGAGTTATTTTCTACCTTCGGAACTCCCTCTTACATCCACACAGATCGAGGGACATCGTTTATGTCTTCGGAACTAAAACTGTTCCTAACTAAACATGGTATCGCGACTAGTCGCACAACGCCGTATCACCCCCAAGGAAACGGGCAATGCGAACGTTACAATGGAATCATCATGAACACCATCAAACTAGCCATAGAAGATCGCGGGTTGCCGATGTCGCAATGGGAGTCCGTCCTACCAGACGCGCTGCACTCGATTAGATCGCTGCTGTGTACGGCCACGAACGAAACTCCTCACGAGCGTCTATTCACACACCCGCGGCGTACTTCTACCGGTTCTGCACTACCGACGTGGCTGTCTTCTCCGGGAACTGTACTCCTTCGCCAATTCATTCGCCGATCCAAGAACGACCCCCTCGTCGAGGAAGTTGAGTTAATTGAGGCAAACCCCAACTACGCGTTTATACGGCATCCGAATGGGAGAGAAGATACCGTATCCATCAGGGACCTGGCACCGGCGGGACGTAGCAATACGGATGACACGAATCATTATGAACCCCCCGTACACAGTCCGCCAATCAATTCCACACCGCTAAAGGACGACTCAGAACCCGCTGAGATCCGCCGACACACGGTCCCAACAGCTCCCGTCGAAGCGACTCCAGTCGAAGTCGAGAGAGGCCCACCTGTGTCAGTAACCTCCGAGACGAGTCCCCCTCTGAGAAGAAGCACTCGAATCAGATACCCAGCTCAACGCCTAAACTTGTAGACTCTTCTTTCTTCCAAAATATCTTGAACTTGTCGTTTTGTTTCTTACCGTGCAATGTATCACGTATTATAAAAGAAGAGAGGAATGTAATGAGTCTTTACTAATTATTGTTTTCTGTGTAACAAGTCTTTACTAATTATTGTTTTCTGTGTTTCAGATCTATGCTATGTTTATGTTGAATAAAGCCTCAAATTGGCCTTTACTTTATCTTTAGCCCGCTAACAAACGCGGCACCACAAGGTGCTACTCTGCTCTTTGCAGCAACCAACCTGCAACTTACTTCCTCTTGCAATGCGCCTCTTATATAAATACAAGTTGCATAGGCTTCCTCACTTGCATCATAAAAGATGTGCAGCTCCAAATTGTCTGGACTATTGTTCAACTCTCCAAAGTACCATCTTAGGATTTCAATGTCTCCAAGATGTGCTAATTCTTTGAACCAATATTTCCACCTTACCACCATATGATCAGATAACTCTTGATCCCAACCAAGTCCAATTTCCCAGAGGCTCTGAAACCAAATTTTTTACTTTATCACAAATGGAGCCAGGAATCCAAGAGGATCAAAGACGTTTGAAGCCAATCTAAGAACTGTACGTTTTGTCCACCTTGTCTCATTCTCAGCCAGCTCTACTAAAGATTTCCCATTGAAGGTAAACAAATCATCATCTTGCTGCCAAACAATGCCTAGCACCTTTGCGTCTATTGCCCACAACCTCTTAATACCAGAATCCTCAATACTTTCTGCTGCATCAGGTACTACACAGGAATGACTCATAAACTCTTGTAATTGCGAATGATTGGTCTGCCATTTTCTAAGCTCCATGCCAGCCTCCCTCATTATAGCTCTAGCCTCCATGAATATCTGTTTAGCCATTTCTGTATTATCCACGGAACACAGCAAATCATCAACATAAAATTTTTTCCTTATGTGTTCAATAGTGTTAGGATAGACTTCAGAATATTTCTTAAAATGGTACTGCATAGTAGCTGCCAATAGAAATGGACTAGAGCTGAGGCCAAACAACACTGACTTCATTCTATATGCTTGAACCTTAGGTTCATTTTCCAACAAGTCTTTCGTATCCACCCACAGATACCTTACTGCATCTCTGTCCTTTGGTTTTAACTTTATCCGCAAAAATGCTTGCTTCACATCTGCAGTCAATGCTACTCTACCAAACCTGAATCTCGGTAACAAGGAAAATAAATCTGCATTTAAATTTGGCCCAGCATCCAAACAGTCATTCAAGGACACACCACCTTTGTCCTTGGCTGAGCCATCAAAAACTACCCTCAGTTTGGTGGTAGTTTTGTCTCGCCGTACCACTGCATGGTGTGGCAGATAATGTGCCTCCTGGCTCACCAGCTCACCTTGCACCCTTTCAGCATAGCCCTCCCTAACATAACTTAGGATGGCCTCATTATATTCAATTAACAACTCCTCATTTTTTCTTAGCCTGTACAATGAAATCTCCAACCTCCGATTAGCTAGCTGAAGGTTTGAACCGGGTTTGCAAGAATCCTTCCATGGTAGGCCAACTTCATAGCAACCATCTCTAAACCCAATCCCTTTTTCAAATTGCTCTAAAACATCATTGTTCACTGTACTTGCCTGTTTGTCCTTTATGCCAATAGATTCAAGTTCCCAAAACGCTTTCAAATGCCTTTCCAGACCATGGCTGTTCTCGTCAATCTTAACAAAAAGAGCCTTAACTTCGATTTCATTACAATAACTACCACGTAGCATCCAGCCTAGCTTACTTTCAATAGCTACCGGGCCTCGAGATGTGCGGACAATATTACCAGTGATGAAGTCCCAATAATAGTCAGCTCCAATCAAAAGACTAATATCTTCTGTTCCTTCAAACTTATTATTGCCCAAATTAATTCCTTTAACTTGCAATTCTTGGACACATGCCATATCTAAACAAGTAGTGACTGGAGCACAAAGTTCCTCAATCTCTACAGCTTGGACCTTGATAGTGGGACTTTGCGTAACAACCCTTTAACCAGAACTTCTACCTTCTTAAATTTGGTTCGGTTTTGAACGGAACCCCCAACCCAGAAATCTTAAATTTTCCCTCTTAAGTTCTTTAAACTTCAATTTTCTGGAAATTCTGGTCTTAATAAAACTACACTGGCTACCACTATCAAACAACACTCTTACAGTAGCTTCTCCCTCATTCCCAATTAATAAGGCTGCAGTTGTTTGCAATAATCCCCCTTTACTTTTACTCCCTTGCATAGCAGTGGCATGTGCCACTGATGTCTCTACTTCTGGGGTAGGCCTACTAGAGTGTTTTCACACAATAATGGCTGATGCCTACCATGACATTTTTTGCACAAAATTTTAAACTTACAAAACCTTGCTCTATGACCTTTCAAAAAACATTTAAAACATGCTGTGGACTTAGTTACCCTGTCCTTTCTCTCCTCAAAGGGTAAGGCCTCAGCCACCTCACATTTATATGACTTGTGGTTGCCTTCGCAAAATATGCATTCCTTGATTCCCTTTAATTTATTCTCAGAGGATGCATGTAGAGCTGACACTGTACCTGGGCTATTCCTTTTTGTGGAAACTTTGGTGCTGTGCCTGCCTTTGTCCCTTGTTTACCATCCCACTGTGCAAACTCAACTCCCTCTCGTCTTGCTAATTCTGTGCCTAAAAGACTTAACATCTGCTGAAGGGGGATGTACACATGTTCTGCAGAGTGTCCCCTACTTAATTCAAGCAAAATTGAGCTAGGCAATTTAGACTCCAGTGTAGGAACCAACATTATACCATACTTTCCATTCCTACACCCAAGTTGTCCAGGGACCTAGTTCTAATTTCAAATTCATCATATAACTGCCGTAACTCCTTGACACTATTAGGATTATTAACAGGAGGTATAGCTAAAAGTGCACGGAGGTGGCTTTTAATTAAGATCTCTGGCTTACCAAACCGTTTCTTTAATATATCCCAAGCCACATTATAATTAGCCTCTGTTAATGCTAATCCTGCTATAGTCTTTGCTGCCTCCCCTTCCAAGAGGGACCGCAAATAATTAAACTTCTCCACGGCACTTAACACTTGACTAGAATGAACTGCTGATTGAAAACTGTCTGCCCATCCTTGCCATTCCTGAATACTCCCAGAAAATGTTTTGAGTACAAGCCTCGGTAATTGAACTACAGATCTGTTAACCTTAACTTCACAAACATCATTTGTTGAGTGTTGTGTTTCATTATTAGACCTGGTCTCTAACTGTACTGAGCTGCTAAACTCTTTTGCTCGGAGGCCTACGTTAATTATATCATCAATAATCTCTTCAAAGTAAATTATGTTATTTTCTATTTCATCCTCTTCTATAAGAGCCTCAATTTTAACATTTACCTCACTTAGAGCAACCTTTTTAGTTTCTAATATGGAAAGCTGCGCAGTCACTAAGCGTAAATCCTCTTGCTCTATGGCAGAATCTATAGTGGCAATGACCTTTGTAATTAGACCTTTGTAGGCGCTTCTCCTTTTTATAAATTTGTTCAATTCAGATGCACTCATCTTCAATGCAAACAACAATTGGGCTCAATACCAAATGAGCTGAATTGGCAGAAATACTTAACCAAACTGATCAAACGCAAATTTTACTTTCAAATAAACTGAATTGCTGGTGGGGTACTAACCAAACACCAGTATGGAATACCAAATTTTCCACCCCAGGACCTTAATTCAATAATAACCCAAAATTAACCAAACGGTAAAATGTAGGCCAAAAACAACGACAGACGACTGGCCAAGTTTCGCAATTGGGCGACCAAACTTTACCCTGGGACCTTAATTCAATAATAACCCAAAATTAACCAAACCGGTAAAATGTAGGCCAAAAACGACGACAGACGACTGGCCAAGTTTCGCAATTGGGCGACCAAACTTTTACCCTGGGACCTTAACTCAATAATACTCAACCCGTCTAGGCCTAACTTGGGCTACAATTTGCACAATCAGAACTTTGCCGAAAAATAGTCACTGACTCAGTCTTGGGGTAGAATCCGGTTCTGAAGGACCATGTTATTTTATTTATTTGTTGGGTTCAAAATCCCAGCTGAGCCGTGAACGGCCAAATTCTAAAGGGCAGTTCTACCTAAGCCCAAGTTAAGCTAAATTAAAACTTACGGATTTGAGATCCTATTAGGTCCTACCTCAGGGTTGCTGACTCGATGCGGGCCTACCTTAGACCTTATTACATGAATTAAAAAAAACAAAAGGGTACTATTTATGGTCTTCTTTCAACCTTGCAACAACAACGCAACCTGGACTATTGCACGATGCAACAATCTTGTATCTAAACAACCAAACTGAATTGCAAGAGAGCTCTCTATCAGACCACACCCTGTACGTACGACATCCACAAACGAGTAGAAAGACGCGCAGCGCCCCAAAATGATGCCACAGTGTCCCAAACAATGATGCCACAAGAGCCAAAAATGCTAGCTCTAAATTAAGTAATTTTTCACTAACCTTACAATTATGAGATGAATATATATACACCTTAACTTAATATATACAAGCAATGCTGCATCAATCAGCTTAGTCATCATATCGCCTTGGGACAACAATGGTTCTTCCTCTTCTAGATTTTCTAACAAAGACAACTCAATCTCGTTTTTTAATGTGCTTGTACGTAGGGATAGCCCAGGTTTAGTATCTATCGAAAAAAACAAACAATTTGTCCTACGTACACTTTTATTCTGGACATGACACCTCTATTAAGAAGGCCATATTTTCCTCAATGTTTCTCCTTGCTCTTAGGATCGCCAGTCCTGAATACATCGATGCCAAATTAGAAAATATCAATGGTATTGGAAGTGAGCTGTGTTACCCATCTGCGTTCATGGAATCTTGACTTAATAAGGCTAAACGAACCTTCTATCGTGTGAATAATAACATTCACACCTTGTCAAAGAATATTTTAGTACTTCCATTTTTCCCAGGCTTCTTAGGCATTGCTAATGTACAGTATTTAAACTTTTGGATATCAGTGTAGTTTTTCCATATAACAATATTGTGAAAAACATCATAGTAAAAAATAGCCCTACCAATAATTTAGGCATTATCTATAAAATTGGGTGTAAGCAATGTGATTCCTTTTACATAGGTCAGACAGGAAAGGATTTGCAAACGCGTGTAAAACAGCATCAATATTCCGTTAGAATGGGACAGTTGTCCAGTGCCCTTTTTGTCCATTTGTCAGAGTTATCCCATTGTATTGATTGGAATAATGTTTCAGTTTTGTTCCACTCTAGCAACATTGTTAATAGAAATATTCTTGAGTCTGCTATAATTCAACTTACAAATAACTTTAAGATGAGTAAAAGTCTATTTCAACTCGATCCCATTGCTCTGAATTCCTTCAGAATGGAATGGATTTAAACAAAAAGGGCAGGTTGCTAAACCTTTGGTAAAAATTTGTTTTTTGTCTTTTTTCCTTATAAATTTGTATGTTTCTCTTACAATTTTATTTTTCAATTTATTGTTGTATGCGTATTTCTTCTATATTGTATAGTATGTGTATGTGTGTGTGTGTGTGTGTATTATATATAATTATATATATATATATATATATATATATATATATATATATATGCATGTATATATGTATATGTATATATATATATATATATATATATATAGTTATGCGGGTGTATATGTGTGTTATTTTTATTTATTTATTGTTCAAAATCCCAGCTGAGCCGTGAACGGCCAAGTTCTAAAAGGCCAGTTCAACCTAGAGCCCAAGTTAAGCTAAAATTAAAAACTTACGGACTTGAGATCCTATTAGGTCCTACCTCAGGGTTGCTGACTCGATGTGGGCCTACCTTAGGCCTCAGTTGCATGAATTTAAGATAAAAACAAAAGGGGCACTGTTTATGGTCTTCTTTCTCAACCTTGCAACAACAACACAACCTGGACTATTGCACGATGCAACAATCTTGTATCTAAACAACCAAACTGAATTGCAAGAGAACTCTCTATAAGACCACACCCTGTAAATACGGCATTCCACAAACGAGTAGAAAAGACGCACAGCGCACAAAAATGATGCCACAAGAGTGCCCAAACGATGATGCCACAAGAGCCCAAAAATGCTAGCTCTAAATTAAGAGAATTTTTCACTAACCTTACAATTATGAGATGGATATATATACACCTTAACTTAATATATACAAGCAATGCTGCATCAATCAGCTTAGTCATCATATCGCCTTGGGACAACAATGGTTCTTCCTCTTCTAGATTTTCTAACACTCCCCACCGAAGAGGCATTGTTGTCATTACCTTCTGCAAGGTTAGCCAAGCCTTCTCCATGAGGCTGTAACTCAAATGTTTCATCTTGACTATCTGTGTTTTTGCTGATTTCTAAAGCATAGAGTTTTTGTATAGGTCTCTTTAACTTTCCTCCTGAAGTCTTTACCAGTGCAAACCTAACTAAATTGTCTTTGCCAACAAACAACTCTTCAATTATGCCAAGCTTCCAGCATTGCCTTGGTCTTTCATCCCCAATCATTACCACTTCTCCCACCTTGATACAATTTGCATTGGAGCCCTTTACCTCGCCTGATGGGTAATAATTGAGTTCTGGCAAGTATTCCATCTGCCACCTCTTCCATAACTGATCTTGTAGCTCTTCAAGGTACCTGAACCGTCTGGTTAACTCTCCTTGAATGCTCTGGATAGGCTGCAAGTCTTCTGGCACACTGGGGCTTGATGTTAATCGTTTACCACAAAGAAAATGATTTGGTGTCAATGGCTCTGCATCCCGCATACTGTTATAAACAAAAATGATAGGCCTACTATTCACCATTGCTTCTACTTCACATAAAACAGTGCAGAATTCTTCTTTGCTCAAATGAGCATTAGCTAAAAGTTTCTTTAATGGACACTTTACACTTCTCACTAGCCTTTCCCAAAATCCTCCCCACCATGGTGCTCTCTCAACAATAAACTCCCACTGTACCCCTTGGTGTGAAAAGTAGGATTGGAATCCTTCCTTTTTTAGCAAGGACCAAACTTCTTGGAGTTCCTTTGCAGCCTTTTTGAAGGTTTTTGCATTATCCGATATGATTTTATTTGGGGAACCCCCTTCTGTTCACAAACTTTTTAAAGGCCAAAAGAAATACATCACTACTTAAGTTGCTTACTGTGATAGCGTGGGGTAGACACCCCAGTTAGGTTACTTAGGTTCTAGCAAACAATCAAAAGCACTTACCGGTGCGTTGAATTAGGTATTCCTTGAAGCCTACCGTTTTATTCCTGTGTCCCACAACAGCCTACCTAACTCTCTCTTACATTACCAATTTAGAAGCTATAGACATTACCCCTAACTATACTTAAGTACGAACAACTTCCTACCCGATTTGTTACCTTAGATTCATCACCTAATTTTACTCAGCACCCAAGATTAGGTCAGATAGGAAAAAACATGTCTAGGCCAGACCAAAGCAATACGAACAACCCGTTGGTTCGTTTATGGCTTCGTCTTGCCATTCAGCTTAGATTTAGTGATATTTACTCTTTAGTGACTTTTAGACTATATACATATATATACATACACGTCACCTCACTCCTCCCCTACAAGTTTAGTCTGTCAGGGGGATGAGGGACCCTAGACGACCTGCGGAGCGGGGTTGATGTAGTAGGATCAGGTGCAACCTGTATAGGCGGGCAAGTTGAACCATTTTCCGGAGGATCAGTTCTCTCTTCCGGAAGACTCTGGTCCTTCTGCACTTCCCGTTCCCATATCTGGTCCTGATGGCGTTTAATAGAACGACCATCTTCTAGTTGGCACTTGAAGGAAACAGGGCCCGTTCTCTCCTGCACAGTTGCAGGAACCCATTTTGGTCCAGCCCCATAGTTGCGAATCACAACTGGATCATTAGGTTTCGCTTCTAGAACTCTTCCTCTTTTAGTGTCGTGGTACAACTTCTGTTTTTCCTGATGGCGTAAAACTCGTTGTTGTAACATTTCGTTTGGACGTAACAAATCAAAAACTGAACGAATTCCCCGGCCAATCAGAAGTTTAGAGGGAGACACCCCTGTCGTGGTGTGTGGTGTTATTCGATATTTAAACAAAAATTTATCCAACACCACTTGCATTTCCTCCCCACGAGAATGACGCAAGGCCGACTTGAAAGTACGGACCATGTTTTCCGCGAGACCGTTAGTAGATGGGTGGAAAACACTAGACCGGACATGTCTAATGCCATTTAGGTGGACGAAGGAACGAAATTCCTCACTGGTAAAACAAGTACCATTGTCGGAAACCAGGACTACGGGTAAACCCCATCGAGCGAAAACTGAACGGAGTAAGCGAATAGTAACACCCGAAGTCGTGGAAGTGGTTGGAAAAATTTCCACCCACTTAGAGTAGGCGTCCACCATGACTAGGAAATAAATATTATTTATAGGACCTGCATAGTCAACATGGATCCTATGCCACGGTATAGTAGGCCATTCCCAAGGATGAAGTGGACTTTTCCTTGGGAGATCTCTGTTCTCTAGGCAGCTTTGACAGGAACGAACCAATGATTCGAGTTCTCCATCTAAACCAGGCCACCAGAAATAAGCTCTCGCCAGCTCTTTCATTTTTGTTGCGCCCATGTGTTCAGCGTGAAGTTCCTTCACTAAATTCGACCTGCCTTTATTTGGAATAATCACTCTGTGGCCCCATAAGAGACAGCCATTTTGAATAGAGAGGCCAGACTGACGCTGAATAAAAGGCTGTAATTCACTCTCAACCTTAGTAGGCCAACCAACTGAGCAGAAATGGATGACCCTAGACAGAATAGGGTCTGATTTTGTCCACTGCTCTATTTGTACTGCAGATACTGGAGTGGATTCCAAAAACTCCACCAAGTGAACCCATTCTGTAGGTATAGGTACACAATCATTTGGATTTTCTAAGGGCAACCTACTTAGCGCATCAGCCGTACCTAGAAGTTTACCTGACCGATGTACTAAGTCAAATTTATAGGCTTGTAGAATCAGTGCCCATCGTTGAATCCTACCTGAGGCCATAACTGGAATATTTTTATTAGGTGAAAATAAACCTAAGAGAGGCTTATGGTCAGTAATTAGTTTAAATTCATGACCCCATAGATAGAAATGAAATTTTTTTACTGCAAATACTAAGGCTAATGCTTCACGTTCCACTTGTGCATATCGTCTTTCCGTCTCAGTTAGTGTTCTAGAAGCAAAACAGATAGGCCTATCTACACCATCAATGTGGTGAGATAACACTGCCCCAATTCCATAAGAACTGCTGTCTGCTGAAACTACGAGAGGAAGTTTAGGATCATAATGCACTAGGAGAGTGGACTTTAGTAGTACGTCCTTGGAAGCCTCAAATGCTTCCTTTTGAGTTTTCTCCCATCTCCACTGTTCCCCAGATCGTAATAGCTTATTCAGGGGTTCAAGGAAAGTCGATGCATTAGGCAAAAATTTCCTATAAAAGTTTAGGAGACCTAAATAAGCTTGTAACTGTGTGATGTTTTGTGGAGGTGGTGCCTTTTCTATTGCTTCTAGTTTATCCACCGTTGGATGAATGCCTGAGGCATCTATGCGGAACCCTAAATATGAAACCTCGTTAGTGACCCATGAACACTTTTCTCTCTTTAGCTTAAGTCCAGCATCCCGGAGTCTTTTTAGAACCGTGGTTAATCTAGTTAGGTGTTCTTTTTTAGTCGAACCTGAAATGAGGACATCATCTAGAAAGCAAAGTACCCCTGGAATGTGACCTAGAACTTGGTCCATTGTCCTCTGAAAAATACCTGGAGCCGATGCTATTCCATAGCATAGCCTATTGTACTTATATAGGCCTCGGTGCGTATTTATGATAGTTAATTCTTTAGAGTTTTCATCTAAACTTAGTTGAGCATAGGCTTGGGACATATCGAGTTTTGTGAAATATTTTCCCCCAGCAAGAGAGCTAAATAATTCATCAGGCTTGGGTATAGGATAGCAATCTAGAAGGACGGCTCTATTTGCTGTTAAACGGTAATCCCCGCATAACCGCACGGACTTGTCCGGTTTTAGTACAGGAACTACTGGGGCAGCCCACTTAGCGTGTGTGACTGGTTCAATAATTTTATCTTTTAGCAGCCTGTCAATTTCTAAATCTACCTTCTCCCGCAGTGCATGCGCAATTGAACGAGCCTTACAAAATTTCGGAGTTACATTAGGATCTACTTCTATGCAGACCTGATGGCCTTTTAGGTTGCCTACTTCAGGCCCAAAAATAGAAGAAAACTCCCTTAACAATGAGTCTATGTCAGATGGTATGAAAGTGTATGCACATCTGCCTGACCCCTTGGCAAGATTTTGTCAATTGGCATTTCCAAAGCATCAATCCAATCACGGCCTAGTAGAGTAGGCCCTTGCTCATCCACCACTAAAAGGGTTAAGGGATGAGACAAAGTTTTCTGGTTAAGTGTAACTGTGACGTATGCTTCTCCACAAATAGGTATTTGTATGTCACCGTACTTCTTCAAAATCGTTTTAGATGCATGTAGTTTAGGTGTGTTTTTGAAAATCTTATCAAAAACTACCTTGGACATGACCGTCCGGGCAGCACCCGTATCCAATTCTAGAGGAACTGTAATTCCATCTAGGCCTACCTCTACAATATATGGGCCTGTATTTTCCCCACTTTGCTGCTCATAGAATAGGTACTCCACTCCAATGTTCGAAGTATTTCCCTTTTGAGGATTTATACTAGAAATGTTAAAATTAGAATTTTCACCCTTTGTTTTCTTTGAATAACACACTTTAGCTATGTGGCCTATTTTACTACAGTTTCGGCAAACTGCTTCTTTAAAAGGGCAATCTTTCTTCCAATGGTGTTTTCCACACCCTGTACATGGCTTGGAAGGCTTAGTAGAATTAGTAGGCTTAGTCATATTCGCCTCATACCTTTTATTTGCCTGTCTAGTAGGCTCGTTAGGTCTGCCAGGCCTAGAAGATTTAAAGCTATTTACGTGTTGGGCTTTACTACTATGATTTCCAAAAGCTCTAACATCTTTAGCAGCTGCTTCTCTAGCCGTAGCTATTTCTACAGCCTGACTAAAAGTTAGGTCCTGTATGGCTAATAGGGCTCTCTGGGTAGACTCCTCTTTGAGACCCATTACAAACCTATCTCTTAGCATTTCATCTAATTTGTCCCCAAATTTACACGTACGGCTATGGCTTTTTATTCCTGCAACAAACTCTGCAATGCTTTCATTTCCCGTCTGATGCCTTGAATAAAATTTGAAACGTTCATAGATGAGAACTACTCGGGGTTTGTAGTGATCGGTTAGGGCCTGTACCAATTCCTTATAGGTGCAAGTTTCCGGTGCTTTAGGAGAAACTAGGTCCATAACTAAACCAAACGTTTTAGGGCCTATTATAGTTAAAAAGGTAGGTACTTTCTTAGCATCCGGAATGGAATTTGCCTCGAAAAACAACCTCACCCTAGTGGCATAAGCTTCGAAGTCCTCCCCATTGTCTTCGTAGGGGCTTATATGGCCAATCACCGACATGCTAGAGCAAAACCGAATTAGACCAACTCACGTGAAGTAGGTTAGGTTAGGTTTAAATTTGGTCTAGTTACTGAATAGTGAATTTTATTAGAGTTAGGGCTGAATAGTGAATTGTATTAGAGTTAGGGCTGAGTAAGAATTAGTTTTAGAGTTAGGGCTGAGTAGGAATTAGTTTTAGAGTTAGGGCTGAGTAGGAATTAGTTTTAGAAGTTAGGGCTGAGTAGGAATTAGTTTTAGAATTAGGGCGGCGGGACCTACGCTATAGTACGGTAGCTTCCCCACAAACAAACCAAATCGGACGACCCACTAGTCTGCATCCAATTTTCCAAACAACCACTTGAACCCAATAAGCCAAATTAACCCAATAAGCCAAATTAACCCAATGAGCCAAATTTAACCCAATGAACAAAATTTAACCAAATGAGCCAAATCCCATCCTCGTCGCCAAATGTGATAGCGTGGGGTAGACACCCCAGTTAGGTTACTTAGGTTCTAGCAAACAATCAAAAGCACTTACCGGTGCGTTGAATTAGGTATTCCTTGAAGCCTACCGTTTTATTCCTGTGTCCCACAACAGCCTACCTAACTCTCTCTTACATTACCAATTTAGAAGCTATAGACATTACCCCTAACTATACTTAAGTACGAACAACTTCCTACCCGATTTGTTACCTTAGATTCATCACCTAATTTTACTCAGCACCCAAGATTAGGTCAGATAGGAAAAAACATGTCTAGGCCAGACCAAAGCAATACGAACAACCCGTTGGTTCGTTTATGGCTTCGTCTTGCCATTCAGCTTAGATTTAGTGATATTTACTCTTTAGTGACTTTTAGACTATATACATATATATACATACACGTCACCTCACTTACCAACTCCAAATGGATTGCTCTGGTGGTAGCACATGTGAAAAGACATATATAACCTTTGTTAGACTCCCCTTGCTCATACACATAGACTGGACCTGCGAAGTCTACTCCCACTACATCAAATGGGGCAGTATAGACACACCGTTCTCTTGGAAGTGGAGCCACCTTTTCATAATAAGGCTTTGCACTCCAACGCTTGCAAACCACACATTTATGCAAGACCTTTTTTACTATTTGTCTAATTTTGGGAATCCAAAACTGTTGTCTGATCTCTATTATCACTTCTCTAACTCTAGCATGTAACAGCTTATGATGAGTATCCAGGATCAAAAGGTCCACAAAGTGCCCCCTAGAAGGTAGCAAAATTGGATGTCTTTTCTCCTCTGGAAGCCCAGAAAACTGTAGTCTACCTCCTACTCTCAATAAATCCTGATCCAAAAACACATCCAAACCCTTGGGAGCAGAATTTGTTGGTAGAACCTGTAATGGATGGCTGGTGAGCAATTCCCTCTCTTCACCAAATTTTTCCTTCTGCACATATACCACCCAGTATTTCCTGGCTTGCTGAATCTCATTACTGTTCAGAATTCCTTCCCTTCTTGTTTCTCCCTTAATATTGTTGGTAAATCTATATACCCATGCTGTCACTCTTAACAACCTTTTCAGACTGCTAATATCCTCAAGCCTCAATATGGGGTCCTGTTGCATAACTTGACAACTGTTCACAGTGCATTTTCTCACCTCACTCACCCATGCTTCTTTAGCATGGCATTCTCCTACAATAGGCTGATTAGAAGGCCAGTTTTCACTTCCAAGTTTTAGCCACTCTGGCCCATTCCACCACAAACTTGACTGTGCAAGATCTTTCACTGAAATTCCTCGTGTTGGTAAATCAGCGGGGTTTTGGGTGCCTGGACAATGCTTCCATTGCTTGGGATCTGTGTGCGCTTGAATTTCCTCCACCCTATTGGCAACAAATGGTTTCCATTTCCTTGCTTGGCTTCTTAACCAGTGCCAAACTATAGTGGAGTCTGTCCAATAATAGCTTGGAATTTCATAGAGGGCCAAAGACTTTTGCACTGTAACTGCAAGCCGACTAGCAATAACTGCACCCATCAATTCCAACCTTGGAACAGAAAGCATTTTCAAAGGTGCTACTCTGCTCTTTGCAGCAACAAACCTGCAACTTACTTCCTCTTGCAATGCGCCTCTTATATAAATACAAGTTGCATAGGCTTCCTCACTTGCATCACAAAAGATGTGCAGCTCCAAATTGTCTGGACTATTGTTCAACTCTCCAAAGTACCATCTTGGGATTTCAATGTCTCCAAGATGTGCTAATTCTTTGAACCAATATTGCCACCTTACCACCATATGATCAGGTAACTCTTGGTCCCAACCAAGTCCAATTTCCCAGAGGCTCTGAAACCAAATTTTTGACTTTATCACAAATGGAGCCAGGAATCCAAGAGGATCAAAGACGTTTGAAGCCAAACTAAGAGCTGTACGTTTTGTCCACCTTGTCTCATTCTCAGCCAGCTCAACTAAAGATTTCCCATTGAAGGTAAACAAATCATCTCCTTGCTGCCAAACAATGCCTAGCACCTTTGCGTCTATTGCCCACAACTCCTTAATACCAGAATCCTCAATACTTTCTGCTGCATCAGGTACTACACAGGACTGACTCATAAACTCTTGTAATTGAAAATGATTGGTCTGCCATTTTCTAAGCTCCATGCCAGCCTCCCTCATTATAGCTCTACCCTCCATGAATATCTGTTTAGCCATTTCTGTATTATCCACGGAACACAGCAAATCATCAACATAAAATTTTTTCCTTATGTGTTCAATAGTGTTAGGATAGACTTCAGAATATTTCTTAAAATGGTACTGCATAGTAGCTGCCAACAAAAATGGACTAGAGCTGAGGCCAAACAACACTGACTTCATTCTATATCCTTGAACCTTAGGTTCATTTTCCAACAAGTCTTTCGTATCCACCCACAGATACCTTACTGCATCTTTGTCCTCTGGTTTTAACTTTATCCGCAAAAAAGCTTGCTTCACATCTGCAGTCAATGCTACTCTACCAAACCTGAATCTCAGTAACAAGGAAAATAAATCTGCATTTAAATTTGGCCCAGCATCCAAACAGTCATTCAAGGACACACCACCTTTGTCCTTGGCTGAGCCATCAAAAACTACTCTCAGTTTGGTGGTAGTTTTGTCTCGCCGTACCACTGCATGGTGTGGCAGATAATGTGCCTCCTGGTTCACCAGCTCACCTTGCACTCTTTCAGCATAGCCCTCCCTTACATAGTTTAGGATGGCCTCATTGTATTCAATTAACAACTCATTTTTTCTTAGCCTGTACAATGAAGTCTCCAACCTCCGATTAGCTAGCTGAAGGTTTGAACCAGGTTTGCAAGAATCCTTCCAAGGGAGGCAAACTTCATAGCAACCATCTCTAAACCCAATCCCTTTTTCAAATTGCTCTAAAACATCATTTTTCACTGTACTTGCCTGTTTGTCCTTTATGCCAATGGATTCAAGTTCCCCAAACGCTTTCAAATGCCTTTCCAAACCATGGTTGTTCTCCTCACTCTTAACAAAAAGAGCCTTAACTTCCATTTCATTGCAATAGCTACCATGTAGCATCCAGCCTAGCTTACTTTCCATAGCTACCGGGCCTCGAGATGTGCGGACAATGTTACCAGTGATGAAGTCCCAATAATAGTCAGCTCCAATCAAAACTATCTTCTGTTCCTTCAAACTTATTATTGCCCAAATTAATTCCTTTAACTTGCAATTCTTGGACACATGCCATATCTAAACAAGTAGTGACTGGAGCACAAAGTTCCTCATTCTCTACAGCTTGGACCTTGATAGTGGGACTTTGCGGTAACAACCCCTTAACCAGAACTTCTACCTTCTTAAATTTGGTTCGGTTTTGAACCGAACCCCCAAACCAAGAAATTCTTAAATTTTCCCTCTTAAGTTCTTTAAACTTCAATTTTCTGGAAATTCTGGTCTTAATAAAGCTACACTGGCTACCACTATCAAACAACACTCTTACAGTACAGTAGCTTCTCCATCATTCCCAATTAATAAGGCTGCAGTTGTTTGCAATAATCCCCCTTTACTTTTACTCCCTTTCATAGCAGTGGCATGTGCCACTGATGTCTCTACTTCTGGGGTAGGCCTACTAGGAGTGTTTTCGCACAATAATGGCTGATGCCTGCCATGACATTTTTTGCACAAAATTTTAAACTTACAAAACCTTGCTCTGTGACCTTTCAAAAAACATTTAAAACATGCTGTGGACTTAGTTACCCTGTCCTTTCTCTCCTCAAAAGGTAAAGCCTCAGCCACCTCACATTTATATGACTTGTGGTTGCCTTCGCAAAATATGCATTCCTTGATTCCCTTTAATTTATTCTCAGAGGATGCATGTAGAGCTGACACTGTACCTGGCCTATTCCTTTCTGTAGAAACTTTAGTGATGTGCCTGCCTTTGTCCCCTTGTTTAACATTCCACTGTGCAAACCCAATTCCCTCTCCTCTTGCTAATTCTGTGCCTAAAAGACTTAACATCTGCTGAAGGGGGATGTACACATGTACTGTAGAGTGTCCCCTACTTAATTCAAGCAAAATTGAGCTAGGCAATTTACATTCCAGTATAGTAACCAACATTATACCATACCTTTCCATTCCTACACCCAAGTTGTCCAGGGACCTAGTTCTAACTTCAAATTCATCATATAACTGCCGTAACTCCTTGACACTATTAGGATTATTAACAGGAGGTACAGCTATAAGTTCACGGAGGTGGCTTTTAATTAAGATCTCTGGCTTACCAAACCGTTTCTTTAATATATCCCAAGCCACATTATAATTAGCCTCTGTTAATGCTAATCCTGCTATTGTCTTTGCTGCCTCCCCTTCCAAGACGGACTGCAAATAATTAAACTTCTCCACGCACTTAACACTTGACTAGAATGAACTGCTGATTGAAAACTGTTTGCCCATCCTTGCCATTCCTGAATACTCCCAGAAAATGTTTTGAGTACAAGCCTCGGTAATTGAACTGCAGATCTGTTAACCTTAACTTCACAAACACCATTTGTTGAGTGTTGTGTTTCATTATTAGACCTGGTCTCTAACTGTAATGAGCTGCTAAACTCTTTTGCTCGGTGGCCTACTTTAATTATATCATCAATAATCTCTTCCAAGTAAATTATGTTATTTTCTATTTCATCCTCTTCTATAAGAGCCTCAATTTTAACATTTACTTCACTTAGAGCAACCTTTTTAGTTTCTAATATGGAAAGCTGCGCAGTCACTAAGCTTAAATCCTCTTGCTCTATGGCAGAATCTAGAGTGGCAATGACCTTTGTAATTAGACCTTTGTAGGCGCTTCTCCTTTTTTTAAACTTGTTCAATTCAGATGCACTCATCTTCAATGCAAACAACAATTGGGCTCAATGCCAAATGAGCTGAATTGGCAAAAATACTTAACCAAACTGTCAAACACAAATTTTACTTTTTTCAAATAAACTGAATTGCTGGGTGGGGTACTAACCAACCACCAGTATGGAATATCAAATTTTCCACCCAAGTAACTGGCGCACCGAAGTCTGCAATCTTCGCCTACGAATAATAAACCAAAATTAACCAAACCTGTAAAAATGTAGGCCAAAAACAACGACAGACAAGTGGCCAAGTTTCGCAATTGGGCGACCAAACTTTCTACCCTGGGACCTTAATTCAATAATACTCAACCCGTCTAGGCCTAACTTGGGCTACAATTTGCACAATCAAAACTTTGCCGAAAAATAGTCACTGACTCAGTCTTGGGCTAGAATCCGGTTCTGAAGGACCATGTTAGTTTTATTTATTTATTGGGTTCAAAATCCCAGCTGCGCCGTGAACGGCCAAGTTCTAAAGGGCCAGTTCAACCTACAGCCCAAGTTAAGCTAAAATTAAAAACTTAGGGACTTGAGGTCCTATTAGGTCCTACCTCAGGGTTGCTGACTCGATGTGGGCCTACCTTAGGCCTCAGTTGCATGAATTTAAGATAAAAACAAAAGGGGCACTATTTATGGTCTTCTTTCTCAACCTTGCAACAACAACACAACCTGCAATATTGCACGATGCAACAATCTTGTATCTAAACAACCAAACTGAATTGCAAGGGAGCTCTCTATAAGACCACACCCTGTAAATACAGCATTCCACAAACGAGTAGAAAAGACGCGCAGCGCCCCAAAATGATGCCACAAGAGTGCCCAAACAATGATGCCACAAGAGCCCAAAAATGCTAGCTCTAAATTAAGTGACACCCCAGTTAGGTTACTTAGGTTCTAGCAAACAATCAAAAGCACTTACCGGTGCGTTGAATTAGATATTCCTTTGGGAGCCTACCATTAGATTCCTGTGTCCCACAAACAGCCTACCTAACTCTCTCTTACATTACCAATTTAGAAGCTATAGACATTACCCCTAACTATACTTAAGTATGGACAACTTCCTACCCCATTTCTCACCTTAGAAACACCACCTACTTATACTCAGCACCAACGATTAGGTCAGATAGGAAAAAACATCTCTAGGTTAGCCCAAAACAATACGAACAGCCGCGTTGGTTTGTTTATGACTTGCTCTTGCCATTCAGCTTAGATTTAGTGATATTTCCCTTTAGTGACTTTAGACTATATACATATATATACACACACGTCACTCACTCCTCCCCTACAAGTTTAGTCTGTCAGGGGGATGAGGGACCCTAGACGACCTGCGGAGCGGGGTTGATGTAGTAGGATTAGGTGCAACCTGTATAGGCGGGCGAGTTGAACCATTTTCCGGAGGATCAGTTCTCTCTTCCGGAAGACTCTGGTCCTTCTGCAATTCACGTTCCCATATCTGGTCCTGATGGCGTTTAATAGAACGACCATCTTCTAGTTGGCACTTGAAGGAAACGGGGCCCGTTCTCTCCTGCACAGTTGCAGGAACCCATTTTGGTCCAGCCCCATAGTTGCGAATCATAACTGGATCATTAGGTTGCGCTTCTATAACTCTCCCTCTTTTAGTGTCGTGGTACGACTTCTGTTTTTCCTGATGGCGTAAAACTCGTTGTTGTAACGTTTCGTTTGGACGTAACAAATCGAAAACTGAACGAATTCCCCGGCCAATCATAAGTTTAGAGGGAGACACCCCCGTCGTGGTGTGAGGTGTTAATCGATATTTAAACCTGGTCTCTAACTGTACTGAGCTGCTAAACTCTTTTGCTCGGTGGCCTACTTTAATTATATCATCAATAATCTCTTCCAAGTAAATTATGTTATTTTCTATTTCATCCTCTTCTATAAGAGCCTCAATTTTAACATTTACTTCACTTAGAGCAACCTTTTTAGTTTCTAATATGGAAAGCTGCGCAGTCACTAAGCTTAAATCCTCTTGCTCTATGGCAGAATCTAGAGTGGCAATGACCTTTGTAATTAGACCTTTGTAGGCGCTTCTCCTTTTTTTAAACTTGTTCAATTCAGATGCACTCATCTTCAATGCAAACAACAATTGGGCTCAATGCCAAATGAGCTGAATTGGCAAAAATACTTAACCAAACTGTCAAACGCAAATTTTACTTTTTTCAAATAAACTGAATTGCTGGGTGGGGTACTAACCAACCACCAGTATGGAATATCAAATTTTCCACCCAAGTAACTGGCGCACCGAAGTCTGCAACCTTCGCCTACGAATAATAAACCAAAATTAACCAAACCTGTAAAATGTAGGCCAAAAACAACGACAGACAAGTGGCCAAGTTTCGCAATTGGGCGACCAAACTTTCTACCCTGGGACCTTAATTCAATAATACTCAACCCGTCTAGGCCTAACTTGGGCTACAATTTGCACAATCAAAACTTTGCCGAAAAATAGTCACTGACTCAGTCTTGGGCTAGAATCCGGTTCTGAAGGACCATGTTAGTTTTATTTATTTATTGGGTTCAAAATCCCAGCTGCGCCGTGAACGGCCAAGTTCTAAAGGGCCAGTTCAACCTACAGCCCAAGTTAAGCTAAAATTAAAAACTTAGGGACTTGAGGTCCTATTAGGTCCTACCTCAGGGTTGCTGACTCGATGTGGGCCTACCTTAGGCCTCAGTTGCATGAATTTAAGATAAAAACAAAAGGGGCACTATTTATGGTCTTCTTTCTCAACCTTGCAACAACAACACAACCAGCAATATTGCACGATGCAACAATCTTGTATCTAAACAACCAAACTGAATTGCAAGGGAGCTCTCTATAAGACCACACCCTGTAAATACAGCATTCCACAAACGAGTAGAAAAGACGCGCAGCGCCCCAAAATGATGCCACAAGAGTGCCCAAACAATGATGCCACAAGAGCCCAAAAATGCTAGCTCTAAATTAAGTGACACCCCAGTTAGGTTACTTAGGTTCTAGCAAACAATCAAAAGCACTTACCGGTGCGTTGAATTAGATATTCCTTTGGGAGCCTACCATTAGATTCCTGTGTCCCACAAACAGCCTACCTAACTCTCTCTTACATTACCAATTTAGAAGCTATAGACATTACCCCTAACTATACTTAAGTATGGACAACTTCCTACCCCATTTCTCACCTTAGAAACACCACCTACTTATACTCAGCACCAACGATTAGGTCAGATAGGAAAAAACATCTCTAGGTTAGCCCAAAACAATACGAACAGCCGCGTTGGTTTGTTTATGACTTGCTCTTGCCATTCAGCTTAGATTTAGTGATATTTCCCCTTTAGTGACTTTTAGACTATATACATATATATACACACACGTCACCTCACTCCTCCCCTACAAGTTTAGTCTGTCAGGGGGATGAGGGACCCTAGACGACCTGCGGAGCGGGGTTGATGTAGTAGGATTAGGTGCAACCTGTATAGGCGGGCGAGTTGAACCATTTTCCGGAGGATCAGTTCTCTCTTCCGGAAGACTCTGGTCCTTCTGCAATTCACGTTCCCATATCTGGTCCTGATGGCGTTTAATAGAACGACCATCTTCTAGTTGGCACTTGAAGGAAACGGGGCCCGTTCTCTCCTGCACAGTTGCAGTAACCCATTTTGGTCCAGCCCCATAGTTGCGAATCATAACTGGATCATTAGGTTGCGCTTCTATAACTCTCCCTCTTTTAGTGTCGTGGTACGACTTCTGTTTTTCCTGATGGCGTAAAACTCGTTGTTGTAACGTTTCGTTTGGACGTAACAAATCGAAAACTGAACGAATTCCCCGGCCAATCATAAGTTTAGAGGGAGACACCCCCGTCGTGGTGTGAGGTGTTAATCGATATTTAAAGAAAAATTTATCTAACACCACTTGCATTTCCTCCCCACGAGAATGACGCAAGGCCGACTTGAAAGTACGGACCATGTTTTCCGCGAGACCGTTAGTAGACGGGTGGAAAACACTAGACCGGACATGTCTAATGCCATTTAGGTGGACGAAGGAACGAAATTCCTCAGTGGTAAAACAAGTACCATTGTCGGAAACCAGGACTACGGGTAAACCCCATCGAGCGAAAACCTAACGGAGTAAGCGAATAGTAACACCCGAAGTCGTGGAAGTGGTTGGAAAAATTTCCACCCACTTAGAGTAGGCGTCCACAATGACTAGGAAATAAGTATTATTTATAGGACCTGCATAGTCAACATGGATCCTATGCCACGGTATAGTAGGCCATTCCCAAGGATGAAGTGGACTTTTCCTTGGGAGATCTCTGTTCTCTAGGCAGCTTTGACAGGAACGAACCAATGATTCGAGTTCTCCATCTAAACCAGGCCACCAGAAATAAGCTTTCGCCAGCTCTTTCATTTTTGTTGCGCCCATGTGTTCAGCGTGAAGTTCCTTCACTAAATTCGACCTGCCTTCATTTGGAATAATCACTCTGTGGCCCCATAAGAGACAGCCATTTTGAATCGAGAGGCCAGACTGACGTTGATAAAAAGGCTGTAATTCACTCTCAACCTTAGTAGGCCAACCAACTGAGCAGAAATGGATGACCCTAGACAGAATAGGGTCTGATTTTGTCCACTGCTCTATTTGTACCGCAGATACTGGAGTGGATTCCAAAAACTCCACCAAGTGAACCCATTCTGTAGGTATAGGTACACAATCATTTGGATTTTCTAAGGGCAACCTACTTAGCGCATCAGCCGTACCTAGAAGTTTACCTGACCGATGTACTAAGTCAAATTTATAGGCTTGTAGAATCAGTGCCCATCGTTGAATCCTACCTGAGGCCATAACTGGAATATTTTTATTAGGTGAAAATAAACTTAAAAGAGGCTTATGGTCAGTAATTAGTTTAAATTCATGACCCCATAGATAGAAATGAAATTTTTTTACTGCAAATACTAAGGCTAATGCTTCACGTTCCACTTGTGCATGTCGTCTTTCAGTCTCGGTTAGTGTTCTAGAAGCAAAACAGATAGGCCTATCTACACCATCAATGTGGTGAGATAACACTGCCCCAATTCCATAAGAACTGCTGTCTGCTGAAACTACGAGAGGAAGTTTAGGATCATAATGCACTAGGAGCGTGGATTTTAGTAGTACGTCCTTGGAAGCCTCAAATGCTTCCTTTTGGGTTTTCTCCCATCTCCACTGTTCCCCAGATCGTAATAGCTTATTTAGAGGTTCAAGGAAAGTCGATGCATTAGGCACAAATTTCCTATAAAAGTTTAGGAGACCTAAATAAGTTTGTAACTGTGTGATGTTTTGTGGAGGTGGTGCATTTTCTATTGCTTCTAGTTTATCCACCGTTGGATGAATGCCTGAGGCATCTATGCGGAACCCTAAATATGAAACCTCGTTAGTGACCCATGAACACTTTTCTCTCTTTAGCTTAAGTCCGGCATCCCGGAGTCTTTTTAGAACCGTGGTTAATCTAGTTAGGTGTTCTTTTTTAGACGAACCTGAAATGAGGACATCATCTAGAAAGCAAAGTACCCCTGGAATGTGACCTAGAACTTGGTCCATTGTCCTCTGAAAAATACCCGGAGCCGATGCTATTCCATAGCATAGCCTATTGTACTTATATAGGCCTCGGTGCGTATTTATGATAGTTAATTCTTTAGAGTTTTCATCTAAACTTAGTTGAGCATAGGCTTGGGACATATCGAGTTTTGTGAAATATTTACCCCCAGCAAGAGAGCTAAATAACACTAGGCAACAAAGATTTTGTTACAGAAGACCAAATAGGTGCTCCTAGCTAATTTCGGTATGCTGATTTCAAATCTATAATTAGATTTTTTCTATCACGTCTAGATTTTGTGTAAAATGCAAATCACTTTTAGTAAAATTTTCTACCACGTCCAGATTTTGGTTTTAATCGGCTTAATGCCAGTAATATGAAACTTGCTTTTCAAGGTTAAAGCAATTTTTTTGCCAACTATATACAAATTCGAACAATTTTGATAAATAAAATTTATCCCGAGTTGGCAACACTGAGTCAAGAGCATAGTAACGGGCAACGGCACAACGGTCAGTCGCTACGTGACAGTCAAGCAGAACGGTTGTTGAAGCTCTCTGCTGATGAGCAAGTGACAGGTTGTGGTGACTTGTGTGTTTTTATAGCATTTGTTTTGTACTACGGTGTGTATTTCTTTTATTTTGCACATCGTAATAATTACTTTCTACGTTTTTTCAGATATTGTATGGTAATTCAAAATGGCATCAAATAGACGTGCTTGTGTAAATCACCCAGACAACTTCTGCTTTGTCTGTGGACAATATACACCTAAGCCACAACGTAGAAACATAACAACAAAGATTAAACTTGCCTACAAGTGTTATTTTGACTGTAAGTTAGGAGACCAGCAGAGGGACTGGGCACCACATATTTGCTGTGCACAGTGCAATGCAATGTTAATAGCTTGGATGAATGGTAAAAGAAAAGCTATGCCGTTCTCAGTCCCCATGGTTTGGCGTGAGCCGAAAAATCACTTCAATGATTGTTATTTTTGTTTGACAAAGATTGCTGGTTTCACAAAGAAAAACAAATCAAAGATCACGTACCCAAACTGCGAATCAGCAATGAAACCAGTACCACATGATGAAACAAATCCACCACCAGTTCCACCAGCAACGATAACAGACAGCAGTTCATCTGAAGATTCTGCTAGTAATATAGAAACAGGGAAAGATGGCATATATGTTCCAGATGCAAATATTTCCCCACATTTGTTAAGTCAAGCGGAGTTAAATGACTTAGTGCGCGATTTGGAATTACCAAAAGAAAAGGCAGAGTTGCTTGGTTCAAGACTTCAAGAATTTAATCTTCTCCAACCAAACACCAAAGTTTCCCATTTCCGCCATCGCCATTTGCAGTTTTCATCATTTTACTTACAGGAAGAAAACGTTTGTTTCTGCCACGATATCAGTGGTCTGATGCAAGGGATTGGCTGTCGCTATGATCCAAAAGAATGGAGACTGTTCATTGACTCTAGTAAAGCTAGCCTTAAAGCTGTATTACTGCACAACGGCAATGAAAAACCTTCAATACCTGTAGCACATGCCACTGGCCTTAATGAGACTTATGAATCGATGAAACTGCTGCTAAGACTCATCAAATATAAGGACCACACATGGAATATTTGTGGCGACCTTAAAGTTGTATCATTACTTCTTGGGTTACAGTTGGGCTACACAAAGCATATGTGCTTTTTGTGTCTATGGAAGAGCAGAGATGACAAGAACCACTACAAAAAACATGATTGGCCATCTAGAACTGAACATGTTGTTGGTAAATACAATGTGAAACACCCAGCACTTATTGACCCTCAGAAAGTACATCTTCCACCACTTCACATTAAACTTGGCCTTATGAAAAATTTCGTGAAGGGTATGGATCATCAAGGTAGTGGTTTCCAATATTTAAAGGATAAATTCTAAGGAATATTGACAGATGCTAAGCTAGAAGCTGGAGTTTTCACTGGACCACAGATCCGCAGTGTCATCCACGACTCATCGTTTCCATCTAACCTAAATGAGAATGAACTAGGAGCATGGACATCTTTCGTTGAAGTTGTCAAAAATTTTCTTGGAAACCACAAAGCTGAAAACCACCGTAAACTCGTAGAAAACATGCTTAAATCTTATGAAATAATGGGATGCAGAATGTCTTTGAAAATTCATTTTTTACATTCTCATCTTGACTTCTTCCCGGCCAACCTTGGGGCTGTAAGTGACGAGCATGGTGAGCGCTTCCACCAACAGATCTCAGTTATGGAAAACAGATACCAAGGTAATTTCAACCCAAATATGATGGGAGATTATTGTTGGTTCCTCCAGATTTTGTGTAACCGAAAACCCCTATTTTTCATTTTTTTCTCACCCGCTTCTATTACGAAAGCCGTCTAAGCTACTTTTCCGTGCCACGTTTTATGTTAAGCATACTTAAATAGTTAGTGAACAGGGATGTCTTTCCTCCTTTATTCTGGCTTAAGACAGACAGCGGAATTCCGCCGGCGGAGTTACCACCCCTGCGCCCAACCATCCACCCAAAGCGCGTTAGTATTTTGTTGTTACTACTGAAAGGCAATGTTTTGTATGATGTTTTGTATGATTATAATCATACAAAACATAGTATAAACAAAGTATTAGTACAGGAAAATACATAGTTATATCAATTATATATAACACTAGGCAACAAATTTCAACTTTTTTTTTTGTTACAGACACGTGAACTACTGATTCCTACTAAAGCGCTGATGCTGATTTCAGATCTGATATCAAAATTTCTCTATCACGTCCAGATTTTGTGTAACCGAAAACCCCTATTTTTCATTTTTTTCTCACCCGCTTCTATTACGAAAGCCGTCTAAGCTACTTTTCCGTGCCACGTTTTATGTTAAGCATACTTAAATAGTTAGTGAACAGGGATGTCTTTCCTCCTTTATTCTGGCTTAAGACAGACAGCGGAATTCCGCCGGCGGAGTTACCACCCCTGCGCCAACCATCCACCCAAAGCGCGTTAGTATTTTGTTGTTACTACTGAAAGGCAAATTCCTGTTCTTAAGTGAAACTTTGGTGTGTCCTCTTCCTTTGTCGCTTGTAGGATGACGAGCTCTCCTTCTGCAGGAACCAACAATAATCTCCCATCATATTTGGGTTGAAATTACCTTGGTATCTGTTTTCCATAACTGAGATCTGTTGGTGGAAGCGCTCACCATGCTCGTCACTTACAGCCCCAAGGTTGGCCGGGAAGAAGTCAAGATGAGAATGTAAAAATGAATTTTCAAAGACATTCTGCATCCCATTATTTCATAAGATTTAAGCATGTTTTCTACGAGTTTACGGTGGTTTTCAGCTTTGTGGTTTCCAAGAAAATTTTTGACAACTTCAACGAAAGATGTCCATGCTCCTAGTTCATTCTCATTTAGGTTAGATGGAAACGATGAGTCGTGGATGACACTGCGGATCTGTGGTCCAGTGAAAACTCCAGCTTCTAGCTTAGCATCTGTCAATATTCCTTTGAATTTATCCTTTAAATATTGGAAACCACTACCTTGATGATCCATACCCTTCACGAAATTTTTCATAAGGCCAAGTTTAATGTGAAGTGGTGGAAGATGTACTTTCTGAGGGTCAATAAGTGCTGGGTGTTTCACATTGTATTTACCAACAACATGTTCAGTTCTAGATGGCCAATCATGTTTTTTGTAGTGGTTCTTGTCATCTCTGCTGTTCCATAGACACAAAAAGCACATATACTTTGTGTAGCCCAACTGTAACCCAAGAAGTAATGATACAACTTTAAGGTCGCCACAAATATTCCATGTGTGGTCCTTATATTTGATGAGTCTTAGCAGCAGTTTCATCGATTCATAAGTCTCATTAAGGCCAGTGGCATGTGCTACAGGTATTGAAGGTTTTTCATTGCCGTTGTGCAGTAATACAGTTTTAAGGCTAGCTTTACTAGAGTCAATGAACAGTCTCCATTCTTTTGGATCATAGCGACAGCCAATCCCTTGCATCAGACCACTGATATCGTGGCAGAAACAAACGTTTTCTTCCTGTAAGTAAAATGATGAAAACTGCAAATGGCGATGGCGGAAATGGGAAACTTTGGTGTTTGGTTGGAGAAGATTAAATTCTTGAAGTCTTGAACCAAGCAACTCTGCCTTTTCTTTTGGTAATTCCAAATCGCGCACTAAGTCATTTAACTCCGCTTGACTTAACAAATGTGGGGAAATATTTGCATCTGGAACATATATGCCATCTTTCCCTGTTTCTATATCACTAGCAGAATCTTCAGATGAACTGCTGTCTGTTATCGTTGCTGGTGGAACTGGTGGTGGATTTGTTTCATCATGTGTACTGGTTTCATTGCTGATTCGCAGTTTGGGTACGTGATCTTTGATTTGTTTTTCTTTGTGAAACCAGCAATCTTTGTCAAACAAAAATAACAATCATTGAAGTGATTTTTCGGCTCACGCCAAACCATAAGGACTGAGAACGGCATAGCTTTTCTTTTACCATTCATCCAAGCTATTAACATTGCATTGCACTGTGCACAGCAAATATGTGGTGCCCAGTCCCTCTGTTGGTCTCCTAACTTACAGTCAAAATAACACTTGTAGGCAAGTTTAATCTTTGTTGTTATGTTTCTACGTTGTGGCTTAGGTATATATTGTCCACAGACAAAGCAGAAGTTGTCTGGGTGATTTACACAAGCACGTCTATTTGATGCCATTTTGAATTACCATACAATATCTGGAAAAACGTAGAAAGTAATTATTACGATGTGCAAAATAAAAAGAAATACACACCGTAGTACAAAACAAATGCTATAAAAACACACAAGTCACTACAACCTGTCACTTGCTCATAGCAGAGAGCTTCAACAACCGTTCTGCTTGACTGTCACGTAGCGACTGACCGTTGGGCCGTTGCCCGTTACTATGCTCTTGACTCAGTGTTGCCAACTCGGGATAAATTTTATTTATCAAAATTGTTCGAATTTGTATATAGTTGGCAAAAAAAATTGCTTTAACCTTGAAAAGCAAGTTTCATATTACTGGCATTAAGCCGATTAAAACCAAAATCTGGACGTGGTAGAAAATTTTACTAAAAGTGATTTGCATTTTACACAAAATCTAGACGTGATAGAAAAAATCTAATTATAGATTTGAAATCAGCATACCGAAATTAGCTAGGAGCACCTATTTGGTCTTCTGTAACAAAATCTTTGTTGCCTAGTGTTATATATAATTAATATAACTATATATTTTCCTGTACTAATATTTTGTTAATACTATGCTTTGTATGATTATATATTTTCCGTTCTCTTATTTGACCATATATATACAGGGTCCGCAAAAAAAAAGGAGCATGACGAAAATTGCTCTCACGCCCGCATTTTTTGCAGGACCCTTAAATGTTATATATCTAGCTAAATATAAAAGAGCCAGAGTTGTATAAAACAAATTTCATCAAAATCGGTCATAAAGTAAAGATTTTATGGCCACAAACGTGCAATGACTAAAAAAATGAATTTCCGCGTAAAAATTTAATGTTTTTCTCATTTTAAATTATTTTTTCAGATGCCTAAATAATTTTAATCAATAAAAATGATAATATGCCCTTTTCTAAAGAAGATAAAATATTAATAAAACATTATAGACTTGATAAAAATTATGGCGCAATAAAATTATTACAAGAGTTTCCGAATAAACCATGGTCGAAAGGAGGTTTGGACAAGCTGTTAAGAAAAATCGACGAAACTGAAAGTACTGAAAGGAAACAAGGAAGCGGGAGGCCAAGATCAGTTCGAACCGAAGAAAACATCAGAGATGTGGAACTAAGAATTTGTAGTCAAGAAGGCAGACCAGGGACACACGTGACACCGTCAAGAATTGCTAATGAGTTGAGCATATCCGAAAGTAGCGTCAGAAACATTATTAAAAACGACCTTGAACTAAAACCTTATAAACGGATACACGGGCAGAAATTAACTGAAATTAACGAACAGAAAAGAGTTGTTTGTTCTGAAAGCATGTTAAGAAATATCACTCCCGAAAAAGTAGACCTCGGCTTTTTTACTGACGAAAAGAAGTTTACGGTAGAACCACCGCGAAATTCCCAAAATGACAGAGTGTATTCAAGAGTTAATCGTAAAAATGAAATACCAGATGATAGACTTTATGCTACCCGTAATCATTTTTCTGCCAGCGTAATGGTATGGGTCGGTGTGTCTAAACTAGGCAAGACATCTGTTTTTTTCGTAGAGCCAAACATCAAAGTAGACGCCCGCTATTACACTGAAACTTTGTTGGAACAAATGCTGCCCGAAATGAGACGATAGGCGAATAATGGTTACTTCTTATTCCAACAGGATGGCGCTCGGGCGCATACCGCTAAGTCAACTATTGAATTTTTAGAAAATAATGTTCCTGAATTGCTTTACCCAAAAGATTGGCCTCCTAATAGTCCAGATTTGAATCCCGTAGACTACGGAATATGGGAAATGTTGGCTGAGAAAGTGTACAAGCATAAGATCCGAAATGTCGAACATTTGAAAGAAGTTATCGTACAAAAATGGGAAGAAATTACCCAAGATCAAGTAGATAAAGCTATAGATCAATTTAGGCCCCGATTACGAAGGGTTGTAGAGGTTTCTGGCAAACATATCGAACAATTTTTTTAGTCTTATAATTTCGTTTTCTTTGGAAATTGTAAAATTATATGACATGTTGTAGTAAAACTTTTATATTTTTTTTAATTTTTGACGTATTGACATGAAATTTAGTACTAACTTAGTTTATTTGTTGCTTATTTGCCTAAAATAAATTATTTGTCATTATGTGTAAAAATAAATGTACAGTAAACATTTCTGGCAAACATATCGAACAATTTTTTTAGTCTTATAATTTCGTTTTCTTTGGAAATTGTAAAATTATATGACATGTTGTAGTAAAACTTTTATATTTTCTTTAATTTTTGACGTATTGACATGAAATTTGGTACTAACTTAGTTTATTTGTTGCTTATTTGCCTAAAATAAGTTATTTGTCATTATGTGTAAAAATAAATGTACAGTAAACATTTTCGTCATGCTCCTTTTTTTTTGCGGACCCTGTATATGTCCCATTGTATATCCATTAATTCAGCTAAAATAAACAGAACGTTGTATTGGTGTTTTATTTATTCCTTGAACACGATTATATAACTTGTTTGGTTTCTAAAGCGGTTTTCTGAATATTTAATTAATTGTTATTTGTCAAATCGGTCTTCTAAACCAACTAGAATATATGGAATAATTTAATAAATAAGTAGCGAAGCTGTTAGCTCAACTTTCTAAGCCGGATGACAGAAGAATATAAGGAATAATTAAATAAGTAATGCTATCTGGCAACTCAGCCTTCTAAGCCCACTGGCTGATTAATATATGGAATAAATTAAATGCATAGCGCAATCTGGCAACTCAGCCTTCTAAGGCAACTGGCTGATTAATATATGGAATAATTTAAAAAATAACGAATCTGGCAACTCAGCCTTCTAAGCCAACTGGCTGATTATGGTCCTATAAGAGAGCAGCGGGGCGGCTGAAGACATCATATGCGTCTGACGCTGTCGGATGAACACCTCCTGTCTCTCTCTCTCTCTCTCTCTCTCTCTCTCTCTCTCTCTCTCTCTCTCTCTTAGGTTAGGTATGCCCCTTTGGGGGATGAAGCCGTCCCAGCTTCTCCCCCAAAGAGGTCTTGCAATAAATGGGGGTGGGAATCACACATCCTTATTAGTCCATGAGCAGGGCCGTAACTAGGGTTTAGAAATTAGTGAGGTCCAGATTTTTTCGAGCGCGGCGGGACGAGCAAAATTCAGACCAAAATGACATCTACAAACACAACCCAAGCTATACACTAAACACAAAACACAAAACGCTCGACGCTCCCTCTTTTCAAAAGAAAAGCGGTAATATGCGTTTCATACACGGAGAACGGTTCAGTCTCTTTTTTTTTTTTAGGAAATAAATACCGAGGTCCGGACCTCGGTGACCTCATAGGTAGTTACGGCCATGTCCATGAGCCAGATCAGATATCGGTACCATCTGGAGCGGCAAAACCAGGGCCGGGGAAAATGAATATTTTCGGGCCGGTGTCACTAGAAAAACACAATTCTTTACCTGATACATCATACATGAGTGATATGATCAGCTGACTGTGATTGATCAACAGAAAACGAAACAAAAACAAAGATGTAATTACAGAAAATGTATACTTTGTTCACATAAATGGGATACTAAACTAGGTTTTGTAGAAGCGGAATCTAGAATTTTTTTTTCTTCCTCACGGTCGACCAATTATTTCAACGGTAGATTATAACGTTTACATAGTTTCTTGGGGTCGGTCAGCATCTGGGGCCAGGGGCAAATGCCCCCTTTGCCCCTATTATAATCCGCTACTGGGCAAAACCTTAGTGGTACTAAGGTGTTTATAGGGTCAATATAAGAACATTAATGTATGATAACCTTTCTGCATTGGCAGCTTAGTCATATATATCACATGTATATCGTTATATCTACATGATAAATGAACTAAATTCTTATATTTATATCTTTAATCAAGATGATTTCTATTTGAATCATTAATAGTTGTTTACTGTTGATTTTGATTTTGCTGACATTGATTTGTTTTTACGTTGCAGGTTTATAGACTGAGTGTGGTGACGTCCCTGAAGTGCTATGGATCCTGGAAGTGATGGTGAAGGCAGCGCTTTGCCAAAGAAGCGGGCAGGCACAGACTGTCTCATCCACTGTTCTAATGACGACTCGAGCTCTTTGGTGTCACCCATAGACCTGAACTCATGGAAAACTTTGTTGAGGGCCGCAGAGATCAGACAGCACGTCCCAGTTCTGAACTTGGCCAAAGACCTCCCAGAAAGGAAATCCCGCCAATAAAGTACCATCGCAAGTGCCGTAGCATTTTTACAATGAAGAAACTTCTTAACAATCTCGTTTCTAAAGATACCACAGAAGAAAGTGCAACAGACAGTTCTAGAAGGCTATCCAGAGATGCACTTAGCACTTCAAGAGTGTATGATAAAATATGCATTTTCTGCAACAAATCAAACAAGTACCTGAAAGGACAAAACACGAGGGAGACTCGTTGTTAGAAAATCTAGAAGAGGAAGAACCATTGTTGTCCCAAGGCGATATGATGACTAAGCTGATTGATGCAGCATTGCTTGTATATATTAAGTTAAGGTGTATATATATCCATCTCATAATTGTAAGGTTAGTGAAAAATTCACTTAATAAGAGCTAGCATTTTTGGGCTCTTGTGGCATCAGTGTTTGGGACGCTGGTGGCATCATTTTGGGGCGCTGCGCGTCTTTTCTACTCGTTTGTGGGATGTCGTACGTACAGGGTGTGGTCTTGTAGAGAGCTCTCTTGCAATTCAGTTTGGTTGTTTAGATACAAGATTGTTGCACCGTGCAATAGTCCAGGTTGCGTTGTTGTTGCAAGGTTGAGAAAGAAGACCATAAATAGTACCCTTTTTCTTTACATTAAAATTCATGTAACTAAGGTCTAAGGTAGGCCCGCATCGAGTCAGCAACCCTGAGGTTACCCTGAGGTAGGACCTAATAGGATCTCAAATCCGTAAGTTTTAATTTAGCTTAACTTGGGCTTCAGATAGAACTGGCCCTTTAGAATTTGGCCGTTCACGGCTCAGCTGGGATTTTGAACCCGACAAATAAATAAAATAACATGGTCCTTCAGAACCGGATTCTACCCAAGACTGAGTCAGTGACTATTTTCCGGCAAAGTTCTGATTGTGCAAATTGTAGCCCAAGTTAGGCCTAGACGGGTTGAGTATTATTGAATTAAGGTCCCAGGGTAAAAAGTTTGGTCGCCCAATTGCGAAACTTGGCCAGTCGTCTGTCGTTGTTTTGGCCTACATTTTACCGGTTTGGTTAATTTTGGGTTATTATTGAATTAAGGTCCCAGGGTAGAAAGTTTGGTCGCCCAATTGCTAAACTTGGCCAGTCGTCTGTCGTCGTTTTGGCCTACATTTTACCGGTTTGGTTAATTTTGGGTTATTATTGAATTAAGGTCCCAGGGTAGAAAGTTTGGTTGCCCAATTGCGAAACTTGGCCAGTCGTCTGTCGTTGTTTTGGCCTACATTTTACCGGTTTGGTTAATTTTGGGTTATTATTGAATTAAGGTCCGAGGGTAGAAAGTTTGGTTGCCCAATTGCGAAACTTGGCCAGTCGTCTGTCGTTGTTTTGGCCTACATTTTACCGGTTTGGTTAATTTTGGGTTATTATTGAATTAAGGTCCCAGGGTAGAAAGTTTGGTCGCCCAATTGCTAAACTTGGCCAGTCGTCTGTCGTCGTTTTGGCCTACATTTTACCGGTTTGGTTAATTTTGGGTTATTATTGAATTAAAGTCCCAGGGTAGAAAGTTTGGTTGCCCAATTGCGAAACTTGGCCACTTGTCTGTCGTTGTTTTTGGCCTACATTTACCAGTTTGGTTAATTTGGTTTATTATTCGTAGGCGAAGGTTGCAGACCAGTGCGCCAGTTACTTGGGTGGAAAATTTGATATTCCATACTGGTGTTGGTTAGTACCCCACCTAGCAATTCAGTTTAGTTGAAAGTAAAATTTGCGTTTGATCAGTTTGGTTAAGTATTTCTGCCAATTCAGCTCATTTGGTATTGAGCCCAATTGTTGTTTGCATTGAAGATGAGTGCATCTGAATTGAACAAATTTATAAAAAGGAGAAGCGCCTACAAAGGTCTAATTACAAAGGTCATTGCCACTGTAGATTCTGCCATAGAGCAAGAGGATTTACGCTTAGTGACTGCGCAGCTTTCCATATTAGAAACTAAAAAGGTTGCTCTAAGTGAGGTAAATGTTAAAATTGAGGCTCTTATAGAAGAGGATGAAATAGAAAATAACATAATTTACTTTGAAGAGATTATTGATGATATAATTAACGTAGGCCTCCGAGCAAAAGAGTTTAGCAGCTCAGTACAGTTAGAGACCAGGTCTAATAATGAAACACAACACTCAACAAATGATGTTTGTGAAGTTAAGGTTAACAGATCTGTAGTTCAATTACCGAGGCTTGTACTCAAAACATTTTCTGGGAGTATTCAGGAATGACAAGGATGGGCAGACAGTTTTCAATCAGCAGTTCATTCTAGTCAAGTGTTAAGTGCCGTGGAGAAATTTAATTATTTGCGGTCCCTCTTGGAAGGGGAGGCAGCAAAGACTATAGCAGGATTAGCATTAACAGAGGCTAATTATAATGTAGCTTGGGATATATTAAAGAAACGGTTTGGTAAGCCAGAGATCTTAATTAAAAGCCACCTCCGTGCACTTTTAGCTATACCTCCTGTTAATAATCCTAATAGTGTCAAGGAGTTACGGCAGTTATATGATGAATTTGAAATTAGAACTAGGTCCCTGGACAACTTGGGTGTAGGAATGGAAAGGTATGGTATAATGTTGGTTACTATACTGGAGTCTAAATTGCCTAGCTCAATTTTGCTTGAATTAAGTAGGGGACACTCTGCAGAACATGTGTACATCCCCCTTCAGCAGATGTTAAGTCTTTTAGGCACAGAATTAGCAAGACGAGAGGGAGTTGAGTTTTCACAGTGGGATGGTAAACAAGGGGACAAAGGCAGGCACAGCACCAAAGTTTCCACAAAAAGGAATAGCCCAGGTACAGTGTCAGCTCTACATGCCTCCTCTGAGAATAAATTAAAGGGAATCAAGGAATGCATATTTTGCGAAGGCAACCACAAGTCATATAAATGTGAGGTGGCTGAGGCCTTACCCTTTGAGGAGAGAAAGGACAGGGTAACTAAGTCCACAGCATGTTTTAAATGTTTTTTGAAAGGTCATAGAGCAAGGTTTTGTAAGTTTAAAATTTTATGCAAAAAATGTCATGGTAGGCATCAGCCATTATTGTGTGAAAACACTCTTAGTAGGCCTACCCCAGAAGTAGAGACATCAGTGGCACATGCCACTGCTATGCAAGGGAGTAAAAGTAAAGGGGGATTATTGCAAACAACTGCAGCCTTATTAATTGGGAATGAGGGAGAAGCTACTGTAAGAGTGTTGTTCGATAGTGGTAGCCAGTGTAGTTTTATTAAGACCAGAATTTCCAGAAAATTGAAGTTTGAAGAACTTAAGAGGGAAAATTTAAGAATTTCTGGGTTTGGGGGTTCCGTTCAAACCCGAACCAAATTTAAGAAGGTAGAAGTTCTGGTTAAAGGGTTGTTACCGCAAAGTCCCACTGTCAAGGTCCAAGCTGTAGAGATTGAGGAACTTTGTGCTCCAGTCACTACTTGTTTAGATATGGCATGTGTCCAAGAATTGCAAGTTAAAGGAATTAATTTGGGCAATAATAAGTTTGAGGGAACAGAAGATATTAGTCTTTTGATTGGAGCTGACTATTATTGGGACTTCATCACTGGTAATATTGTCCGTACATCTCAAGGCCCGGTAGCTATTGAAAGTAAGCTAGGCTGGATGCTACATGGTAGTTATTGCAATGAAATGGAAGTTAAGGCTCTTTTTGTTAAGATTGAGGAGAACAGCCATGGTCTGGAAAGGCATTTGAAAGCGTTTTGGGAACTTGAATCTATTGGCATAAAGGACAACAGGCAAGTACAGTGAACAATGATGTTTTAGAGCAATTTGAAAAAGGGATTGGGTTTAGAGATGGTTGCTATGAAGTTGGCCTACCATGGAAGGATTCTTGCAAACCCGGTTCAAACCTTCAGCTAGCTAATCGGAGGTTGGAGACTTCATTGTACAGGCTAAGAAAAAATGAGTTGTTAATTGAATACAATGAGGCCATCCTAAGTTATGTAAGGGAGGGCTATGCTGAAAGGGTGCAAGGTGAGCTGGTGAGCCAGGAGGCACATTATCTGCCACACCATGCAGTGGTACGGCGAGACAAAACTACCACCAAACTGAGGGTAGTTTTTGATGGCTCAGCCAAGGACAAAGGTGGTGTGTCCTTGAATGACTGTTTGGATGCTGGGCCAAATTTAAATGCAGATTTATTTTCCTTGTTACTGAGATTCAGGTTTGGTAGAGTAGCATTGACTGCAGATGTGAAGCAAGCCTTTTTGCGGATAAAGTTAAAACCAGAGGACAGAGATGCAGTAAGGTATCTGTGGGTGGATACGAAAGACTTGTTGGAAAATGAACCTAAGGTTCAAGCATATAGAATGAAGTCAGTGTTGTTTGGCCTCAGCTCTAGTCCATTTCTGTTGGCAGCTACTATGCAGTACCATTTTAAGAAATATTCTGAAGTCTATCCTAACACTATTGAACACATAAGGAAAACTTTTTATGTTGATGATTTGCTGTGTTCCGTGGATAATACAGAAATGGCTAAACAGATATTCATGGAGGCTAGAGCTATAATGAGGGAGGCTGGCATGGAGCTTAGAAAATGGCACACCAATCATTCGCAATTACAAGAGTTTATGAGTCATTCCTGTATAGTACCTGATGCAGCAGAAAGTATTGAGGATTCTGGTATTAAGGAGTTGTGGGCAATAGATGCAAAGGTGCTAGGCATTGTTTGGCAGCAAGATCAGTGGCGGTCCTAGCTTACATGACGCCTTGGGCGAACCTCACCTTCAGCGCCCCCCCCCCCTGTTCGCCAACACACACACACATTCGAATCCCCCCAAAATAAAGGACAGACATAACTCTTTCACAAAATAACTTTTTATTGGACTAATTGTTGGAACTTCAGAACCAAAACAAAGACTCAAATTTCTGAATTTTACAAATCCTTCATCACGTAAATAGAATAACTCACTTAAGAGAATGTAATTATGATACTATGAACAGGAAAAATACAAATTAAATTGCACAACTGCCATAAATAAACTAGAGAATCAAATTTCTAAATTGTACAATTGATAGCTTTCACCTCTTCTTATCCATTTGCGGTTATTTTACAGACCTTAGTGGCTTAGTGTGAAGATTCGTTCTGTAATAAATAATATACATTTCACTATTTAACCAAACCCAGAAAAATAACATTACATATGTTAAAATATGGGCCTTTATTCCCAATAATATTAATCTGGAAGCATTTTGCATTGTTTAGGTCTTTTATGGGAAGGTTTATGGAAAATGCAATAGATGGTTTTTTATTAATAAAAATATATTTATTGATCTTTTATTATTTATTTTATTTTATTTTTTATTTTTATTTATTTCTTTATTTATTTATTCTTATTTTTATTTTTATTTTTTTTGCAGGCGCTCATGCCGCCCCTCCACAAATGCCGCCCTGTGCGGCTGCCCATATTGCCCATATGAGGAACCGCCACTGAGCAAGATGATGATTTGTTTACCTTCAATGGGAAATCTTTAGTAGAGCTGGCTGAGAATGAGACAAGGTGGACAAAACGTACAGCTCTTAGTTTGGCTTCAAAGGTCTTTGATCCTCTTGGATTCCTGGCTACATTTGTGATAAAGTCAAAAATTTGGTTTCAGAGCCTCTGGGAAATTGGACTTGGTTGGGACCAAGAGTTATCTGATCATATGGTGGTAAGGTGGAAATATTGGTTCAAAGAATTGGCACATCTTGGAGACATTGAAATCCCAAGATGGTACTTTGGAGAGTTGAACAATAGTCCAGACAATTTGGAGCTGCACATCTTTTGTGATGCAAGTGAGGAAGCCTATGCAACTTGTATTTATATAAGAGGCGCATTGCAAGAGGAAGTAAGTTGCAGGTTGGTTGCTGCAAAGAGTAGAGTAGCACCTTTGAAAGGCTTTCTGTTCCAAGGTTGGAATTGATGGGTGCCGTTATTGCTAGTCGGCTTGCAATTACAGTGCGAAAGTCTTTGGCCCTCTATGAAATTCCAAGCTATTATTGGACAGACTCCACTATAGTTTGGCACTGGTTAAGAAGTCAGGCAAGGAAATGGAAACCATTTGTTGCCAATAGGGTGGAGGAAATTCAAGCGCACACAGATCCCAAGCAATGGAAGCATTGTCCAGGCATCCAAAACCCCGCTGATTTACCAACCCGAGGAATTTCAGTGAAAGATCTTTCACAGTCAAGTTTGTGGTGGAATGGGCCAGAGTGGCTAAAACTTGGAAGTGAAAACTGGCCTTCCAATCAGCCTATTGTAGGAGAATGTCAGGCTGAAGAAGCATGGGTGAGTGAGGTGAGAAAATGCGCGGTGAACAGTTGTCAAGTTATGCAGCAGGACCCCATATTGAGGCTTGAGGACATTAGCAGTCTGGAAAGATTAAGAGTGACAGCATGGGTATATAGATTTACCAACAACATTAAGGGAGAAACAAGAAGGGAAGGAATTCTGAACAGTAATGAGATTCAGCAAGCCAGGAAATACTGGGTGGTATATATGCAGAAGGAAAAATTTGGTGAAGAGAGAGAATTGCTCACCAGCCATCCATTACAGGTTCTACCAACACATTCCGCGCTCAAGGGTTTGGATGTGTTTTTGGATCAGGATTTATTGAGAGTAGGAGGTAGACTACAGTTTTCTGGGCTTCCAGAGGAGAAAAGACATCCAATTTTGCTACCTTCTGGGGGGCACTTTGTGGGCCTTTTGATCCTGGATACTCATCATAAGCTGTTACATGCGGGAGTTAGAGAAGTGATAATAGAGATTAGACAACAATTTTGGATTCCCAAAATTAGACAAGTAGTAAAAAAGGTCTTGCATAAATGTGTGGTTTGCAAGCGTTGGAGTGCAAAGCCTTATTATGAAAAGGTGGCTCCACTTCCAAGAGAACGGTGTGTCTATACTGCCCCATTTGATGTAGTGGGAGTAGACTTTGCAGGGCTAGTCTATGTGTATGAGCGAGGGGAGTCTAACAAAGGTTATATATGTCTTTTCACCTGTGCTACTGTAGTGCCTTGCACCACAAGAGTATTCTTTATTAGTGAAAACTGCCACAAATTGGCATGAGTGAAATATTTAAATATAAATAAATAAATAAATAAATAAATAAATAAAAGTTAAATATGTCCAGTGATCAAATTTAATGCTTAAGAATTCAGTGTGGTGTGACTAGACATGAATGGGCTTTTAAGGATTATATTGGCTGGTTGGTAAAATTATTAAGTAAAAACAAACTTGTGTGCAACGACAACACAAAGGACGCCAAAAAAAAACATTATTCGAAATCACCCCGCCAGCAAGCAAAGTTCCTTTTTGACAAGGTTGTCATTGTGGCTATTATCTTTGTTATTATTATCTTTTAATTATTATCTTTATTATTATCTTTTAATTATTATCTTTGTTATTATTATCTTTTGTTGTTATTATTATTATTATTATTACTATACTATTATTATTACTGTATTATTATTCATTATTATAATCAGTATTATTTGCAGACTGTTATATATTAGCCAAACGGGCCATTATTTAATCTCACCATTATAAGTCCATCAAAGTTGTTACGGGTAAAAATCCCCCTTGCATATACTCATTAATTGTTGTCAATAAAATATAGAAATTCATATTGATTTAATAATCAGTCCTTCCCTTCTTTTATTAAAATTAACTTTGCGCCGCAGTGCCGGATGCCAATCTAGTACTTGGGCGCTGGTGACCCTGGCATATAGTTAATTATCTACGTAAACTTGTAAAGGTCCATAATAAAAACCGGACTCTTACAATTGGTGACCCGGCTCGCAAGGAACTTTTAAGTTGACGATGGAAGCATTCTATCACCCCATTGGATTGCGGGTGATAGCTTGTTGTTCTGATGCGCTCAGTCCCAAGAAGGAGCCACTGATCCATCTACTACATGGGTGGACAGGCTACCCCTAATCCTACTCGGAATTCGTACTGCTCTGAAGACTGATCTTGCATGCTCTGCAGCAGAATTAGTTTACGGTACCACACTCCGGTTACCCGGAGAATTTTTCACACCTACACCCATTAACCCCGCATGTGATCCTGCTTCGTATGTTAAGACATTACGCTCTGTTATGAAGCAAATTCGTCCCACAGCACCTAGAACTTCCACTTCACAAACTACCTTCGTTTCCCCTGATTTACAAACTTGCACACATGTTTTCTTGAGACATGATGCTCACCGCTACCCTCTTCACTGTCCCTATGATGGTCCCTTCCTTGTGCTAGACCGTAAACCCAAAACTTTCATCATTGACAAGGTGGGCAAGCGTGAAACTGTTTCTGTGGACCGCTTGAAACCAGCATACCTTGATTTTTCTCCAACAAAAGATCCTATCCTCCCTCAATCTTCTGTACCTCCACCTCAAATACAGGTACAGCAACCTATCCCTCCTCAATCTTCTGTACCTTCATCTCATATACAGGTACAGCAATCTACCCTTCCTAAATCCTATGTACCACCACCTCATCCGAGGGTACAACAATCTATCATCCCTCTTCCAATTCTCCTTCATTATCGCAACCAACTGTCTTTGAACCAGCCAGTGGCTCCATCGCACAGGCACCAAGAATCCCCTTCCCCCAATGTCCCTACTGCACCTGTAGCACCATCCATGCCTTCAGAACCAGTGCTGCAGGATATTGCCATCCAAAAGCAAACAACGACTCGTTCTGGAAGAGTCATTCGTAAGCCAGTGCGTTTTGACATTTAAGTGTTTTTTTTTACCCCTGAC
The DNA here is from genome assembly GCA_023014485.1 of Bathynomus jamesi. Lineage (NCBI taxonomy): Eukaryota > Metazoa > Arthropoda > Malacostraca > Isopoda > Cirolanidae > Bathynomus > Bathynomus jamesi. The sequence continues at coordinate 491,247 of JAJOZX010002571.1, forward strand.
AACCATGTTTTTGGGGGGCAGTACTTGTAGTGCCTTGCACCACAAGAGTATTCTTTATTAGTGAAAACTGCCACAAATTGGCATGAGTGAAATATTTAAATATAAATAAATAAATAAATAAATAAAAAAGTTAAATATGTCCAGTGATCAAATTTAATGCTTAAGAATTCAGTGTGGTGTGACTAGACATGAATGGGCTTTTAAGGATTATATTGGCTGGTTGGTAAAATTATTAAGTAAAAACAAACTTGTGTGCAACGACAACACAAAGGACGCCAAAAAAAAACATTATTCGAAATCACCCCGCCAGCAAGCAAAGTTCCTTTTTGACAAGGTTGTCATTGTGGCTATTATCTTTGTTATTATTATCTTTTAATTATTATCTTTATTATTATCTTTTAATTATTATCTTTGTTATTATTATCTTTTGTTGTTATTATTATTATTATTATTACTATACTATTATTATTACTGTATTATTATTCATTATTATAATCAGTATTATTTGCAGACTGTTATATATTAGCCAAACGGGCCATTATTTAATCTCACCATTATAAGTCCATCAAAGTTGTTACGGGTAAAAATCCCCCTTGCATATACTCATTAATTGTTGTCAATAAAATATAGAAATTCATATTGATTTAATAATCAGTCCTTCCCTTCTTTTATTAAAATTAACTTTGCGCCGCAGTGCCGGATGCCAATCTAGTACTTGGGCGCTGGTGACCCTGGCATATAGTTAATTATCTACGTAAACTTGTAAAGGTCCATAATAAAAACCGGACTCTTACACTACCACCAGAGCAATCCATTTGGAGTTGGTAAGCAACTTAAGTAGTGATGTATTTCTTTTGGCCTTTAAAAGGTTTGTGAACAGAAGGGGTTTCCCAAATAAAATCATATCGGATAATGCAAAAACCTTCAAAAAGGCTGCAAAGGAACTCCAAGAAATTTGGTCCTTGCTAAAAGAGGAAGGATTCCAATCCTACTTTTCACACCAAGGGGTACAGTGGGAGTTTATTGTTGAGAGAGCACCATGGTGGGGAGGATTTTGGGAAAGGCTAGTGAGAAGTGTAAAGTGTCCATTAAAGAAACTTTTAGCTAATGCTCATTTGAGCAAAGAAGAATTCTGCACTGTTTTATGTGAAGTAGAAGCAATGATGAACAGTAGGCCTATCACTTTTGTTTACAACAGTATGCAGGATGCAGAGCCATTGACACCAAATCATTTTCTTTGTGGTAAACGATTAACATCAAGCCCCAGTGTGCCAGAAGACTTGCAGCCTACCCAGAGCACTCAAGGAGAGTTAACCAGACGGTTCAGGTACCTTGAAGAGCTACAAGATCAGTTATGGAAGAGGTGGCAGATGGAATACTTGCCAGAACTCAATTATTACCCATCAGGCAAGGTAAAGGGCTCCAATGCAAATTGTATCAAGGTGGGAGACGTGGTAATGATTGGGGATGAAAGACCAAGGCAATGCTGGAAGCTTGGCATAATTGAAGAGTTGTTTGTTGGCAAAGACAATTTAGTTAGGTCTGCACTGGTAAAGACTTCAGGAGGAAAGTTAAAGAGACCTATACAAAAACTCTATGCTTTAGAAATCAGCAAAAACACAGATAATCAAGATGAAACATTTGAGTTACAGCCTCATGGAGAAGGCTTGGCTAACCTTGCGGAAGGTAACGACAACAATGCCTCTTCGGTGGGGAGTGTTAGAAAATCTAGAAGAGGAAGAACCATTGTTGTCCCAAGGCGATATGATGACTAAGCTGATTGATGCAGCATTGCTTGTATATATTAAGTTAAGGTGTATATATATCCATCTCATAATTGTAAGGTTAGTGAAAAATTCACTTAATAAGAGCTAGCATTTTTGGGCTCTTGTGGCATCAGTGTTTGGGACGCTGGTGGCATCATTTTGGGGCGCTGCGCGTCTTTTCTACTCGTTTGTGGGATGTCGTACGTACAGGGTGTGGTCTTGTAGAGAGCTCTCTTGCAATTCAGTTTGGTTGTTTAGATACAAGATTGTTGCACCGTGCAATAGTCCAGGTTGCGTTGTTGTTGCAAGGTTGAGAAAGAAGACCATAAATAGTACCCTTTTTGTTTACATTAAAATTCATGTAACTAAGGTCTAAGGTAGGCCCGCATCGAGTCAGCAACCCTGAGGTTACCCTGAGGTAGGACCTAATAAGATCTCAAATCCGTAAGTTTTAATTTAGCTTAACTTGGGCTTCAGATAGAACTGGCCCTTTAGAATTTGGCCGTTCACGGCTCAGCTGGGATTTTGAACCTGACAAATAAATAAAATAACACTCGTCAAGTGTGTTGAACTACGTGCAGATGAAAGCATCCGGAAAGCAGCAACCTTAAAGGTAGATGAAAGAATCCTGGCTATTTTGAGCAGAGAATTGGTTGCTGCTGAGGGACATTACCACAGAACATGCTACAGACTGTACACGCGATGAGAGCCTGCTGCCAGCTCAGTCGCAGGTGATGAACAGGTACACGGTGAAAGTGCAGAGTATGAAAGTGCAGAGAGGCAGGCCTATGAAGAACTATTTTTGTATATTAGGAATGAACTCTTTTCAAGCCCAGAAATACTACCCTTGACAGACCTCACATCAAGATTTGAAAGATCCATGCAATCTCTTGGCGTCGCACAAATCAAACAGTCGACCAAGAAACATATTCGTCGTAAACTGGAAGGAGAGCTAGGAGCTCCCATCCACGTCTTCTCTGATGACAATGGAAGACTTCTCCTCTATCCAGACAGCTTGTCAGTGGAAGAACTTGCCAAACAAGCTTACGGCTTGAAGAAAGAGCTGCAAAATGCAAGGGCTGCAAACTCAAATGCGGACGTCTTAAGCAAAGCAGCTATGCATATGAGAAATGAGATTAAGAAGCAAGACGTCAGTCAGTCATGGTCACCCGACACAGAGCAGAGCCAGAACATCATTCCAGAATCTGTCACTCAGTTTCTGTATACCCTGCTGACTGGAGAGTGCAAGTTTACAAACCTCTCTGAAAGAGTCCAGCGACTCGCCACTTCCTTCGGTAGTGATTTGGTCTTCGCTGTCACCTGTGGAAAGACAAAGCCACCAAAGCACATTCTGCTCCCATTCACTGTTAAGTCTTTGACAGGAAACACAGAACTGATACGAACTCTGAATCGGTTTGGCCACGGTGTCTCTTACTCACAGGTTGAGGAGATTGACACAGCACTTTGTCTCCGAAAGCTTGAACTCTCGAAAGATGATGTCCCACTGCCAGGAAATGTCTACCCAGGTGTCTTCACAACTCTGGCCTGGGACAATATTGACAGACTTGAGGAGACACTTAGTGGAAAGGGAACCTCTCACAGAGTGAATGGGATTGCTGTCCAGCCCAAAGTTGTCGGGGTCACGCCACAAAATGTTATGCCAGCAGTCACCAAATCAAAAAAGAGAAGCATCAGCCGCACGCCATTATTGTTACCGACCTACCGCGTTGGGCAGCGAAGTGGGCCACAGATGATCCAAAGTGGAGACGCTGATACTACAAAACAACTCCAGGATGCAAAAGCGAAGAACCTTGTTTGGCTCCTTGCCCGAATGACTAACCCTGAGATGCAGACAATTGGCAGTTGGACAGCTTCAACATCCAGATCCGCGATAATGTAACAGTGATCCAGGACATTGTGAGCTACCTGCCTACAATCAATGCTCCTGCAACAGAAATGTCTACTGTGAATGAAGTGTTAAACCAAACACTCAGCATCATGGAGTCCCTGAAGCTGGACAAGATCATCTGTGTCTTTGATCAAGCACTCTACGCCAAGGCCGCAGAGATAGTGTGGAAGCACGATAAATTCAAGAACATCATCATCAGGATGGGAGTGTTCCATACCATTTGCAACCTGCTTTCTATTGTTGGAAAGCAACCTGCTTTCTATGTTGGAAAGCGATTTCATGATTCAGGACTGAGGGACCTGTGTGTGGAATCGGGTGTGATTGCATGAGGGTCAGTAACTGCCATGATGGAAGGCCGTAAGTACAACCGAGCAGTCAGACTGCACAAGCTTGTATACGAAGCACTGATGAAACTTGCCTGGAAAGGCTTCCTTCCATGGCTAGAGGCCAGGCATACAGGGGAACTTCATCACATGGAAGAAACCATGATGAGCATTGCCAGCTTCCATGTTGATGTCTGTCAGACATCAATGGGAAAGGTTCTAGAGAATACATCATGCACACGCATCTTGAAGCTGTTTGAAGACTATCTGAACTCCCTCAGAGATGGACGCGGACTCCCAACATTTTGGATATCATACCTGGAGATGGTTCAGATCTTGTTGGGGCTGCTTCGAGCTTCCAGAGAAGGGGACTGGTTGCTCCACCTTGCAGCCATCGGAGAGATGATCCCGTGGTGCTTTGCTTATGACAAGCTGAACTACGCACGCTTTCTACCTTACTATTATGCCACGATGTCTCGTCTGTCTATCGACTATCATGACGTGTTTGACCACTTCATGCAAGGTGGCTTTTCAGTCCAGATTGGCAGCAAAAGTCCCTTTGGGCGGATTCTTGTTGACCAAACAATTGAGGAGACTGTCAACAAGGACACACAAACACCTGGAGGGACAAAGGGTTTCACCTTGAAACGTGGAGCTGTCACCAGGTACTATCTGACGTCAGAATATCGGAGTATGTACCTCTTGAGAGATGAGGAGATGAGGCCGATGTTCATTCCCAGTTTCAGCTCATGGAGACCAGCTGGTTGAATCCTTTCAGTCCTGACCATGCGGATTTGGTCAGCTTGTCGACTGCTACTTATGCACCACCAGAGATTGCCAAGGACCTTCTAGAAGCTCAGAGAATTGGAGAGAAGGCCTACCAAGCTTTCAAACAAGGACGCCTGCAAGCATATGCCCCGACGACACAGTTCCATGACAAAATGACAAAGAAGAAACTAAAAACATTCTCAGACATCAAAAAGAAGCCACGCAAGCAAGATAAAGCCAAGCAAGTGATCCTAAGGGCTGACAGGAAATTATTTGGGCAGATGATCCTTGTTGCAGAAAGCCGACAACTACGCATGAGTGAGGTCTTGGCCCATCCCCTGGGTCCTCTGCCTTGCTCGCTTGCGGTGACGGATAACTGCGTAAGACAAACAAAGCAGCTCTAGCGAGAAAACTAGAAAATAACATTTCTCCCGCAGAAGTCATACTAGAGCCATCAGCAACTGTCATTCATGGAATGAACCTGGTCCAGAAAATGAAAGGGAGTGACAAGTCTTTCTCACAGCTAGCAGAGTTAGCCTTATCCCATGTGCTTCACGAGAGTGCCAATAGGTCAGCGCATTGATGTCGTCTTTGAGGTCTACCAAGAGACGTCCATTAAAAATGTAGAAAGAATCAACAGAGGAGCAGACATGGGCATCCAGTTCAGGAACATTGCTTCTGGACACTATGTCCAGCAGTGGAGGAAGCTACTCTGCAATCGTTCCAGCAAGGCACAGCTAATCAAGTTCCTGGTGGATGAATGGAAGGGGCCGAGATTGAGAGAGAAGCTTGAAGACAAGGTTCTGTATGTCACCTGTGAGCAAATATGTTTCAAGATGACAAAGACACAATGGGAAGAGGCAACAGAGCTAAAATCCTCGCAGGAAGAAGCTGACACTCGCCTACTTCTCCATGCTCTTCATGCCACAGAATCAGGAAGTAAGGCTGTTGTCATCATTGCTGAAGACACTGACGTCTTGGTTCTATGCCTGGTGGTCAGTAGCAGCATTCCATGTCCCCTGTACCAGAAGAGCGGGACTAAAAATCGAACAAGGTTCCTTGATATCACGAAGCTGACCCGTTCACTGGGAGTTGGTGTCTGTGATGCCTTGGTTGGTATGCATACCTTCACTGGCTGCGACACCGTCAGTGCTTTCACAGGCCGTGGGAAGATGGCTGCCTTCAAACAGTTGAAGTCTGACAAGACCCACCAAGAGGCCTTCAGTCAACTCGGACGTTCATGGGAGGTATCCCAAGACCTCTTTCAGAAGTTTCAACATATCACCTGCCACATGTATCTGCCTTCAACAGACACAACTAAAGTGAATACACTTCGCTACCAGCTCTTCTGTGCCAGACGTGGAGAGGTTGAGTCAGGTCAGCTCCCACTTTGTGAGGATTGTCTGTTCATGCATGTCCTGCGGGCCAACTATCAGACCGCCATCTGGAGGCGGGGCCTGCAAAGTCATTCACTTATTCCAAGCCCGAAGGGCTGGGGCTGGACAACAGATTATGATGGCAAGCTGACTATCGAGTGGATGCGTGGCTCACCTGCACCAGATGCTGTTTTGCAGTTGCTCTCTGCAAGTGCACACGTTCGTGTAAATTACCAGAGTGTACCTGCCTCAGCAATAGCTTGAAGTGCACAGATATGTGCAAACTGCAAACCTGTGACAACCATGCCAATGAAGAAGAGCCAGCTGTAGAGCTAACGGACTCTGATACAGACGATGGTGGAGATGAATGATTTTCGTGGTATGGTGAGATGAATGATTTTCGTGGTATGGTGAAAAATAAACATCAGATTGTACGTTGTAAGCTCAAGCAAACAGATATTTAGTGCCTGAACAGTAAGGAAAATAAATGTTTACAATTTAGATTTTTGTTTCATTCAAGCTAAAATCTCTCTAAAATCAATTGTATCACACATTTTAGGAACGTTCTAGTTTGTCAAAAGTGCTTTGAAAGAGCCAATTTTTTTTCAATTGAACTTCAAAATTCTATTAAAAATGTCGCAATTCAATCACAAAATTTGTATGCTTATGTCACAGTTATTACTTAGATTAGCAAAAGGAGTTCCAGGGGTATTTATGAGTGGTTAAGATTGTATTAATCCTCCAGAGAAGGATGGTAATCTCGGAATCAATGATACGGACAAAGTGCCAGTCTGCACGATCGCTCGACGGGTATGTCCATTCAAGAAGCGATTACCACCAATAAGCTGCCACTCTGCCATGGTTATCATATCAAAACATAAACTAGAGATGTATTGTCACTGAAAAATACCAACTAGAATTTGCCACTTCAGATGGTACCGATATGTGAAATTTTGGGTCTCGGCTCATGGACAATATAGAGGAAACGCAATTCAAACAAACAAACAAACAAAACATTTTATTTCAGACTGGTAAATTTTTACTTTCGGACATGATGCGTTTTTTAATTTCCGACACCGGATTCCTACGTATTTTGACGTGCTGAACACGATGGTGACATTTATTTTTGTCGCTAATAACGCGTTTATAAGTTATAGCTTAACTTAACCTAACCTAACCTGAGCAGCATATAATCACCGTTGTATTCAGTTTTCTAGGAATGTACCACGGTAATCTGACACAACGTAGTTGCACGGTTTCCTTTTCTTTCCTTTGTTGTAGCTCCGTAACCGGTTACAATACCACTGATGTTTATCCTGTCGTAGTTTGCAGGGCATTTCACAGTGTGGACACTCCACAGAATTAAGAAGAACGCCATGTTTACGCAGAAATGCAATAGCTTCATCGTCGTTCTCATAAAAGACTGAGATGAACTTAAAATAATCGCAACAACACGAGTTACAGCGGTCAATGTTCACAGGAGCAGCCATAGCACAATACTGCGCATAACGTAGGAATCTGGTGACGGAAATAAAAAAACGCGTCATGTCCGAAAGTAAAATAATACCTTCAGACTCAACAGGTACAAACATTATACAAGAAATTCATAGAACATTAAAAGATAGTTGTCTGGAGCACTGACTAAGTAGGCCAGTGAATCACTGTGTATAATGAACATACAATTGCCAACGCCAATGCTTCCAGATTTGAAATTTATAAAATATATCGGAGACCAGTCCACTAACCATGGCTTCTATTATCTTATTGAGTGACTCACCAAGCCTAGTGATAAATCTAAATGCAAAATTGCGAATGAGACTGGCACAGTTAGGCACCTTATTAATTAATATAAATTAATATAAAAGGTCTTTGTTTCGCGATCATCCGTTTATAAAGGGTTTGATGACGTCATAACTATGGCGTCACTGGCTGGTCCAAATGGCATAAGGATGACGTTATTTTCATTAATTTTGTACTTTTTTTATTTGATTTGCACAGGAAAATAAGGTAATTTTCCTTAGTAATTTTGGTTAATATGTAGCAATTTAATGAGGATTCAGAATATATTAATATTTTTTAATGGTTCGGAGTGGTGTTAAAACGAATATTATCCATAAAATCTTGCAAAATGTCAATCTTAAGTCAGCGAATTAATATACAAATTAATGTTTTAATTTAATTTAACTTATTTATTATTTAGTTACGACATTTTCTCGTTGTATACGAATCCGTTGGGTCGTACATAAATACTGCACGAGTACGAATCAGTCGGCCAAAAATTAGGACATGTTCTTTCCTTCATTTCAATCCAAGAGAAATTTCGCTTTAACCAGCGATTTTTGTAGGTGATATACGAGAGGGTTATCAATAAAAATAATGCAACTTGATAATGGATAATTACTTTAATGGTAATGTTTTCAGAAGTAATATTATCGTATTTTACGCCTCATAAGACGCTACTTTTTTACTGAAAAACGTCTCCAAAAATCACTTCAGGGCTCATATGTTATTTTGTTTAATGTTCTTTTAATAAAGTTATGGGAATATATTTTTTGTCAGGCTGATAAATCTTCGAAATATTTTTTTTTTTTCCTAAATACAGGGTGTCGGAGAATTATCTGTACAATTTTTGGCTGTTATTAAAAGTCAACCATGAAGTGTAGAAATTCCAGTGTTGTCCCATTTTACAGAGAATCTCATTAAGTTTTTTCTGATACCAAGTTTTGACAAGTTTTTTAGAAATTCCAGTGTGTCCGAACATTATCTGTACAATTTCATCTTTTAATAAAATTCTTGATAACACACGTAAAATTCTTAAACAAGATTATTTAGAATCTGTATTTTCAAAAGTTTCTTTTATTAAAGTAACGTTGTTACAAACATTCGATATGTGCACCATTAGTGATTCACAAAACATCCAATCGATACTCCAAATGTTGCCATGTACGCTGCAGCATAGCCACATCAATTCGCTCAATAGCAGCTGTGATTCTTGCTTTTAAGTCATCAATGTCTGTCACCAATGTTTCCTCTAAGGTGTGCGCGTGTGCGCGCGCACACGCATTGTGAAACCCGCGCGCATAGCAAAATAAAATGCGCACAGGCTCAAGCGTATCATGAGTCACAACAGTAAATGAAGTAATTTAAAAAATATACCGTCACACAAGGTCTGACCATTTGCATCAATATACTCTATAGTCGCTCTTTTAAGTATTAACCCCTTCCGCCTGACTTCGCCGACATCCGCGCAATTACGTAATACAGATTTTTTTTACTCTATGTATTTGCATTTTTTTTTCTTTTATACATTAACGCATTGAATATACACCACCTCTCTCTTATTTTTGCATAAAAACGAATAGTAATTATCTCATAATTCATAAAAAATAATTATTTTTTATTTTATTCTTATTTTGTGAATGGATAAAATTGTGTATTAATCTTGATAGTCTATTTTAAATTGCTAAATGCTAAAAATTGTTTTGAGAAATGATAACTAAAATTGTCATTTTCAATTAATGTTATTTTTATTTTATTTCTTTTGTTGAATTTTATTTTATTATTTTTTATTTTATTCATATTTTTAGAATGGATAAAATATTTTCTTTTTTAAGAATATATAATATTGTAAATAGTTTTTAATATCCATTTAATAGTACCGTAATGATCAAGCTTTCACCTTATGAAAATAATATTTATTAAGTATTTAATATTTATATATATTTCATTTTGAAGATAATAGCGCTCAGAAAACTTTGCACAATTTTTCATCATGAATCTAAATGTATGCATAATGAAAATTTCTTACGCACACGGACTAAAAAAAATTAGAGGGAACATTGTCTGTCACCCACGTACATTTCTAAAAAACTTGTCAAAATGTGGTATCAGAAAAAACTTAGAGATTCTCTGTAAAATGGGATAATACTGGAATTTCTACATTTCATGGTTGACTTTTAATAATAGCCAAAAATTATACAGATAATTCTCGGATACCCTGTATGTATTCTTTGCTAAATATAGGATGCGCCTTACTACTTATAGCGTCTTATGAGGCGTAAAATACGGTAGATGTAGATGAATAATTCATAACCTTTCTGACTGCTAGTTTGCATGCTACTACATTTCATTTGGAAAACTTGAAGCCACTGGGCCTATCGAATTATCCAAGTCATGAGCTAATAATAATAGAATCCTGCAAAACATCAATCTCAAGTCAGCTAACTAATGTATAACTATTTACGGTAAATATTTGGCTGGACATGGGCTACATTTTTTATCAAAATTACATTTTTCTAGTATAGTTTTCTCGGTAAATCTCTAGGCGTACTCCATTTTTCAATATTAAACATACACTCATAAAACATATACCATTTGAAAGCTCATATTTTTCTGAGTCTAAAAATGTAGTAATCCAAAAGTATCAATAGCAAATAAAAAGTAACTAGGTTTAAATATAAAACCCTATACCGATCAATTTGTGATGCATGATCTTTACGGGGGCTGCCCCCATACCCCCGAGACCTAAATTATACGGTATTATTATAGTATTATACCCGTCTAACGTCCAGCAATTATTATATGTTCATTAAGTAGATTTTTTAATTCTAAGACACTTTCCTTCTATAGCATTTCCGTTGCAAATGCTTCATTTTCAAGATATAAACATTTTTTTGGTGTGTATCTAGTGTGTTCGTACGTTTGTTTGTGTGTGCATTTGTGTGACTGTTCCATGTCTGCCCAATCACTGCGCTCCATCCATTTCGAATTTGAATTACTTTGCTACTAGAATGGTTTTGTGTGACGCATGCTCATTCGATTATTACAGTTGTATTGTCGCTTTCTACGAAAATTTAGAAAAAAGTATTGAGTTTCTGCATGCTCACGGTGTTCTACCGACAGTAGTGAAGTGTCCACATTGTAAAACGGAGTGTACATATCATCAAGACCAGAAATTGTGGCATTGTAGATAGGTTAGAATAGGATACGATAGGTCAATTTTGAAGGTGAAATTTGTTTTTCCTATGGTTTTTGATGTATTTTGAATGAATCTGACCTTCAAAACCGTGGGGAAATGACTTGTTTCTGTGATTTTCCCCACCTGAGAACTCTCGGTTCCTACCAGGGTCCCCCAGATTGCCAGCTGGGGGGAGGGGGGTTATCTTAAAAACGAGTCATTTCTGACGGTTTTGAAGGTCAGATTCGTTCAAAACACATCAAAAACCGTAGGAAAAACATAAATTTCACCTCCAAAGGGAGACTGGTGTAATATTATAAATTTACCAATTATACAAATGATAATGTAATAACATATTCATGTTAGGTTATGTTAGCGTAACAATTACCAAAAATACCAACTTACAACACAGACTGAAGATTTATAACTTAGCCAATCTTTATAATGTAGTTAATGACGTCACACGTCAAACAATTAATTAAATCATTACTTTTTATTTGCTATTGATACTTTTGGATTACTACATTTTTAGACTCAGAAAAATGTGAGCTTTCAAATGGTATATGTTTTATGAGTATATGTTTAATATTGAAAAATGGAGTACTCCTAGAGATTATCCGTTTTCTCTGCTTTGGGAAATTATTTATATTAAGGTCTCCACCAAGTTGACAATACTGGCTATTATTAAACATTTCAGCATAACTTTAGGAGTCTAATGGTATATGTTGTTATTTGTGCAATTGCGTATTTATAATGTTATAGGCTTTTAAAGAAATTATTTTCTTAACTCCATTTTGGTCATAATTTTTTGAATGATGTCATCATAAGTGTATCTACTTGGGTGGAAAAATCACATTTGGCTACAAAAAATGAGGTATGCAGCTACAGTATTTTCCATTTTCTTCATTAGTTGGTTTTCCAATATGGTGTGTGAAGGATGTGAAATATATTTTGAAGATGTGATTATAGATATTAACAATATTGATAATTCTGCTATAGAGATTTTTGTCAAACATGGTGTGTTACAGTCGTCTTTTAAGTGTAGAAAGTATAGATCTGAGTGTTCCTATGATGAATCCATTGATATTAGGGTTAGGTTAGGTTAGGTAAGGTAGGTTCTCTAGCAATTTGGATACTGGAATGCATTTTTCTAGTAGTATTTGATGTGCAATATTAAAATCTGGCCTTCATTTTATGGGGAAATGAACCCAAATATGTTAAAACTTTGAAGTCTCATAACTTTTGATTGGTTTATTTCCGCATAAAATAAAGGCCAGATTTGAACAAAGCACATCATACACTACTAGGAAAATGTATTTTGGCATCAAAATTGGGTGGAGACCCTAATGTAAATATTTACCTTGCTTTGTTTGAATCTGATACCCATTTCTTGTGCAAATGAATAGAAACTATTTTTTTTTCCATTCCAAAATATGGTGTGTTTCTACTCATTTGCACAAGAAATGTGTGTCAAATTCCAACAAAGCAGAGAAAACTACACCAGGAAAATGTAATTCTGATAAAAAAACTAGCTAACCTAACTAAATTAACTAACCTAACCTAACCACAGAGCACATCAAAATACACTAGAAAAATGTATTTTTTATTTCAACTTCAGGCCATGTCATTTTTATTTTCGGCATTTTTGTTTAAACTAATGAAAATATCATTACTTAACCTAACCAATCATCAAGGGTGTTCAGTTGACCTAACTGGGCATTCAGTTGGCCTAACTGGGCATTCAGTTGACCTAACTGGGCATTCAGTTGGCCTAACTGGGCATTCAGTTGGCCTAACTGGGCATTCAGTTGGCCTAACTGGGCATTCAGTTGGCCTAACTGGGCATTCAGTTGGCCTAACTGGGCATTCAGTTGGCCTAACTGGGCATTCAGTTGGCCTAACAGGTTAATGTTGGTTATTTCACCTAAATATCTTCTGATCTTTTCACTGTCACATTTCGGGCAAGTTAAGGATGAGAGAATAATGCCATAATTGATAAAAATATCCAATGCTTTCCCTTCATCTAGGGCACATGACGAATCAAGTTCTCAAAGTCAGAAACTATACAAACAGCACGTCATAATTCTATCATAAACACAACCAAACTGAATCTAATTAGAAAAAAAAAAATAGACAGAACAGAAACTAACCAACTAATTAAGTTGCAGAGTAGTGAATAAATAGCCCAATCAGGAAAAATATTTTATGAAAAAAAGTACATTATAGCCAAAACAGGAAATATTCACTATGAAAATGTAACTTGTAATTTTTTCTATAATCTTGCATTTCTACAAAAAATGATTAGTACCATCATAAAGAGCATGAAAAATAGTGCTAGTGAAACACAACCTCTCATTTCTTGTTAGCCCCTGTGTCCAGCCAAATATTAACCCTTTTTACTAGGGTGGAGTGATTGTTTAGTTTAAAAAATCAGGGGTGTTAAATAGTTGTCAAATGTCTAAAAATAAGCATTGGTGGTGGTTTTTGGTGGTTGCTGGTGATATCGCATCAGCAACCACACACTGTATGTGCCACGCCCACATGCGACTCAAAAAACCCCTTTATTTTACATATTTGGGGCTCTGTAATAGCTAGAAGCACAATCTAAAAAGTGCATCTTATGATTTTTTGATGCTGAGAACAACAAAATTATATTCAAAAGTGTACATTGATGTATAAACATATTTTTTGAGAGTTAAATTAAAATCAGTAGCTGTTTTTGTCCAACCTACTTTATATTTACTTCTATTTTTCAGAATTTTTATAACCTATTCAATTAACACTAGTTTAATATCTTCAAGATTTTTAGTTACTTATGAAATGTAGAAGCGAGACAACAAAAGTCTTACACGGTGGCCATAGTTTTCCATCCATTGACAGTTTTCCTAATGGAAAATTACCTACCGCTGGACAAGTTGTTCAGTGTCTACTTAAGGAGCCAAACTGGAAAACTAAGGAAAATATCTAGAAAGTTGCAGATGAGTTGAGGAAACAATGGATTTGGTGTAATGTTTATCCACTATCCTTGCGCACCATTGAGATGAAGGTGGACAAACTAGCAGCAGACTTTTCATGGTAAGTCATCATAACTTTCTATCCTGGGTAGTACTAAATTAATTACAAGAATGTCTTAGCCAAGAGTAAATTTTTTATTTTAAATATAATTTTGTTGTGATGTGCTCTGTAAACCTCTGAATTAATTTATCTATGTATTTCAGCCAAAATTTCTAAACAAAAATATTTAAGCGATTTGTGACCACAATTTTTAATTTTTAATTAAGAAAATAATATTGATTTTTTTTAATATTTCAACTTCGAAAATGCATCAACAGGTTTCATCGATAATCTGTCACAAAGAGAGGTTCAACCTATTTGGCAAAACTAGAATTGTTTGTCAAAGAGCTTGATTGTTTATTTGATATTTTTTCTGAGGATCTTTCTCAATGATGAAAATTGGAGGAGTTTAAACTGAGGATGACTCAGGATGATTTCTCCTTCAATGAGGATCAAAAATCTGTGAGGCTAGGTTACTGTTCAAGATTTGAGGAAAAGCTCACAGAGGCAGATGTTAGATACAGGAGAAGAATAATTGACGAACAACGAGTGGAATTATGGTTAGTCAGAGAGTACATCATGACTTGAACCGTTTTAATTAAAATATATATATATATATATATTTTTTTTTATATTATATTGGCATAGTAAATCTAGTCATCTAATCATATTAATTGTTTAGTGAACGAAGCTGGAGAGAAGAGGCAAGTGCATCACAACCTCAACCAGACAGTCCAGACACTACTGGTAGCTCTAGCGAAACTCCATCAGAAGACTCTTGAGATGACCCACAGCCTGCTGCATGACTCCAGATTCCTGGGATCTTGGGAGCATTGCTCCAGTAAATTTGACCATGAGAAAAAGTAAATTTGGGTTTGGGTTTTGTTCATCCGCTAGACATTATGCAATTTTTTTGCGTATACGTTCTTGTACAAACCAATTTTTTTAAATTACAAATTTAGTTATTTTAAGTTTAGTTGGTAATTCCATATTTAACAATTATTTTTATTTTTTGTTAAGCTTCAATGTTTTGATGATTAAAATTTTATTAAAACGTATATTTTTTTAATATAAAATTATCAGGATTGGACTATGTTCCATTGATCTCGGCCAGGTTTGATAAATTGGCCAGATAATTACTTGTGCGGTTTTAAGTAATCCACCATGACTAGAATTGAAAAGTTTAGTTAAGTTTAAACTTACTTTTACTTACTTTAACTTATCTACTTTTACTTACTCTTCCTTACTTTTACTAAGTTTAAAGCACTTACTTTTACTTACTTTCATTGTACTATATTTACTTACTTTTACTCACTTTTACCATACTATATTTACTAACTTTTACTTATTTTGTATTTTTTCAGGTAGTCAATAATCAATAATGGATCCTAATATGATGAAGTTGGAGAGAAAAGTGAGTGTGTTAAAAGGGGTTACTTTTGTGGTCAATGCAAGAACAAATATTCAAAGAAGCAAAACTGGGAGGAACATTTTAATTCCCCAAAAAATATTTGTTACAATACAAGAGGTCCCAGAGTTTGGGCCCACAGCTTAGATATTGCAGTAAAGAAATACCAGGATGAAGTGCAGCAAAGAGATACGGCAAAGCAGTCATTTAGTTTGTTCACAAAATGTGCTAGTGCTAGACCTCAGAAAAATGAACCAACTTCATCAACTGCTAATCTAGAAAATGAAACTTTTTCACTAGATGTTTCACAGACTGAAGAAAGTGCTTCTCCTCCACCTAAGAAACAAAAGGTAAGTGAGGAATCTGCGCATCAGACTAACAAAACTGCTTTAGAGGAATTTGAAAATTCCCAAATCCAGAAGACATTGAATGCAATTTTGCGCCTAACAAAAGAAACTCACCAAGCTGTTGTGGTTAATAAAGAGAAGAGTCAAAATATGCCTTCAAGTTCAAGTGTTGCATCCAAATCTAATAAAGCAAAAAGCAACAAATTTGACATTTCCATAGCCCATTTAAGCAAGTGTAAATCAATACAAGAAATCCTGAACAATGATTTGATCAAATCTACATTCAAATTGGTGGAAAAGAAGGATCTAGGGCATGCTGATGATTCATTTTCAGTACCAAGTGATATAATGGAAAACATTGCAAATAGTGACACTAATATGCCTGATGTAGATATAGCTGTTGAGGATGAAGATGATGATAATCAAGAAGATATTGATGATGCTTCTGATGATAAAATGTTTACATTATATTGCATAGCTTGCACAGACCCCAAAGCATGTGCTTCAGACAAACATTCTAACATAAAAGGTTACTTCAATTTTAAAGATTTAACCTATGTATGCAAACAAGGAGAAAATCAAGAGAGATGGTTTAGAAATCTGAAAACCCACCTGAAGAGACATTTAATTAAACTTCAGCATCATCAAAGAGCTGCTGTTTATGAAGTGATGAAAACATCTTCTCAGAACACTACTAAACGCATAGAAGACTTATGTGGCAACATCTTATACTACATAATGAAAACAAACACTGCATGGGCTCTATATCCAGTACTTCTAGCTGTATTACATAGGTCAGGTTGTGAGGTTGGAAATTTGAATCATAGCACACATGCGTGCGAGACAATTTGTGAGCTATTAGATAATCAACTTAAAGAACAAACTGTAAAGTGGTTCTTAGAACAAACTTCAGTAACAATAACAGCTGACATTGGAACAATTTTGGGATTAAGCATGCTAGTTGTATTAGTTATGAGTGAAGAAGATAAGACTGTAAAACTTGCTGGGATAAATTTAGTACGCAGCAAATCAGGAGTTTATTTGGCCAATGAAATTTTTAATGTGTTGAAGTCTCCTAATCACTTGAAACTATCTGAAGAAGCAATTAAATCCAAGGTATCTGGAATGGTTGGAGATGGGGCTTTTTGTAAGGACAACGAGCCATTTAAAAATGAAATGAAAAAGTTGTTTGGAGAAAATTTCAAATTTTGATGGGACTTAATGCATCTTGTGAACAGAGCCCACGTTGATGCATTGAAGAAAATTTGTAAACTAAGTGAGCTTTTAGACTTTATTCAGAATCACACTTCAAATCTGAGATCAGGCCTTGACTATACCAATATGGTTCTTGACAATATCATTGGTTTTAAGAGACCAAAACTCAAATCTGATACTCGCATGGTTAATTACGAATTTGATCAATTTGACAGATTTGTGGAAAATTGTGTTTTTTTTGATCATCCACAAGAGAAAGAAATTAGTGCCAAGTTCTATGTATTAATTTCCTATGTAACAAAGATTATGTTGCAAGTAGCTCAAAAAACCACAGTTAGTGCAGAATTTGTAGAAAATATATTTTATAAAGAAGGAGGGAAAACTGTTATGTTAAGAGTGATGGAAACAATTTCCAAATTAGCTAATGGAGGAAATGCAAATGATGTAGTTTCTGAATTTAAGCACGATACCACAGGGCAGCAAAAGGAACTAACAGCTGAGGATTACATCCTAAATGAAGTTTACAAATACATCAAGAAACGTTCTGATTACTACCAGGTTGCTGAAGTTGCTAGACCATCCAGAACCAGATCTGAAAGTAGTTTTACAAAAGACTCAGTGATAAATTGGCTGACAGAATATATAGAACAGCTGTGGAAAGGAATCACAGAGAGATTAAAGCATTTTGATAAAGATGGATCAACTGCCTGGAGTGAAGCACCAGCTGAAGGGACATTCTCCATTCTTGGTTACATTGTTGAACACAAAGGATCCATTAAGCCATCTCATTTGACTAAGCTGTGCAGAATTGTGAAGGAGGGTCCAGCTCCAGGCACTAGATCTGCTGTAATGATCACACAGAAAGCCATTGATCAGTGGCCAAGCATACATGGCGGTAAATTCACAACAAATGCCTACATGCAAGGTCTAACATCGTCCACTGTTGCTGCTGCAATGAATAAATAAACTTAAGGTGAGTTATAAACTGTATATTATTGTATTATTATGTTTAGCTAAAACAATTTGTAATTGTTATGTCGTCAATTCAAGAGTTTACTATCATTAACCTATCTAGTGGTGTAAGGGAAAAAAAGTAAATTCAGAGCTATGCTCCAGTAAATTTTTTCAAATCTGGAGTCATGGCCTGCTGATTCCTCTCATTGTAGTTACCAAGATCTGGAGAACCTGTGCAGAGCTGTTGATAGGTAAATTAGCACTTGTGAATTGTGATTGTTCTTTAATAACTGTACTTAGTTGTATGTGCCATGTCATTTTGGTAGAATTAAAATGGATATCATTTTTCTCAACTTCAAAATACAATCTTGCAGGTATTCAATTTCCGACAGAGCAGGTGCAGCGGTAGCATCAGCAGTTTTAAAAGATTTTGGCATTATCACTGATGATGACAACACTAATGTCATTGACAGGTAAGATTTCAAAATTATCATGATTACATTTTCATCCACATTTCCTAAGCTTTTTTAACAAAATTACAATTACTACTACTAATAAGAAGTAAAGTAATTTTATTTAATTATACATATTATACATTGTAACATGGAAAAGTAAATTTCAAATATATTGGGCTCAGGCATAAAAGTCAGTGTATTTAGCCCATCACTGTTCATTGTTTCCTGTTGTACATATTCCTGTTTATCAGTGCTACCTCTTTGCCTTATAAATTTGTAAACAATTTTCATTAATACAGGAGTAAACTATGAAGGCAATGGTGTAAGTACCGTGAACAGATCAGAGCTGAGGAAGAAGTATTCTTTGGTTTAGTGGACAGCATTTATGTTGATGGCTGACAGGATGGTACTGTGACAATTACAGAGTTAGAGGGGCGACATTATCAATAAACCAAAGTAGAAGAGCACTATGTTATAGTTGGAGGACTGGGTAAGCCACTGTTTTCTGTATGGTATGTTTTAAATTTTTAGTGGATAGCATAAATTTGGTCTTAGTAACATTAAGGAGTAAGAACTATGCGATAGTTATATATGTTCATTGGTCATACCTGGTAATCTACTGATCTCAAATACATTTATTATTTCCTTAAATTTTGTTTAAAATGTTTCAGGAGAACATTATCTGACACATGTTACCCTAGAGAATGGGAATAGTGTATCAATTGCACTAAGTCTCTATGAAGCAGTGAAGGACACTGATCTGGAAAACAACCTGCAAGTCATGGGGTCAGATGGAACTGCAGTGATGACTGGACATAATTCGGGGGCAATCAGAGTCTTTGAAGAGCTTATTGGAAGACCACTGCAAAGGATCATATGCCTCTTACATTGTAATGAGCTACCTCTTTGTCATGTTTTCATGGAGCTCAATGGGACTACAAAGAGCCCTGATAGTTTTTCAGGGCCAGTAGGAAAACAGCTAGGTGGTATGGTTTCTGAATAGGATGATGTCAAATTTAAGCCAATCAGAAATCAGAATTTAGCTATATTGCCCAATGATGTAATTGATGATCTCAGTCGTGACCAATACTATGCTTATAGAATATGCATGGCAGTCATGCTAGGGACTACTGAAAAGGACCTTGAGCTTTTAGAAGTTGGGCCATTAAATCACTCAAGATGGCTGACATTAGGTTGTAGAATACTCAGATTCTATGTTTCACAGAAAAAGCCAAGTTCAGTATTGATAACTGTTGCTGAGTTCTGTTTAAAAGTGTATTTCCCCAGCTGGTTTGAAATCAAGAAGAATCACTCGGTGACTGATGGTTCAAGAAACTTCTTTTCAATGCTGAGCAGAATCTCCAAGTTTCCTAATAAGAAAGTAAAAGACATTGCCCTAAAAACCCTAAGAAAGAATGCTTTTTTTGCTCACCCCAAAAACATTATAATATGAGGACAGGGAGAGAAGAAACACCAGTAAATAAGATCCTGGCACTGAGTGGTGAAGTAGAGAAAACAACCCAGGACATCAGAGTCAAAATGGATTTCACTGGCGGAGATTTGGAAATTGAGGATGATGTGAATGATGATGATTATGACAGTTTGAGTTATACAAGAGACCACACTGTCAGGAAATTTAAGGTGCCTATAATCAATGAAAATGCTAAATCATATGACCAGATGAGTAACCTTGATAACTTGACAGCAGAGCCTCCAATAGTTACCCATCTTACATTAACTGAACTTGCGAACATTAGAAAAAATCCTTTGAAGTTCAAACAGCCATGCCACAATCAAGTGGTAGAACGCCATATCAAGCTTGTGACTGAGGCATCTGCAGCTGTCATTGGGTTCAATAGAAGAGATGGCATGATCCGGCAGTGTATAAAATCCCATAAACTGATAAAAAAGTTTAATACAAAGCAAGAATTTGTTTAGATTCTACATTTATTTGATGAAATTTTATAGTGTAAATTTGTAATATATGGTCAATATGCATTACTTTTTCATGAAAATGTGTTAAAACTCTGTTTTACACTTTTGGAAATAATTTTATCAGTCTCAGCATAAAAAAAATCATAAGAAACAGTTTTTAGATTGTGTTTCTACCTATTATAGAACCCAAAATAGGCAAAATACAGGGTTTTTTACAGTTGTGTATGGATGTGGTACATATAGGGTGTGGTTGCTGATGCAGTATCACTTGCAATCACCAAAACCACTACCAATGTTCATTTTTAGACATTTGACAACTATCTCGCACCCCTGATTTTTGAAATATTGATTTTCATAAAAATACACTCCACCCTACTATTTACTACTATGAAAGTAGCCTACAAACTTAAGCTAAGAATATACAATATTTACAGTCTACAAACACATACATGAAAGTAAATTTTTCTTAAAATTAATTAATGAGCTACTGTTTAGGTACTTTTGCATTATCCTCCCAACACTAATTTTTTTTTATAATGGAAGGAAAATAAAGTACGTTAGCAAAACACTTGTGGCAGGCTGTTTTTAACCTAACCTAACCTAATCCCAACACTAATTTTTTTTATAATGGAAGGAAAATAAAGTACCATAACCAAAACCAAACCAACATTATATAAAAAATTAGTGTTGGGAGGATAATGCAAAAGAACCACTGTTTACTACATCGTATGGCAAGTCATTCCAAAAATCTACTGCTCTATGACTGAAAAAGTATTTTCTTAGATGGAGTCTGCATGGCTGTTTTCTAATTTTCTTATGTCCATGAAGGCAGAAGGCAGAATAGAAGATAATATTTTGGGTAATTGTATACAACATCCCCCTCACCTCAGTTTTATGAAATTGACTTCACAATCGATGTAAAACCTTTATTTATAGCATGTAATTACTTTATTTATTTTTGGAAACCCTTACCTTATTACCTTACCTTACCTAACCTAACCTAGAAAAATGTATACTAGAAAAATGTATTTTTTACTAAAAAAGTGCATAACTTAACATGTTATTACATTATCATTTGTATAATTTAGGTTTCGGGGGTATGGGGGCTCTGACCCCATACCCCAGAGACCTAAATTATACAAATGATATGTAATAACATGTTGAGTTATGCACTTTTTTAGTCTTCATCTAGGGCACATGATGAATCAAGTTCTCAAAGTTGAAACCACACGAACAGCACGTCATAATTCTATCACAAATGCAATCAAACTGAGGTATTACCTAAACTGAATCCAATTAGAAAAAAAAACCCAGCAGAACAGAAACCAACCAACTAATTAAGTCGCAGAGTAGTGAAAAAATAGCCCAATCGGAAAAAGTCACATCAAATGGATATTGTTAATTAAATAATATCTCCATAAATATGATTGGCAAAAAATTTTTCACTTAAAGGAAAGGTTTTATTTATTATTTTCTACACATTGCAATAATTTTTATTAGAAACTGAGGTGAGGGGTATTGTATACAATTACCATATTTTGATTACAATATTGTATAGAACATAGCTTTACAAATAGAAAACCATTGGTTCTTGTTTCCATAGACTTCAGTAAAGCATTCAACTCGGTAAATAGAGGAAAGATGATAGAATTGATAATGAGATACAAGGTTCATCTTGTGTTCTACAGAAGCTAAGGCTAACAAAGACCCTAAGATCCACTCTAAGGTTAGCCCGAGAGAAAGGAAAGAGTAGGGGGTTAAAAGAGGAGAATAAGGGGTTAAGTAGCAAAACCTATCATTCGTAGGTTAACATTCATTCAGAAAAAGAGAAGGAAAGACACCATCATCATCTGCTAGCCACTGCTGACAAGTTGGAAAAATAGTCGAAGAGGATAGGAAAGGAGTGAAAGATGAAAAGAAGTAAAATAAGAATGCTTACAAACCATGCAAACTACAGATATGCAAAAGAGAGAGAGAGAGAAGAAAAAGGGGTGGGGGGGAAAGTAGGAAGAGTATAGGTAACAAAAAGTGGGTTAGTTTACCCTATGAGCTACATTTATGTTTGTTAGTCTATTTTTTTTTTTTATTGCTGGCATATTACAAGCTGGTAGTAATCATCAACAGACTCATCCTCGACCACCACCCCCAGAGCTCCTGTTGCTAATTGGGTTAATATTCGTCTTTTAATCCGCTCACACGCGGTTAAAACAGTATATTATATTGAATTGCCATTCAAAACTGACTAAGAAAATGTATATCTTATGTTGTGCAAATTTGTTGAAATGTACTTTTTTTAATAAAATATATTTCCTGTTTTGGCTATGATGTACTTTTTTCATAAAATATTTTTCCTGATTGGACTATTTTTTCACTATTCTGCGACTTAGTTGGTTGAGTTTTGTTCTGGCTATTTTTTTTTTTCAAATTGGATTCAGTTTAGTGGTTTGTGTGATAGAATTGACATGCCATGCCATTTGTGTGATTTTGACTTTGAGAACTTGATTTGTCATGTGCCCTAGATGAAGACAAAGGATTGGATGTTTTTATCAATTATGGCGTTATTCTCTCATCCTTAACTTGCCCAAAATGTGACAGTGAGTGCCTAATACGAAAAGATCAGAAGATATTTAGGTGAAATAACCAATATTAACCGGTTAGGCCAACTGAAGCCGGTTAGGCCAACTGAATGCCCGGTTAGGCCAACTGAATGCCCGGTTAGGCCACTGAATGCCCGGTTAGGCCAACTGAATGCCCGTTAGGCCAACTGAATGCCCGGTTAGGCCAACTGAATGCCCGGTTAGGCCAACTGAATGCCCGGTTAGGCCAACTGAATGCCCGGTTAGGCCAACTGAATGCCCGGTTAGGCCAACTGAATGCCCGGTTAGGCCAACTCAATGCCCGGTTAGGCCAACTGAATGCCCGGTTAGGCCAACTGAATGCCCGGTTAGGCCAACTGAATGCCCGGTTAGGCCAACTGAATGCCCGGTTAGGCCAACTGAATGCCCGGTTAGGCCAACTGAATGCCCGGTTAGGCCAACTGAATGCCCGGTTAGGCCAACTGTACATCCTTGATGATTGGTTAGGTTAAGTAATGATGTTTTTGTTAGTTTAAACAAAAATTATGAAAATTACATGGCCTGAAGTTGAAATAAAAAATATATTTTTCTAGTGTATTTTGGTGCGCTCTGTGGTTAGGTTAGATTAGTTAGGTTAGTTAATTTAGTTAGGTTAGTTAATTTAGTTAGGTTAGCTAATTTTTTATCAGAATTACATTTTCCTGGTGTAGTTTTCTCTGCTTTGTTGGAATTTGACACACATTTCTTGTGCAAATGAGTAGAAACACTCCGTATTTTGGAATGAAAACAAGCTTTAATTAGGTTTTACTCTATCACCTAAAGATTTCATGCTACAAGGGGTGTTGTAATACCTCATCTGTCCCCAAATGTTAACCACCCATTGATGGGAGGGGAGAGAGTATTTTGCTGGGAATGGGAGTGGGACTGGGACTGGTTGTTATATATATTTACCCTACATTATTATGTAAGCGTTACTGTAGTCTATAACAACAAAATTTATGGTTTAGCATGTGCAATCCAATGTTGGTCTCGATAAGATGGTTCACATTTGGGGATAAATGGGGGATTTATGACACACCCTGTAGTAAGAAAACCATATGTGATAGGGGAAAACTAACTATATTTTTGAGATCAGCGCACTCAAATTATATAGAATCACCAACTAATTTGTAAAAATCGATCGACAAGTTTTCAAATGTGTACTGGTGTAATTTCATACTATGACCTCTAGTCTGGTTATTGTGATCTTTAATGAAAAGAGAATCAAAATCTATCTTATCCAACCCTTTTATCATTTTATACACCTCTATCATATCACCCCTTAACCTCCTCCTTTTTAATGAGAACATGTTTAGATACACCAGTCTTTCCTTATATGTCAATTGTCTTAGAGATGGGATCATTCTTGTTGCTCATTTCTGTACTTTTTCCAGTTTTTCAATATCTTGTATCAAATAGGGACTATTAAATTGATTACAGGATTCGAGGAGGGGTCTCACATATGAAATGCATAGTTGCTTTATAATATTGGGTGATTTGTATTCAATGTGTGTGTGCATGAGATTGAGTCTAGCATTTGCTTTATATCTGATTTCCATACAGTGATTTGAGGGTTTAAGTTCATTAGTCACAGTGACACCCAAGTCTTTCTCTTTATCATCATTTTTAATCCAAATTCCATTCATATTGTATTCAAATTCTGGATTTTTTGGCCCAATATGCATAACCTTGCACTTATCAACATTAAATCTCATCTCCCACTTATCTGCCCAGGCTGTTACTCTAAGTCTTTTTGTATTGTCATTGCTCCTGCTACTGACTTAACATTATGGCCTAATTTTGTATCATCAGCAAATTTTGAGGTTTTACATGATAGGCCCTTCTCTAGATCATTTATATAGACAACAAAAAGCAGAGGTCCCAGCACAGACCCCTGTCAGACCGCTGTGGGACTCCGCTCAATATGGGTCTCCAAGTAGACTTATTTCCATTTAGATGAACTGTTTTCTGTTTCTCAGCCATTCTTCTATCCAGTCAGCTATATGACCTTATACCATGGGCTCTAACTTTTGCCAACAATCTTGCATGAGGAACAGTACTTATCAAATGCCTTTGCAAAATCTAAGTATACTATATCTACTGGCTCTTTATTGTCCAAATGCAATAGGATTCCATCATAAAATTCAATCAAGTTGGTTAGACAGGACCTTCCATTTCGAAAGCCATGCTGGCTATCATTTATAAGGTTGCACTCTTCAAGGAACTCAGTAACTTTACCTCTAATGATACTTTCAAGTAATTTGCAAATAATGGAGGTGAGGCTGATGGGTCTGTAGTTTTTTGGCAAGTTTCTATTTCCTTTTTTAAAGATTGGAGCCACATTTGCTTTCTTCCAATCCTCTGGAATTTCAGTACATATCAATGATTTATTAAAAATAATTTCTAGTGCCTGTGCTATATTCTTTTAGGCAGCTTTTATGACTATTGGATGCATTTCATCTGGCCCTGGAGATTTTTCCATTTTTAATTTATCTATTGCTTTTAGGATATCTAGTTTTGTTACCATTTATTTCTCTATCTTGTCCTGGTAGTATAAGATCAGGAATATTATTTAAATTTTCATTTGTGAATACTGATGAGAAGTATTTGTTTAGTTCTTCAGTTATTTCAAGATCATCATCTATATGGAGGGGGCCAATTTTCTTTTTCACTCTACTTTTCAAATTGAAGTGACTGAAAAACTTCTTAGGATTGTTTTTTGAATTCTTGGCTAGGCTTTTTTCCAGGTCTTGTTTGCTATCTCTGATTGCTTTCTTGCAAATGCTTCTTTTACTTTTATATATTTCGGAGTCTGTGCCATTTTTAGTTCTTTTGAATTTATAAAATGCTTTTGTTTTTTCTCTGATTGCTCTTTTTACATTGCAGTTTATCCAAGGTTGTTTTTTTATTTTTTCCAGTTCTGATTTTTACACTGTGGGATATGCTTCCTTTGTATGTTCATTATTATACTTTTAAATTTTTCCCACATACTAGTTACTGTCTGTTCAGGCTGTAGAATATCTGTCCAATTTATTAGACATCATTTACTAGTCCATTTATATTTCCTCTCTTAAAATCTGGGACTTCTACTTTGTTTTCACTAGGTCTTGAATTACAAACAATATTAAACCGAAGGATACAATGATCACCTGAACCTAGTGTTTCTGAAACTGAGATATCCTGGAAGGTATCTGGATTATTTGTTAGAATTAAGTCTAGAATGGCATTGACCCTGGTTGGCTCCTTTACTAACTGGGTTAAACCATTCTCAATTATACAGTCTAAGAATCTCTCATTACTTTCTAGTGTTTGTAATATTTCCCAGTCTATATACAGGGTGTCCCAGAATTAACTAGTATCTATTTCAATGAAATCGGACAAATTTTTTAAAAACACACTTTTATTTATGTTTATCATGTTTAATATGTGTTAAAAATGTATAAATTTCTAAATTTTTTTCATAATTTTATTTTCATAATTTTTTCATTATCTGGTCCAATGAAAGACCGTCTGAAGTCATAGAATGGCAAAGAGACTCTCCAAAAGTTAACGTGTGGCTTGGAATGACCAAATCCAAAATTTATGGTGCTCCATCTTGTTGAAACACAACATTATCAAGAATGCCATCATCAAGAAGCTGTGGTTCGAGAAACTGCTGAAGCATATCAAGGTAGATGGTACCTGTTACAGTTGCTTCCGCAAAGAAGAATGGGCCATAAATTTTGGATTTGGTCATTCCAAGCCACACGTTAACTTTTGGAGAGTCTCTCTGCCATTCTATGACTTCAGACGGTCTTTCATTGGACCAGATACGGTAATGAAAAAATTATGAAAATAAAATTATGAAAAAAATTTAGAAATTTATACATTTTTAACACACATTAAACATGATAAACATAAATAAAAGTGTGTGTTTAAAAAATTTGTCCAATTTCATTGAAATAGATAGTTAATTCTGGGACACCCTGTATATGCCTATAATTGAAATCTCCAACAATAATAATAATGCTTGTCATTGCTTTATTTATTTCATCAATAAGTTTATTTTCTACATACTTTCTTCTCTAATTTTGGGGATTCCTCCAACTGAACATCCCTCAGGTGGTCTATAGATACCCCCTATCTTGATTTTCCTGGCATTTTTATGCCCAATATCTATCCATACAGATTCAACTATTTCTTCTTTAATGGAGGCAACTTCAACTGGATTCAGATTTGTCTTGGCATAAATAAATACTCTGCCACCCTCTGAATATTTACGTTCATAATAAAAAAGTTCATAGCCATCAATTTCATAAGTAATGGTATTATCTCTCTCACTAAATGGACTATTTGGTATTGTACTGAATTTTGTCCAAGTTTCAGTGACAATCATAACATCAGGATTTTCAATACCTATATATGCCTTGAATTCATTTATTTTATCTCAGATACTACTAGCATTTACATAGAAAAATGACAAAGAATCCTTGGAATATTTTGCTTGTAATTTAGTCTGGTTCTTGTTCTGTGATGGTATATTATTTGCATCTCTCTTACTTTCTTTGTTGACCTTTTTCTTTTGAGTTTTAATTATATTTTTTATTAGTTTATTGTTATCAAGGGTATTGATATTTGTACTAATTTGGCCTATTCCTTTGGTTTTTAGTCAATTATATGATACAATCTTTGATATTAAATCAGTCCCTTTACTATTAAGGTGAATTCCATCTCTGTTATAGAACTCACTTTTTTTGTAAAATTTATTCCACAGTTCGATATACTGTGTATAATTTCCATGCTCTGACATAGTGTCTTAAGCCTACTATTTATATAGAGTGCTTGTGAGTACTACTTATTATTCTCATGTATCCTGGGAATTATACCTGTGATAGATGTTTTAAGGTTAGGTCTCCTTTCCTTTAACTTCATTAATAGATGTTTATATGACTCAATGATTTCTTCGGAGTGCTTACCCTTTATATCATTTCTACCTACATGTATAACCATATTCTTTGGTACTTTACCTTACCTTATGAACCTTATATCGTTTCGTGCGTTGGTCTCTCTTCACACGGAGGTCAAGCTGGTGGCCCCGCCTCTAGGTCTGGTCTGGTAGAGGAGCGAGTTGCTTTCTTGCGCTCTCCACCGAACATAGCCAGGTACGTCTGGCTCATCTGGTACTGTCCTGAGCCAGGCATCCAGTCTTTTCTTGAAGACTTCAACTTTGACCCCCATTACGTTTCTGAAGTCCTTAGGAAGCTGGTTGAAAAGTCTTGGCCCCCTGACAACCAAGCTATTTTCCTTCAGGGTTGAGGAGGTCCCTTGTCAGGCCTTTAATCTGGGAACACTACACATTCTGCCTTTCCTATTTTCTCAATGTTGTTTGAATGGTAATTGGGTTTAGTTTTAGGTTTGGTACCAGTTTTTCGAGCATTTTCCATATGTAGATTATAATAATGTTATAATGTTTCAGACCAACAAAGACCCTAGGATCCACTCATGGCTGGTCTACCTAACTGTGTTCGTAATCGTGTATTGTGTATGTCCTCCGTGGTGGTGGAGGGGACCTACAATTTTACGTGGGTTCCGAACCACAAGAACATAAGAAACTTATTTAAAAACTGCCGGTAAATTGGCAATGACCAATTTTTACGAAACTAAATAATTATCAATTTAAAAATTAATTATCGGTTTAAAACTAAAGATAGAATCTCTCGGTCCAGAGGAGCAAGTCATAATAGACTACTATCCACAAATATGTTACATTCTATATCTATTTATAACGGACATGCAAATATATCAGATCCAAAGAATCCAGTCAATTTCATTACGGTATCCATCAAGTCACGGTCCATATCGATTGCGGACCAAGTCAAAATTTACAACCATATACATTATCAATTTAAAAATAATTAATTATCGATTTAAAACTAAAGATAGAATCTCTCGATCCAGAGGATCAAGTCATAATAGACTACTATCCACAAATATGTTACACTCTATATCTATTATATAACGGACATGCAAATATATCAGATCCAAAGAATCCAGTCAATTTCATTACGGTATCCATCAAGTCACGGTTCATATCGATTGCGGACCAAGTCAAATTTACAACCATATACATTACAATATATACACATACGAGGAAAAGTGTAGGTGTGGCTGTAAAGACTGTACAGTAATGTAGAAATGTGTGTGCACCCATTATGGGTCTCCCATTTAAAGGTGCTTGTGGGGCAAGTGAAGATCATGAGTTTTTCAATACCTCACAGTACTATGGGGGGCACCGCTCGGCAGAGGAATCTCTTTAAGTGGGGTGTGTAAGGACAGAGAGTATCCCCTAACCCAAGATGCTGCCTCCCTATATCCCACAACACTTGTGTTGAGCTGTGGGATCTATCCCCACAAAGCCTTAATTTTACTACCTTAAACTATACCCTTTCTATCAACATGCGCGTCCAATTGATTCTTAAACATGTTTATAGACGTGCTACTAATTACTTCTACCGGCAAACTATTCCAGCTATTTACTATTCTATGCGTAAAAAAGTTTCTTGCAACTGCTGTCTCGAACCTTCTACTTGTCAACTTACACCCGTTATTTCTAGTCCTATTATATTGAGATATTTCGAAAAAGCTATCTCTATCTACGTTATCAAACCCATTCATAATTTTGAAAACCTGGATTAGATCACCCCTTAACCTCCTAGTCTCGAGTGTAGTCAATTTAACTCTTCTTTCCAGTGAGTACAGATTTAGTTTACGCAGTCTTTCCCAGTAGTTGAGTTCTTTGCAGCCATCAATCTTGGCTGTGAAATGCCTTTGTGTTTCTTCTAGTTTATTAGTTTCTTCCTTTTTATATGTGGACATCAAAACTGAGCAGTATTCAAGTTTTGGTATAATCAGTGTTTTTAGCAGGGGAATCATTACTGTCCTGTCCCTTCTCTTGAACGTTCTTAGTACCTGTCCAGCGACTCTCTGCTTTATTTATCGCTATCTGATTTTGTGTTTCGAATTTCGCATCA
Organism: Bathynomus jamesi; assembly: GCA_023014485.1. NCBI lineage: Eukaryota > Metazoa > Arthropoda > Malacostraca > Isopoda > Cirolanidae > Bathynomus > Bathynomus jamesi. The sequence goes on from JAJOZX010002571.1 coordinate 521,339, forward strand.
TCTGTCATTATTATCCTGAGATCGATTGCTTTCATGCTTCTCTGAATTTCCTGTCTATCTGGAGCATAATATGCGGTCTGTTTAAGTTCTTCTTTTCTACCATATCTCAAGAGCTGAAATTTCTTGGTGTTGAATGACATGTCTTCTGACCATTTGTATATTTTATTCGTGTCCCTCTGCAAGGCCTGCACGTCAATGGCATCGCTGATTTTTCTGCTAATATTTGTATCATCTGCAAAGGATGTTACTATACTGTTGCTGTTTACTCTGCTGTCTATGTCTGTTAGCATGATAATGAACAGGAGTGGGGCCAGTACTGTCCCTTATGGTACTGAGCTGCGTACTTCTGATTCTGATGATGATATACCTCGAATTTTGATGACCTGTAGATGATCTCTAAGGAAGTTGTAGATCCATTTTCCCATTTTGCCTGTTATTCCCATATACAGTGGAACCTCGACTTACGAATTTAATTCGTTCCAAGACCCTGTTCGCACCTCGAATTGGTCGTAAATCGAATCCATTTTTTCCGTTGAAATTAATGTAAATTTAATTAATCCGTTCCAGCACCCCAGATAATTGTACTTTTAATGCTTTGTAAGAGTTTATAAAGAGAAAATATAAGAGAAAAAAATTATACTAAATTTAATAAGCTGTATAATTTTACTGTACCTTTGTGGAGGATAATCGCTGGCATGAGTGGATGGTGATGAGGAAAGGAACGGGGAGGGAAGTTACTGTTTGGAAGGAGAGTCCCCTTCCATAAGAACACTGGGCACCTCTCCTTCAGGGGTTTTGTCTCTTTTCTGTCTCTTTAATTCAATGGTTATTTTAAGTTTTCTTTTTTCACTGCCACTATCACTTCACTTTCTTGGGAGCCATAATGAAGGGCTTATTAAAGCAATAAACGAAAAATCATGGAGCAAATATGCGAGAGATAAAGCAATAAACGAAAAATCACGGAGCAAATATGCGAGAGATAAAGCAATAAACGAAAAATCATGGAGCAAATATGCGAGAGATAAAGCAATAAACGAAAAATCATGGAGCAAATATGCGAGAGATCCACTCGCAATCGAAGTGCCGGGCGTATGTTCGTATGTTGATTTGGTCGTAAATAGAGGCGTTTGTAAGTCGAGGTTCCACTGTATTTAATTTTATGTGCTATTATACCATGGTCACATTTATCAAAAGCTTTAGCAAAATCTGTGTATATAACATCGTAGTTGTCATTGCCTTCCAATGCATCTAGGATATTGTTGTAGTGTTCTATTAGTTGTGATAGGCATGATCTACCTGATCGGAATCCATGCTGATTTTCATTGAATCTTTCCTGTGTCTCCAGGAAATCATAAATTTTCTCTCTAACTATTCTTTCAAATACTTTGGTGAGGTGGGACATCAGTGACACTGGTCTATAGTTCTTTGCTTGAGATCTGTCCCCTCCTTTACATATGGGGACAATGTTTGCTCTTTTCAAGATGCTTGGTATTTCCCCAGTGTCTAGGGATCTTCTCCATATCCAGTATAAAGGTGTAGCTATTTCATTTTTACAGTTTTTAATCAATAATGCATTCCAATTGTCCGGACCTGCAGCTGAATGTGGTTTCATTTGTCCTATAGCTCTCGCTACATCTGGTGTAAAATCAAAGTCTGTTATATACTCTCCTTGCAATTCCTCTTCAAAGAATGCATTTATGTGAGGTATCACTTTGTCACTTTTTGGGGTACTGAAAACTGATTCATATTGAGCTCTCAATTTATCAGATATTTCTTTTGGATCGTTGGTTAGTTCATTATTTCCCGTCCTTAAGGGCCCAATAGTGGCATGCGTTTTTGTTTTCCTTTTTGCATAGCTATAGAAGTATTTTGGATTTTCCTTTATTGCTTCTACTGCCTTTTCCTCTTCCCTCTCTGTATGGTCCTGAATCAGGGCTTGTATTTCCCTATCGATACCCTCCAGTTTTTCTTTTATTGCTTTCCTGTCATTATCTTCGCAGTTACCTAACTTCGTCTCCACTCTCTTTCTTTTGCAGAATATTCTTCTCTTTTGCCTCTCTAGCCAGCTCCTCTTTTCTTTTGGCTGTGATTTTGGAGCATATTTTTCTAAAATTCAGCGTTATTTCTTCCAAGGTTGTTAGCATTTCTTCAGTTGTTTTATTCTCAAAAATTGTTCTCCATTCTATCTGGGCCATGTGTGATCTGATTGCTTCCCAATTTATAGTCTTTGAGTTTAAGTTAAAGGCCCCAAATTTACTTCTTTCCACAATATGTGTATTGTCTTTTAATGCTGTCATCATATTTGTTGATATCTCGATTAAGTTGTGGTCTGAGATAATGGTTGGGGTTATTTTTATATCAGCAATCAAGTTCGTGTTATTCGTGAATACCAGATCCAGGCAGTTATTTTTTCTGGTATTTCTATTATCTCCTGTGTCAGCATAAACTCATTTGTGAGAGCCATCAACATTTTTGCTTGCTCCTGGTCTTCTCTTGTGCCCCCTTTATCCTGGTGAATATATATATTCCTATCCACCTGTTTGTATTTTATAAACGGGAAGTTAGTCTCTGCAGATCATTATATTGGGGATGGAGGGTTTATGGCCTTTATTAGCTTTCTGATGTCATCAATGGCCTCCAAGAATTTTTTGGTTGGGGTGCTTGGAGGTCTATAGATGACTATTACTATCAAGTTTAGTTTTTCTATTTTTACTGCTAGGAGTTCCACATAGCTGTTTGATTTACTTATTATCGTCTCTGTCATATGACCTTCCTGTACATATATAGCACAGCCACCTTTACGTCTCATCATTCTATCTGCTCTTAGTAAGTTGAAGCCCTCTATATTTATCTTTCTTATCAATACAATGTTCACAGTTTTCACAATTTCCTTGGCAATCTTTAAGATGAGTTTCTGTGAGGCATGCAATGTCCACCCTTGTTTCGTCCATAAATCCTTTCAGTTAAGAAACCTTATTGAGTAATTGGTTTGGTCTTATTCCTTGAATATTAGCCAGGACAATACTTATGTTCTTTGTTTTTCATTGCCCCTTGTGCATTGTTAGTTTGTTTTCCTTCGATATCGCTTGATTCGTTGCCCTATGATCCTCCGAAAGAGATCTGTTTCTGCCTACTTGTATTGGTAGCTTCTTGCCCAGTAGCAATTTGGCTCAGGGGTTTCCAACTGTGTCAACTGCATGTGGATGACATTTAGCGCTCATAACGTGTCCGCGATGTTGAAAAAATTTTCTTGTTCGCTTATTGTGTTCCTATTGTTTTTTTTATTCCTATTATCATTTAAACTTTTTCCTTTGTTTGTTGAGTCCATTGAGAGATGTTGACAGTAGCATTTTTTCCTGAATTTGCAGGTTCCATATTTTGCGTAAGTCCTGCAAATGTCCGGGTGGTAGAATTTACATCCGTCTCCAAATTTACAATGACCATTATTATAGAAGAACTTGCATATTGGGGGATGTTCATATATACATTGTCCTCTTTTAAATCTGCAATTATCTTTTATATAATACCTGCATATAATTCCTTCCCCATACTTACTCTTGGCTTTTGTTTTAAATTGCCTTATTGGGGGACAGTTTTACTTTGTTTTCTTGACTGCCCTCTTGTCTTGTCCTATTTGTGCTAGTTGTATTTGTGTCTTTTGTTGCCCTTATGCTGTGTGTTTTTGGCCCTGTTTTGTGACGGTATTTGATTTTTTTCTATTTCACCTTTCTCTATTTCTTCCATTTTCCACTGTTCTTTGTTCCCACTCTCCTTTTTCATTCTGTTCTCGTAGTCTCTTTCTGTTTTAAATACTGTAAAAGAGTTTAATTTGGTCAAGCAGTTTCGGCAGAAAAATTTAGCCCATTAAACTGCTTTGCGTTCGTTATAAGTGCCTGAGATTTTTTCATCTCCCCATTCTAGGCATTTAAAATCAAAAAGTAGCTGACAGAAATCACACCTCATTGCTCCTTTCTCATCCGTTGCATCCTTACAGATACCACAGAGTTGCAGGTATGCATTAATTTCCATGTTGGTGAAGTGACTCAAAAAGGGGGTATTATGGGAGGTATTGGGTGGGGGATGACTCAAGTTGTGTGAGGGAAAGAATTTTCCATTACTCCGGGGTGGGGGATGGGGGATGTGGCACGCTGTATACTTCTCACTGATTGGTCCTCTCGACTGTGGCTACGGGGGATAATGGGGGGATATTTGGAGGCACTTCAAAAACAAAACTTTCCTCACAAAGAGACTCGGGAAAGGCAAGGTTATTAGAGAAGAACTGTCGTGCACTCTATGTTCCATGTGGGGCTCGCACTCTGAATCTTGTAGTGGCTGATGCAGCTAAAGCTTCCACAGATGCCATCAGCTTCTTTGGCAACCAACGTACAAAAATTGTACAACCTTTTTGCAGCAGCTACACAGAGATGGACAATCCTAAAGAAGCACTTGAACATAACACTCAAGTCTTGGAGTAGGTGGGAGAGCTGGCTTAAGAGCATTGAGGCTGTGCGATACCAGTCACAACATCAGAGAGGCCCTGTTAGAAGTCAGAAAGAATGCCACAGATGCCATAACCAGGACTGAAGCACAAGCACTTGCAGAGGAGGTAGGGTCTTATCGCTTTCAGATTTGCACAGTAGTATGGTATGACATTATTCATACAGTTAACCATGTGAGCAAACTTCTGCAGTCTCCTATAATGCAGTTTGATGTGGCAGTCAACCTCCTCACAAAAACAAGACTCACTCACCAGCTACAGAAACACAGGTTTTGTTGCAGCACAAGTCGTAGCTAAGGACATATGTGAGGAAATGAATGTGGAGGCTGTGCTGAAGGAGAAGAGGCTCAGATCCACAAAAAAGCACTTTGCTTATGAAGCTCCTGACGAACCATTTACAGAAGCCTAAAAGAGGCTGGAAGTCAAATTTTTCAATGTGGTGGTGGATTGTGCCATCGGGTCAATAAATGAGAGATTCAAAACATTAGATGATGTGAGGGACATATTTGGGGTTCTCCTAAACTTCACCACAATGAACAAGGAAGACTTGTCCTGCAAGTGTGAAAAGCTCTCTAAGATACTGAGCTCTGGAGCTGACTCTGACATTGATGGAAAAGAACTGGCCCTTGAAATTAAGAACTTGCTGACTTTACCTTCACACAACATGACTGCATTGGAGCTTCTTTCCTTCATTGATCAGAAGCAACTGGAGGAACTATACCCCAATCTCTGGGTTGCATTAAGAATTGCCTGCATTCTACCTGTGACAGTAGCATCAGCCGAGAGGAGCTTCTCTAAGATGAAGCTAATCAAGAACTACCTCAGATCATCAGTGGGGCAGGATCGCCTCAGTGGCCTTGGCATCATAAGCATCAACCAGGACGTTGGCAGGGAGATTTCATATGATGTTATTGATGATTTTGCCCAGAAAAAATCTAGGAGGCAAAAATTTTGAAGATACAAACTGTTCTGTATAACTGTTAGCTATTACACGATTGTATCGTAGAGTTAGTACCATAATTGTTTGGTAGTTGATAATTGCATTATTGTTTTATACATAGTTCTGTGTCATTTATTGTAAATAATGTATAAGCTAATTTTTAGGAATTTCATGAGTATTTTTTCTGTTTGTCTTCTGAAATTTGTTGTTTTGGACGTAAATGTTTCATTAAAATTGTTTCATAATTGTTTTTTATTAACACAGCCATTTTTTGTATGTGTGTGCTGAGGTGATGTAGTAAGGCATGAGTTGGTGGATGGAGGGGTGGGGCCTCAAATGGGTATACTGCTTAAGGCCCCCTAATAGCTAGAAACAGCCTTGAATTTAGGAAATAAAACATCACATCACCTTACCTTATTTTATTTATACATGAACTCCAATCTATTAATTAGGCTGTTAATTAGTTCTTTCACCAAATTTTTCCTTGAAGTAAATTAATTTTTAAATGTTAAGTAACTTGGACAATTAGTTTCCACCCAACCCACCTTATAAAGTATATAATATGCATATTATTGAAAACAAGATTAAGTTTAAAAAAAAAAAAGATTTGGCAATTGAGCGTGCATTTTGGACATTTGGCACAGCAGCAAGTCATCAGGCAGAAATGAATTTGCCTGACATCAAACATTAAAAACTTGGTTATTTGGTGGATACATAGTAATAAATCAATTAAAATACTAATTAACTTTACATACAGTGAATAATGAATATCCAAATGACAAAAAGGTGAATAGGAATATATATATTCACCAGGACAAAAAGGTGAATAGGAATATATATATTCACCAGGACAAGGGGGGGACAAGGGTAATTCTATGAGAAATAGACAAATGAAGTACATGGTCACCTCTTCAAAATTCATGAAACTTGGTGTGAGGGTTGGTTTAGGTCCAAATTACAAATTTCTGAATTTTTTTGAAAATTGGTCAAGTTGGTCAAATTTTATGGCTTGACCAAATTTTGGTCAAATGAAAAAAACAATAATTTTCAAACGTAAATATCTCAGCTCCTAATTGTGGTAGTGTAGTAAGTCTTAAACAATAAAATATGTAAAATTAACTGTAGTTTCTAAATATGTATAATTTTTTTAGGGTAACAAAAATAAAATTATGATTTTTTGGAAAAAATGTCTTTTTTTTTTTTTTGCGATTTGGCAGCGAAGATATCATTTTTCGAAAAAGAGACCAGGAATAAAAAATGTTTATTTGATGTATGTACACCATAATAAGTAATAAAAAGTCAGCTTATTGACGATTATTATGAAAAGAAAATGACTAAAAAAAAAAATCCTCCAAATTTTAACAATTTTTTGCTTTCTTTCCAGATTTTCAGTATATACACACCTAATTTTCCAGTATACGTAAATTTACCTAACCCTTAAAATGCCTCAAAACACAAAATTTTGTTGCGATCCTATGAAAAAACACTCGAGAAGAATTTTCTGTAACATCAAAAAAGTAAACTCTGCCATGGCAGCTGCAAGCTATGGAATTTTGGAAGAAAATCAATTACTATGCAGCAATTGCTATGTCACAATTAAAAAGAAGCCAATTGTATTAGAACATGTTCAACATTCATCCAGAGAGCCGCAACCTGCGCCAATACCTGAGCCAGACATACTTAACGAATCTATGGAGCGAAGCAGTAGCGATTCCACGAGTCCACCACCATTGGAAGAATTTGTCATTCAAGACAGGCAATTCAATAAAGATTTGCTCAGCGACAATATTTTACCTTTATTTGATGAAAGCCCTATTAAAACAGGTAATAAAACAATAGAGACTCCGTTCAGGGCATTTGTTTCTTAATGCCAAATTCGTAGTTTTCTGTTTTTAAATATTAGCATCAGCACTTGAATACATATATACAAAATATTTGATATTTGATTATTTCACGCAACCTAAATTTATGAATTTGTTTTACAGCTGGATTGAAGCCGGGACAAAAACAGATAAAGGCTTCTACGAAGTTGTAGATGTAGAGCTTTCTTTGCAAAAATGTCTGAGTGAACCTATTACTTCTATCAAAGGTACTCAACAATTACATCGCTTCATCCCAATTTCCAAGAATTCGTTGAAGGTTTATCCACTCTCTCAGAGTGCACAGTCAGTCGAAATAAGAGAGCTCATTAGAGTTTCTGCTTCGGTTCAAGAACATAATACTGTCTCTCAACGCGAAATTGAAACAGGCTCTTTTGTGGGTTGTATGTATGAAAATAAACTATGGCTCGGATTAGTCCAGTCCTTTGACTGTGAATATGATGATTTTGTGATAAAATTTCTCCATCCTTTGGGCGTATGTCCCTCATACATTTTTCCTGCACAAGATGATGTTTGTCACGTTCTAACAGAAAATATATTTGGGAGTATTGAAGCAAGTTTACGAGGAGGAACAAGAATACAATATATTTTTCCGCTTCAAGAATTAAATAACTTTTCAAAGAAGATAAAATAAATTCTATCGAATGTATACTATTTAAGATTGTCTATATAATATTTCTAAAATTTTTATCTAAGATTTGTGTATCTACTTAATAGTTATAAAAATCTTTTCAAATTCTTTTTTCTTATTATTATATTATCAGTGTCTAAAATTTGGATTCACTGGATGAGAATACTGTCTCTTAATTCATTCTCAAAGACTTGTGTATGTGTAGTATTAGGAAGAGTATTTTATACTCTGATAAGCGCTTTATAAATTAAACATTATTATTGTCAATATATTCTGTCCCTAAATATAAGAAAGGTTATGTATGTACATTGTATATATATTTTAAAAGATTTTTTCTCCTTTGGTTTATCTACATGTATTTTTTATATGAATTGAAAATTGTCTTTTTTTTTACCAACAAGTCTGTAATAAATATTCATCTGAAAAAAAAGTTTATTACTTAATTTCAAACTCAGTTTTGAGCCTTATAATAAACTATAAGTTGACTTTTTATTACTTATTATGGTGTACATACATCAAATAAACATTTTTTATTCTTGGTCTTTTTTTCGAAAAATGATATCTTCGCTGCCAAATCACAAAAAATAAAAAAATTGACATTTTTTCCAAAAAATCATAATTTTATTTTTGTTACCCTAAAATGATACATATTTAGAAACTACAGTTAATTTTACATATTTTATCATTTAAGACTTATTACGCTACCACAATTAGCAGCTGAGATATTTACATTTGAAAATTGTTGGTTTTTTATTTGGCCAAAATTTGGTCAAGCCATAAAATTTGACCAACTTGACCAATTTTTAAAAAAAATTCAGATTTTTGTAATTTGGACCAAAACCAACCCCCTCACCAAGTTTCATGAATTTTGGAGATGGAGGAGTGTACATTTGGCACTTTCATTTGTCTATTTGTCCTGGAATTACCCACAAGAGAAGACCAGGAACAAGCAAAAATGTTGATGGCTCTCACAAATGAGTTTATGCTGACACAGGAGATAACAGAAAATACCAGAAAAAATAACTGCCTGGATCTGGTATTCACGAATAACACGAACTTGATTGCTGATATAAAAATAACCCCAACCATTATCTCAGACCACAACTTAATCAAGATATCAACAAATATGATGGCACCATTAGAAGACAATACACACATTGTGGAAAGAAGTAAATTTGGGGCCTTTAACTTAAACTCGAAGACTATAAATTGGGAAGCAATCAGATCGCACATGGCCCAAATAGAATGGCGAACAATTTTCAAGAATAAAACAACTGAAGAAATGCTAACAACCTTGGAGGAAAAAACGCTGAGAATTTTAGAAAAATATGCTCCAAAATCACAGCCAAAAGGAAAGAGGAGCTGGCTAGAAAGGCAAAAGAGAAGACTATTCCGCAAAAGAGAGTGGAGGCGAAGTTAGGTAACTGCGAAGATAATGACAGGAAAGCAATAAAAGAAAAACTGGAGGGTATCGATAGGGAAATACAAGCCCTGATTCAGGACCATACACATACAGAGAAGGAAGAGGAAAAGGTGGTAGAACCAATAAAGGAAAATCCAAAATACTTCTATAGCTATGCAAAAAGGAAAACAAAAATGCACGCCGCTATTGGGCCTTTAAGGACGGGAAATAATGAACTAACTGACGATCCAAAAGAAATATCTGATAAATTGAGAGCTCAATATGAATCAGTTTTCAGTACCCCAAAAAGTGACAAAGCGATACCTGACATAAATGCATTCTTTGAAGAGTAATTGCAAGGAGAGTATATAACAGACTTTGATTTTACACCAGAAGATGTAGCGAGAGCTATAGGACAAATGAAACCACATTCAGCTGCAGGTCTGGACAATTGGAACGCATTATTGATTAAAAACTGTAAAAATGAAATAGCTACACCTTTATACTGGATATGGAGAAGATCCCTAGACACTGGGGAAATACTGAGCATCTTGAAAAGAGCAAACATTGTCCCTGTATATAAAGGAGGGGACAGATCTCAAGCAAAGAACTATAGACCAGTGTCATTGACATCCCACCTCACCAAAGTATTTGAAAGAATAGTTAGAGAGAAAATTTATGATTTCCTGGAGACACAGGAAAGATTCAATGAAAATCAGCATGGATTCCGATCAGGTAGATCATGCCTATCACAACTAATAGAACACTACAACAATATCCTAGATGCATTGGAAGGCAATGACAACTATGATGTTATATACACAGATTTTGCTAAAGCTTTCGATAAATGTGACCATGGTATAATAGCACATAAAATTAAAGACATGGGAATAATAGGCAAAGTGGGAAAATGGATCTACAACTTCCTTAGTGATCGTCTGCAGGTCGTCAAAATTCAAGGTATATCATCATCAGAATCGGAAGTACGCAGCTCAGTACCACAAGGGACAGTACTGGCCCCACTCGTGTTCATTATCATGCTAACAGTCATAGACAGTGGAGTAAACAGCAATAGTATAGTAACATCCTTTGCAGATGATACAAAGATCAGCAGAAAAATCAGCGATGTACATGATGTAGAGGCCTTGCAGAAGGACACAAACAAAATATACAAATGGTCAGAAGACAACATGATGTCATTCAACGCCGAGAAATTTCAGCTCTTGAGATATGGTAGAAAAGAAGAACTTAAACAGACTGCATATTATGCTCCAGATAGACAGGAAATTCAGAGAAGCATGAAAGCGATTGATCTCGGGATAATAATGACAGATGATGCGAAATTCGAAACACAAAATCAGATAGTGATAAATAAAGGAAAAAGAGTCGCCAGACAGGTTCTAAGAATGTTCAAGAGAAGGGACAGGGCAGTAATGATTCCCCTGCTAAAAACACTGATTATACCAAAACTTGAATACTGCTCAGTTTCGACATCCCCATATAAAAAGGAAGAAACTAATAAACTACAAGAAAATCAAAGGCATTTCACAGCCAAGATTGATGGCTGCAAAGAACTCAACTGCTGGGAAAGACTATGTAAACTAAATCTGTACTCACTGGAAAGAAGAAGAGAGAGGTACATCATAATCTACATATGGAAAATGATCGAAAAACTGGTACCAAACCTAAAACTAAACCCAATTACCATTCAAACAACACTGGAAAATAGGAAAGGCAGAATGTGTAGTGTTCCCAAATTAAAGGCCCGACAAGGGACCTCCTCAACCTTGAAGGAAAATAGCTTGGTTGTCGGGGGGCCAAGACTTTTCAACCAGCTTCCTAAGGACCTCAGAAACATAACAGGGGTCAAAGTTGAAGTCTTCAAGAAAAGACTGGATGCCTGGCTCAGGACAGTACCAGATGAGCCGGGTGTGCCTGGCTATGTACGGTGGAGAGTGCAAGAAAGCAAGTCGCTCCTCCATCAGGTCAGACCTAGAGGCGGGGCCACCAGCTTGACCTCCGTGTGAAGAGAGACCAATGCACGAAACAACATAAGGTTCATAAGGTATAATATAAATAACTTATAAGATTTACATCATAACATGTTCAAAGAGAGACATCAGGTTTAAAATTGTTTGCTTGAAAGATGTGGAATTATGCATTTTTATGCGAGTTGTAAGGCTTTGTTATTTGTGAAGATGCATAATAATACAGTAATAATATATATAATTAACATTATGGACAGTCACAGGATATATGCAAATAGCTATATAACTTTATTTATAAATCCTAACATGGTCATTATAACATGTTTTATAAAGTAAAGATATCTGACTCAAAATATTTAGTTACATATCTTCCCTCTCTTCCTGTGTCTCTCTCCCTACCCTCACTGGGGAAATGGGGTTTAGATGATAAATGGATGGATGGATGGAAATTTTTAGCCTGACAACTTGACAAGAGATGGGATTGTGTATTGTTAGTTTTTTTAAGTCCCTAGCAGAAGAAATAACAGGTTAGGCTCAGCCTGACCTGCCTGACCCCCTCTGTTGCCACTGATATATATATATCAAAGCTGGGCACTTGCGGTATTTTTTGCGGTACTGCGGTACTACCGCACTACCAAACCGGTACCGCATAACGCAGTACCGCAAAGGATCGCTGAAAGTACAGCAGTACCGCTACCGCATTCAAATTTCCCGCGGTACTTTCCGTGGTACCGACAAACACGACTTTTCAAAAAATTAACACTTTTTTTGAAGTAAACCTTATTACAGGAGTACAGTAAGACGAATGCTGCGTGTGTTGCATCAGCCTAACTCTAGACACGTTAAGTTTTCGTTCAGAACATGTTACGTTGCCATCCTATCACAACGCCTCAGTGCAGTGCTTGCTTTTGAGCCGGTTGCATGTGTGTTACATTTCTGTGACAAAGATCGATTTTTAGCCATTATGGCAGAAAGTTCAGGTGCGAAATCGCCGATATGCAATTTCTGAAAATATGTGCTATTACTTGTGGTGTTCTTGTGTGCAGTACTGCAGTACCGCGGAACGCACCAGGGGGACCTGAAAAAGTACCGCAGTACCGCGTAACGCACTGGGCATGCTGAGGTACCGCGTAACGCACCCCCAAATTTTGGTACCGCGCCCACCACTGATATATATATATAGGTAAAATCAGCAAACTCAAGTTACCCTATTTAATTGGTCCTCAAATCTGACTTGAAGTTAGGTCACATTTTGAAGTAATAGAAAATGGCTTAAAACAGAAAGGCTGAACACAAAATATATATTTCAGTGTAAAAAAAAAAAAGATTTGAATTGAATTGAATAACCTTTATTAATAATAAAATAACTACATTTGTTTTACAGTTTATGATGACATGAATAATTGTGAAGCTTGACTATTTATTTTATTTAATTTGGCCCTTAAGCTTTAGGCTTTACTGGGCTCTTATTAAAAATAAACAGCTACTTGTTATTAATTAATAATACATAAATAAATAAATAAGTAAATAAGTAGTTAAAGCGTGTATTAATCTTAAATTATCACTACTGACATGACAAATACAAGGTCACCATTGAAGGCACTATACCAATACCATACAAAGAAACCAATATTATACATGAGAGATAAGAAATAAACAATTCCAAAAAATGTGTTTTTAATACTAGATTACACATGCAAAATTAATAATTAGTAAACAATAGTAATGGACATTAATCCTAGGTTTTTGTTAGTATTCCATTATTAATTGGGATTTCAACTTGGTTTTAAACAAATTTACATTCACAATATTTTTTATATTGGCATTTAAGTCATTCCATAGTTTCATTTCAATGAAAATGGGTAGTTTTTGAGATGAAGACAATCTAAATTGAGGTATAACAAGCTTTGATCTACAGTATTTCTGGTCTGATATGAGTGGATTTCTTGATGAGTTACAAAATATCTATTTACCCTTTGTAAATTAATGATTTTGTTCTTACACTTGGAAATAAAAATAAAATGTGCGAGTTTGGTTATATCATTGAGCTTTAGTAGGTTTAGCTCTTTAAATAATGCACTAGAGTGATCAAGGAAATCAGTATCAGATCTTTTTCATGATATAATTTACATGATCACTCCACTGCAAATTCTTATTTAGCATTACACCAAGAAATTTTGTTACAGTACACTCCTTTATATCAATTTCATTAATATTAAGTTCATCAAGATATACATTTCTTTTATTAGTAAAAATCATGAAATTTGTTTTACTGGTATTTAGGAAGAGTTTATTGGTGATCAAACATTACACTGATGAATTCTGAATTAAATATATTATTAGCTGAATTAACATCTTTGCAAGAAAAAGACAGTTGTATCATCTGCAAACATTATGAAGTTCAGTATATCAGATGAACATGTCAAATTGAGTATTTTCTACAGCCCCAATAAGTTTTCTTTTGTTAACCTCTGAAAATATTCTGTAATCAATAGTTGTTTTGTCCACAACCTGAACAATGTTATTGAATATAGCGTAAGTAGGAAAATGATCACTGATGTTTGTGATTATAATTTCACAATTTATGAGGACATTGCTATTTACAAATATATTATCAATCATAGATTCTGTTATTTGATTACCATAGTTGTAGACTCGAGTGGGTTTGGTAATAGTATGACTAAGATAGAAAGAATTCATTAAGTTCAAAAACTTATGAGAGATTGCTTCAGATTGCAAATTGATGTTGAAGTCACCCACAACTATGGCATTTGATTTATGGAAGTTGCATATGTTATCTAAGTGAATTAAAAAGCTATTGATATTAGTATTAGGTGGTCTATATATTGCATGGACAGAATATACATTACTTTTGTCTTTTATATTAACAATCAGGTTTTCATTATCACTATTACATACAGAAAATACTTTGTTAGAGTTGTAAGTTTGATGCACATGCACAGAGATAACCCCACCAACCTGACCATCTTGCAGTATGATAAGCAACATAATTATCTATATTATACAAGTTTTTAATACTACTATTTAACCAGGTTTCTGTGAGAATTAGAACATGAAATTTGACCGTAGATGTATTTTAATGATACAAATCCCCTTGAGCTTTTATCATGTTACAGTCATGCCTGTGTTGCTTGTGGTCAGTCAGTAGGATTTAGTTTTGCATGGATGGATAGTACCTATATTCTAAGCTGTTCCAGTACTTCTTTTTATGTAGTTCCTACATAATTTGAAGGAAGTATATGTACCATACACACTTAGGTCTAGTAAAAAATTGTGAAAATTGAGGTGATTTTCAAACAATATGAATGTGCCATTTCCACTCTCACTCTAACCCCATGGATGACCTATATGACAGATTATTTTTTCAGGATAAAATGCAGCGTTTAAATGGAAATAAATCAAACTTAATCCCACAAGAGCTGCTTGATGATATTGCGAGGTAAAGTAACAGTTAGCTTATGTAAATATAGCATGACATTATAATCTCATGCACTATATCATTGTCTTCTAATGTAAGCCTATCCTTATGTTAGTAATAGACAAATACATACTGTACTTCAGTGGGGCCTAGAAATTGGAGTATAAATCCTAATTTATGGTAGCTAGTAATTACTGACCTAGATACCATAGAAATAGGTCCTATACACTGTATAATCAAGATTTTATACCATAATTAAAAATATCCAGTTGCATTTTGTACACTACAAATCAAGGTAGGTTGCCAAGAGACATATTTTGAGAGTTAGTTTTGTAATTTTGTATTAATAGGTTACATTGATTCATTATTATGGCAAATAAGTTTGTAGGCCTAAACTTTTTTATAAAATTAATTAATTTTTACTTTTATTAGCTAATAAATAAACAGAAAATTGCATTTCACTGAAAAAAATTCCATTATAAAGTTTTCTTTTGTTTTATAGCTAGAATAATACGGTAGTGTGTGTGTAGAGGTGCAACTGGGGCTGGGATGCAAAATCAGTGTCAGGAATTGCCAGTGACCCATGTAGAATGCATGGAACCATGATGTAAATTGGAGGGAAGGGAGGGCACAAAGAAGGGGCCTACTGATGGCCCAAAGAAACCGAAGGATGTAGCTTGTAGCTGCCACTTGGGGTGGGTTGGGTGGTGTAAGTGCGGATGAGTCTATGGGTGGTGTAAGTGCGGATGAGTCTATGGGTGGTGATGGGTATCGAAAGGTATTGGGCAAAAAGGCTGCGAAGCTGAAACCTGAGACCCCGGTTGCCACTGTCGGGACCTCCAACTGCTTTAGTCTCCTGTGCTCGAAGGAGGAAGACACCATTTTGATTGGGGACTCGCAGATCAGGGGCCAGGAGAAGTACTTTGCTTCTGCAAACCAGGACAGGAGGAAGGTAAGGTGCTTACCTGCGTGGGGAATGGCGCACTTAAGGAAGGAGCTAGAGAAGCTGCGCATGGCTAGTCGGAGGACTGTGATCATTGTCCACGCTCGTGGCAATGACCTGTTCCTCAAAGGTGGTAAGGTAGGTTCAATGGAAAGGATCATCACTGAGATCATGTCTCTTGCAGATGATCTAAAACTTAAGACAGACAGGGGAATGTTGATGGGTATTTTACTGCGGATGAATGCCAGTGATCATGTGCTCAGTAAGGTCATTGGCATCAATGAGAGGGTGCAAGACTTGTGCATCCCACTTGGCATGAGGTTTATTGACCTGTTCGATGCATTTTTGGTAGGTGGGACCTGTATCAGAGGGATGGTGTCCACCTCAATGTTAAGGGTAAAGGTGTGCTAGGCATGCTGCTTGACTGGCACCTATACCATATGGTGAGGTCAAGCCCAGGGATTGATGATGGGCCCCCATCGGGGAGAAATGATGTTGAGCCAGTGGCAGATGTACCTTCAACTGAAGGGTGCATCCATGTACAGGTGGGTGACCCTCCTTCTCTATTGGAGGGGGCTCAGCCTCCTGTGGAAGTTGCCCCCTCATTGGTGAGAGGCTCTTCAACCCCTGACAGCCCTGGCTGTTCGGGAAACAGGTTGTGCTAGGGGGTGGTCAGAATAGGGAAGGCTCCTTCCGTGCAGTGCTTTTTAATGCTAGGTCAATTAGGAATAAGTTTTGCGAGCTACAGGTGCTCTTAGCATCAGAATACCAGGATATCGTTGCTATCACCTAGTCCTGGATTCATACTGATCGTAGGGACTACATTGGGGAGTTCAAGCTGATGCAGAAGGGAGGAGGCTAGTTGACTTTGCTGATGAGAACTTCCTCACTCAGTGGGTCATTGGGCATACACAAGGCAAAATTGTTCTAGACTTAGTATTCACGACTGAAGACAACCTCGTCACTGGCCTCACTGTTAATGAATCGTTGGATGGGAGTGATCACAGTCTGATTAGGTTCCATGTCTGTGTCCCTCGAGTGAAGTGTAGTGACTCTAGAGGCAGTAAGCTCAATCTATGGTGGGCAGACTTTGTTGGCTTTTGGGATAGCGTAGGTGAGATGGGGTTAGAGGTCGGTGGCGATGTTGAGGAAGTATAGAGTGCATTCTGGGACCAGTTTATGGTGTTGCAGTCTGCTGCCATATTGAATGCCATAACCTCAAAACTGGTCACCCCTCTTTCAGTGCAGCCTAAGTGGTTCAGTAGTGACATTGCTTCAGCTATCCAAAATAGGAAAGCTGCATACAGGAGGGCAAAGGCCAATCATTCCCATGAGAACACTGAGTGGTATGTCCGCCTGTGCAGAGAAGTGAAGGTTAGGCTAGCAAAATGTAACGAAGAACTCCGGGTGGCAAGCCTCTGCAAGGGGAACCCTAAGGAGTTCTTCAGTTATGTTAATAGTAGAAAGTCCATTAGAAGCATGATAGGTCCATTAAAGGACCCCAGTGACGTTCTGCAGACCTCCAATGTGGACATTGCTAATGTGCTGAATGAGTACTTCGTGGGAGTGTTCACCAGGGAGAACACCTGTATCATCCCCGAGCCAGGCATCAGGCACGAAGGTGCTGGCCTGGATAGTGTTCGGTGTACCGCGACAGTCGTTGCTGATAGAATAGACAAACTGAGTGCATTTAAGGATCCTGGGCCAGACCAGTTTCTCCCCAGAGTGTTGCGGAAGGTGCGCGACCAGGTGGCTCCCCACCTGGCTACAGTCTTCAACAAATCGTTGGAGATGGGCCAGGTGCCTGGTGACTGGAGGGAAGCCAACATGACCCCTATCTTTAAGAAAGGGGATCACAAAAGTCCAGGGAACTATCGTTCCATTAGTCTCACTTCAGTTGTAGGTAAATTATTAGAGGGGATAATAGCAGATAGGATTGTTGACCATTTGGATTCCTACAAGCTGCTTGGGGACTCCCAACATGGATTTAGATGGCATAGGTCATGTCTCACCAACTTACTCGAGTTTTTCCACGTCATGTTGAGTGAGTATGATAAGAGTAGGGTTGATTGATATACTTTATCTTGACTTTCAGAAAGCCTTTGATAAGGTACCTCACCGCCAGCTAATGGCCAAAGTGCGCGTGCTGGGTATCGGTGGGGAAGTAGGTAGGTGGATTGAAAACTGGCTGAAGAATGCCACAAAGTTAATCCATTCCATTAGGCATATGGGCTGCAATCGACGCTTACGTGACGCGGGTTCAAAGATGTCAATTTTAGAAGCATGTTTAGTTTAAATGATAACCCAACTCATAACAATGGTTGGAAGTTGGATTTGAAATGGTTTAGGACTAGTGTGTGTGGGAATTACTTTACGTATAAGATCTGTGACACGTGGAACAGGTTACCTTCAGAAATTGTGAACAGTTCCTCTGTGGATCATTTCAAGAAAAGGTTAGACCAAATCCTGCACACTATTTGAGTGTGTAGAAAATTTTCCCTGGCACCCGTTGCCATTGGTACCTTCTCGGTATGGGCTGCAAGGCCTTTTGAGGTACTTCTTTCCCTTGTAACACACACTCTCTCTCTCTCTCTCTCAAACTTTATACTTGGAGTGTGACAGCCCTCTGGTCCCGAGTCATGGGATTCTAGAGAAATTGGCTGCCAGTTCCTTTAGGTTCTCTCTCTCTTTCGGGAGGGTGGGTAAAGTATGTTGTACAATCCTGTCCCGTGAGTTACTAGGACCCCATCCCATCCCTACTCTGTCCTTTTAGCTTAAGTTAAGGATGTTTGCCTCTGACTGGGAAAAAAAAAAAAAAAACTTTTCTTTTAGTATTAAGTCTTTTTCTCTTCTTTTACTATTAGGACCCTACTGCTACCTCATGCGTGGGAAGAGAGGCTTTGGAACGTCTATAAATAACACCATTTAATGCTCGTATGTTGTGAGAGACTGGGATGGAGGGGTCCCAGGCGTAGGGGTGCGATGAATGGAGTGTGGCTAGTGCCCCATTAAGCCCATTCCTAATGCGTAATGGCCTGACCAGCCCCTGCGACTGTTCTTTGGTGACCAATTGATGGTGCTTGGCTGTACTGCTCTGAGGTGAGAGAGTTTTACTGCCCAGCTGGCTGCCAGGCCAGCGTAAAGTCTCGGGCGTAGGCTCTGGGTCTGGTGGGATATCCCTTGAACACTGGATTCTAAGAGTCTGGCCGCTTGTGAGTGACTAGTAAGACTTAGTAAGGGGCTGCATCTCGCTGTTGCTCCTGGCGGGAAATCCTTGATGCCTGCATCGTGAATGTTTGTCAGTTGGTAGCTGCGACACGTTTGGGACTGTCCAGCCCCGGGGAGACCTTTGGTTGGTGCAGCAGCAGCGAGAGGTGTAGTCTTCTGGAAGGGATGAACGTCACTTGCAAATAGGTGGATGCATCTATGCGCGGGAAGAATCTCTCCCCCCCCCCTTTATATACTGGTCAGAACGTTTTTGATAGTTTTCATTGCTAGAATGCTTTATCTTATTAAGAGTATTCAGAATTTAAAAAAAAAAAAAAGTTACAATGACTGGACTGCAGAAACTGAAGGCTGAATGTGTGAGGTGTGAAGTAAACCAGTGGGTAACGAACTTCAAAGAAGCCTGCTTCGCGAATATCACCCACTCCAGCATGTGCCGCTTTTGCAAACTCATGCAGTTTTACGAGAAGCTAGAGGAGAGGGTCCGGCGGCTCGAGTCGTCCAGACCAGCTGTTGGAGGTGCGGTGGTCACTGACGAGGCTGCACCACCTTCTAACCCGGGGCTCATTCAGGATAGGATAGCTGCCGTTGAAAGGTGGTCCAGCGATGGAATGGACAGATCTCGAGGCCGCGGAGAAATGGTAGAGGTGTAACCGGGGGCCAGGGTCCTAAATCAGTGTCAGGAATCGCCAGCGACTCAGGTGGAATGCTTGGAACCATGGCGTAAGGTGGAGGGCGCAAAGAACGGGTCAATAGAGAAGGTGGGAAGGGGCCTACTGATGGCCCAAAGAAATCGAAGGTTGTAGCTACTGGTCGGGGTGGGTCGGGTGGTGTAACTGCGTCTATGGGTGGTGGTGGGTTTCGAAAGGTCTTGGGCAAGAAGGCTGGGAAGCCGAAGCCTGAGACCCCAGTTGCCCCTGTCAGGACCTCCAACCGCTTTAGTCTCCTGTGCTCGAAGGAGGAAGACACCGTTTTGATTGGGGACTCGCAGATCAGGGGCCAGGAGAAGTACTTTGCTTCTGCAAACCAGGATGGGAGGAAGATAAGGTGCTTACCTGGGTGGGGAACAGTGCACTTAAGGAAGGAGGTAGAGAAGGTGCACGTGGCTAGTTGGAGGACTGCGATTGTTGTCCACGCTGGTGGCAACGACCTGTTCCTCAAAGGCGGGAGGGTAGGTCTTACAGAAGGGATCATCACCGAGATCACGTTGTCGCGGGTGACTCGACCCGCAACTACTTCACGTTTGCAGCTGGTCTTAATTTGCATGAATGTGTTGAACCCCCAAGATGGACACACTGATCTCTCCCTTCGACTTTTTCCCTCTACTCACAATTAACTGCTTTACTTTAATCGCTACTGATTAATCTGTATTAACACCAAAGCAGCCTCGAAGAATTGCTAATATAATTACTTTTAATGGAAACGCCTATGGGAACATTAACCCCCTCTTCAGTGTCTCAAGATGATAACAGGGCAAAACTGTACAAAGTTAGGGACCCTGCAAAATCAATTTCATCCAGGATCCAGAGAATGAATAGCGAAGTGGGAATGCGAAAGTCACAGGAAAAAATTGGGTTTATTTGTAAAAAAAATGCTATTTACATATATTATATGTCTCTCTCACCTTCATACACGCTCACAGAGCTGGGCAATAAATACATTGAATGTATTTAAATACTAAATACTAAATACATGGGAGAAATGTATTTAAATACTAAATACTAAATACATTTTACGAATGTATTTAGATACTAAATACAAAATACATCAATTGTATTTAAATACATTTGTAAATACATTTTAAATACATACAAATTTTAACATATGCATTCACTAATTCACTAAGCCATGACACGCACACGATAAAGAAATCAACTGCTTTCGACTAAGAGTGGCACACAACTGATTGAACTGACACGTTGAAACATGAACCATGCTGTACTACACTGTCAACGCGTCGTACTGTGCTAGTACAGAACGTGTATTAAACCAGTAAAAGTATTTACATTTTTATATTTTGAGTATTTAAATACATTGTATTTAAATACTCATTAAAGTATTTAAATACTATATTTAAATACATCAAAAACAATGTATTTATAAATACAGTTCTAAATACACAAATGTATTTAAATACGTATTTAAATACAAATGTATTTAAATACTGCCCAGCTCTGCACGCTCATTCACCCACAGAACCTTCCACACAATTTTCATTCACCATACAGATCAAGATATTTTAATGGAATGCTTTACACTTGAATTTTCTTATAAATTTCATTGATACTTATTCTTTACAATATCATATTTTACTATTTCTAATACTTGAGTCCCTCTTGAGACCCCTATCTAGTCCTTAACTGGACTCTGGAAAGTCATTTCCTTGCAAAGGAAATCCTTCCTATCCTTCCTAGGCCTTTAGGATACATCCTACGGTGGCCACTCTTAAATTATTCTAATTCCAGGTGTTCTGGACCTACTCAGGAGGTCTCCCTTACGGGGCCCTTTACAATAGTAGGTAATGGTCTCCTGACCACCTAGGCCTATCCTGCCAGTATCATGAGGAGTCACCCTTAGGGGCCCCTCTTACAAACTGGTGGACTAAATCCATCTACATCAAGCCTGTATAGTTTTTCCCTTTTCCTTTGTTTTGTTCGGTTCTTTAATCAATCAAACTAGATGATCACCTAACATGACTTCTTGAGGTGCTATGATTGAAGAAATAACCCTGCCAGAAGGATAAATAATATAAATTTTAACACTTACGTTATGTTGTTTGACTTAAATATATATTTCATTTTCTGATATCATTAAATTCGCCCTTTGGGCTACAAAAACAGGGACCCTCACCTGCCAGGTCCTCTCGACACACATATTTCCCTTCGAGCCACCACCAGAGGAGGGGATGCCCCCAGTGGCTAGGTATTTATCTCAACATGCTGCTGAAAAATATGCTTCCTGAAAAGATAGATAAAAACTAAGCAAAAGGCTAGGACCTCAGTTAGTTGAGGGTGAAATTATAGGGATCTCTCGGACCCCGACAACGTCTCTTGCGGATGATCTAAAACTGAAGACACACAGGGGAATGTTAATGGGTATTTTACCGCGAATGAATGCCAGTGACCACGCGCTCAGTAAGGTCATTAGCATCAATGAGAGGGTGCAAGACTTGTGCATCACGCTGGGCGTGAGGTTTATTGACCCCTTCAACGCATTTTTGGGTAGGTGGGACCTTTACCAGAGGGATGGTGTCCACCTCAATAACAAGGGTAAAGGTGTGCTTGGCACGCTGCTCGACCAGCACCTATACAGAATGGTGAGGTTGAGTCCAGGGAGAGATGATGGGCCCCCACCGGGGAGGGATGATGATGAGCTGGTGGCCGACGTACCTTCAACTGAAGGGTGCGTCCAGGTACAGGTGGGTGACCCTCCTTCCACGTTGGAGGGGGCTCAGGCTCCTGTAGAAGTTGCCCCCTCGTTAGTGAGGGGCTCTTCAATGCCCGACAGCCCTGGCTGTTCGGGAAACGGGTCGTGCTAGGGGGTGGTCAGAATAGGGGAGGCTCCCTCCGTGCAATGCTTCTTAATGCTAGGTTGATTAGGAACAATTTGCGAGCTACGGATGCTCTTAGCATCAGAATACCAGGATATCGTTGCTATCACAGAGTCCTCGATTCATATTGATCGTAGGGACTACGTTGGGGAGTTCGAAATTCCCAGGTATAGAATGTTTCGCAAAGAGCGCACCTGTGGGGAGGGGGGTTGGGTACTAATATACGTCAGAGACACGTTGAGTCTGGTTGACTGCCAGTTCCGGTCGGAACGGGAGCTGCTTGGCGTCGATCTGAATGTGGGAGGGACGAGCTATAGGTTAATCTTGGTGTACAGACCTCCGCATCTCCTCCTCGAGGAGGATACAGCACTGTACACCGAACTCAGTAGCCTGCTAGGGGATAGGGTGTGTGTAGTTTTAGGAGACTTCAACTGTTGCGGCATAAAGTGGGAAAACAGCACTGCTGATGCTGAAGGGAGGAGGCTAGTTGACTTTGCTGATGAGAACTTCCTCACTCAGTGGGTCAACGAGCCTACACGAGGCGAAAGCGTTCTAGACTTAGTATTCGCGACCGAAGACAACCTCGTCACTGGCATCACCGTTGATGAATCGTTGGGCGGGAGTGATCACGGTCTGATTAGGTTCTGTGTGTGCGTCCCTCGGGTGAAGCGTAGTAACTCGAGAGGCAGTAAGCTTGATCTACGGCGGGTGGACTTTGTTAGCCTCTGAGATAGCGTAGGTGAGATGAGGTTAGAGGTCGGCAGCGATGTTGAGGGAGTGTGGAGTGCATTCTGGGATGAGTTTATGGTGCTGCAGTCTGCTGCCATACCCTCAAAACTGGTCACCCCTGCTTCAACGCAGCCTCAGTGGTTCAATCGTGACATCACTTCGGCTATCTGAAATAGGAAAGTAGCATATAGGAGGGCGAAGGCCAATCGTTCCCAGGAGAACACTGAAGCGTATTCGCCTGTGTAGGGAAGTGAAGGCGAAGGTTAGGCTAGCGAAATGTAACGAAGAACTACGGGTGGCAAGCCTCTGCAAGGGGAACCCAAAGTTCTTCTTCAGTTATGTTAATAGTAGAAAGTCCATTAGAAGCATGATAGGTCCGTTAAAGGACCGAAGCGGTGTTCTGCGGACATCGCCATTGTGCTTAATGAGTACTTTGCGGGAGTGTTCACCAGGGAGGACACCCGCATCATCCCCGAGCCAGGCGTGAGGCACGAAGGTGCTGGCCTGGATAGTGTTTGATGTACCGCGACAGTCGTTGCTGATAGAATAGAGAAACTGAGCGCGTTTAAGGCTCCTGGGCCAGACCAGTTTCTCCCCAGAGTGTTGGGAGAAGTGCGCGACCAGGTGGCTCCCAACCTGGCTACAATCTTCAACAAATCGTTGGAGATGGGCCAAGTGCCTGGTGACTGGAGGGAAGCCAACATGACCCCTATCTTTAAGAAAGGGGATCACGAAAGTCCAGGGAACTATCGTCCCATTAGTTTCACTTCAGTTGTAGGTAAATTATTAGAGGGGATAATAGCAGATAGGATCGTTGACCATTTGGATTCGAACAAGCTGCTTGGGGACTCCCAACATGGGTTTAGACGGCATAGGTCGTGTCTCACCAACTTGCTTGAGTTTTTCCACATCATGTTGAGTGAGTATGATAAGAGTAGGGCGATTGATATACTTTATCTCGACTTTCAGAAAGCCTTTGATAAGGTACCTCACCGCCGGCTAATGGTGAAAGTGTGTGCGCTGGGTATTGGTGGGGAAATAGGTAGGTGGATTGAAAACTGGCTGAAGAATAGGCGGCAGAGGGTTGTAATTAAAGGGGCTAGTTCGGGTTGGGCCTCAGTCACTAGTGGGGTTCCTCAGGGTTCTGTTTTGGGGCCACTGTTGTTTATCATTTACATAAATGATTTAGACAGTTGTATCGTCAGTCGGATTGCCAAATTCGCTGATGACACCAAGCTTGGGGCCAATGTTCGGATGCCCGAAATGATCGAGGAACTGCGTGCGGACCTAGGTAGGATAGGGGAGAGGTCCGAAAAATGGCAAATGCCGTTTAACTTGGGTAAATGCAAAGTGATGCACATTGGCTACGCCAATCCCAAGTCGGACTACTCGATGTTGGGGAACAATATCGAGACGACTCATTTGGAAAAGGACTTGGGTGTGCTAATCAGCAGCGACCTTAAGTTTATGAAACAGTGAGTAGAGGTGGAAAAGAAAGCCCAGAAGCTGTTGGGTTATATCAGGAGGCAATTTCAGTTTTGGAACAAGGAGATTGTGCTCTCTCTGTACAATTCCCTGGTTCGGCCGCACCTGGAGTATGCAGTGCAGTTCTGGTTGCCCACCCTCAGGAAAGATATTGAGAGGCTGGAGTGAGTGCAGGTGAGGGCCACAAAGTTAATCCCTTCCGTTAGGCATATGGGCTTCAATCGATGGTTACACACCCTGAACTTGCTTTTGCTGAAAACTCGGAGGCTGCGCTGTCAACTGATCGAGGTTTTCAAGCTCTTACGCGGGTTCAACGATGTCGATTTTAGAAGCATGTTTAGTTTAAATGATAACCCAACTCGCAACAATGGTTGGAAGTTGGATTTGAAACGGTTTAG
This sequence comes from Bathynomus jamesi, assembly GCA_023014485.1. NCBI lineage: Eukaryota > Metazoa > Arthropoda > Malacostraca > Isopoda > Cirolanidae > Bathynomus > Bathynomus jamesi. The sequence continues at coordinate 546,447 of JAJOZX010002571.1, forward strand.
AACTAGTGTGTGTGGGAATTACTTTATGTATAAGATCTGTGACACGTGGAACAGTTTACTTTCAGAAGTTGTGAACAGTTCCTCTGTGGATCATTTCAAGAAAAGGTTAGACCAAATCTTGCACACTATTTGAGTGTGTAGAAAATTTTCCATGGCACCCCTTGCCATTGGTACCTCCTCAGTATGGGCCACAAGGCCTTTTGAGGTACTTCTTTTCCTTTCTCTCTCTCTCTCTCTCTCTCTCTCTCTCTCTCTCTCTCTCTCTCTCTCTCTCTCTATCTCTCTCTCTCTCTCTCTCTCTCTCTTCTCTCTATATATATATATATATATATATATATATATATATATATAAAATAACCTATTAACCTTGTTTGGGTTTTGTGCATTGGTCTTTCTTCACATGAAGGTCAAACTGGTGGCCCTACCTCTAGTCCTGGCTTGGTGGAGGAGCAAGTTGCTCTCTTGCACTCTCTATCGTACATAGCCAAGTACACCTGGCTCATCTGGTACTGTCCTGAGCCAAGCATCTAGTCTTTTCTTGAAGACTTCAACTTTGACCTTTGTAATGTTTCTGAGGTCCTTTGGAGGCTGGTTGAAAATTCTTGGACCCCTGACAACCAAGCTATTTTCCTTCAGAGTTGAGGAGGTCCCTTGTTAGGCCTTTAATTTGGGAACTACACATTCTGCCTTTCCTATTTTCCAGCATTGTCTGGATGGTAATTGGGTTCCAGTTTAGTTTGAGGTTTGGTACTAGTTTTTCAATAATTTTCCGTATCTAGATTATGGTATACCTCTTTTTTCTTCTTTCCAGGGAGTACAGATTTAGTTTGCATAGTCTTTCCCAGTAGTTGAGTTCTTTGCAGCCCTCAATCTTGGCTGTGAATTGTTTCTGCATTTCTTCTAGTTTATTAATTTCTTCCTTTTTATATGGGGATGTCAAAACTGAGCAGCATTCAAGTTTTGGTATGATTTAATGTTCTCAGCAGGGGAATCATTACTGTCTTGTCCTTCCTTTTGAACATTCTTAGTACCTGTCCCGTGACTCGTTTTGCTTTTTTTATTGTTATCTGATTTTGTCTCGAATTTGGCATCATCGGTCATTATTACCCCCAAGTTGACTGCTTTCATGCTTCTCTGAATTTCTTGTCTATCTGGTGCATAATATGCACTCTCTTTAAGTTCCTCATTTCTACCATATCTCACAAGCTGAAATTTCTCGGTGTTAAATGTCATATTGTTGTCTTCTGACCATTTGTATATTTTGTTTGTCTCTCTGCAAGGCCTCTACTTCATTTGCATTGCTGATTTTTCTGCTGATCTTTGTATCATCTGCAAATGATGCTACTGTACTATACTGTTGCTGTTTACTCCACTGTCTATGTCTGTTAGCATGATAATGAACAGGAGTGGGGCCAGCACTGCACCTTGTGGTAATGAGCTGCGTACTTCTGATTCTGATGATATACCTTGAATTTTGACGACCTGTCGTTGATTTCTGAGGATGTTGTAGATCCATTTTCCCACTTTGCATGTTATTCCCATATGTTTCATTTTATGTGCTATTATACCATGATCTCATTTGTTGAAAGCTTTAGCAAAATCTGTGTATTTGACATCATAGTTTTCATTGCCTTCAATTGCATCTTGGATATTGTTATAATGCTCTATAAGTTGTGATAGGCATGATCTTCCTGATCAAAATCTGTGTTGATTTTCATTGAATCTTTTCAATGTCTCCAAGAAGTCAGATTTTCTCTGACTATTCTTTCAAAAATTTTGATGAGGTGGGATGTCAAGGACACACTGGTCTATAGTTCTTTGCTTGAGATCTATCTATCTCCTTTATATATAAGGACGATGTTTGCTCTTTTCAAGATGCTCAGTATTTCCCCCGTGTCTAGTGATCTTCTTCATATCCAGTATAAGGGTGTAGCTATTTTATTTTTACAGTTTTTAATTAATAGTGCATTCCATTTGTCCAGACCTGCAGCTGAATGTGATTTCATTTGTCCTATAGCTCTCACTACATCTTCTAGGGTAAAATCAAAGTCTGTTATACATTCTCCCTGCAATTTCTCTTTGAAGAATGCATCACTGTCAGGTATCGCTTTGTCATTTTTTGGGGTACTGAATACCGATTCATACTGGGCTCTCAATGTTTTAGATATTTCTCATAGATCGTCTGTTAGCTCATTATTTCCTTTCCTTAACCCTTTGAACACGGATTTGGATTTTGTGACCATTCAGCAAAATTGCCATTAGGACATGAAAAAATGAAATTTATAATATAATCCTTTTTCTTAGCGTTTCCATTTCAGAATACCATAAATTACTATAATTTTGGTAAACTTTGTATCAAAACTAAATATTTTTGTGTGAAAACAATGTTTTTTAGGTAATTTTTAAATCATCATCATCATATGAAAAAGATATAAATTCTATAGTTATTTATTCCTTCTGAACCAAGAGTTTCAAGAACAGTTATAAAAGCTTGATATATGCGTTAGATTGCAAAATCTCTTCTAAACATGGGGATATTAGGCCTATATGATAAGTTACATATGCACATACATTTGAGAGTATTTTCATCTTCAAACTGTAATCACCTTCTATGGGGTTAGGTAAATAAAAAAGATTGATTTCAATGCAATTTATTCCTTAAAACAAAATAAATGTTTATTTCAATTCTGTTCATTCCTTATAACAGAAATTTTCCTTTCAATTCTGTTCATTGTAACAAAAAAGGTTTATACTGTTTATTGATTGCTTGCACCCTTGCAAGATTTTTTGAATTTTTTCAGTGTGTGATACAAACGAAAGCATGGTATGATACATAATGGAAGTTTCTCAGGACAATCATCACAGAAAAATGTTGTTTGCTTTCGTTTGCAGTCACCTTTTCCTTTCTTCTCACATTTCAAAGGCATAATAGAGCACACTGTGCAATTTGGTTTATGGGATTTATTTTCGTACTGTGCTGGGAAATGTCTTTCTGCACATCTTTGACTTGTGACCAATTATGTGAACTAGGTTTATGTGTATTTGTTGATGGACCTGCTGTGTTGGTTGATAAATTTACCATATTTGTAGACAGATCTTCCTCTTCCTCCTCATGCAATGATCGTAGGTAATCATCATCATCTGTTTCATCTTCGTAACACACTTCATTCTCAGTGTGTGAACACCAGAGATGTTCAGCAATGTCATCATCATGTATAATCCTCTTCCTCTTTTTACTGCTCACTTTCTAGCTGAAGCTTCAGGATAAAAATGTATTTAGTTTTAAAAATATTTCAAATGATTCATTTTTTTGTGTAAGACCAATTTGGCTGGCTGGCATGAATAAAATAACAAAATTCTGATACATTTTTACATGCTTACACACTCACTTTCCCTCTTAATTAAAACATTCTTTTATATGATCAAATAATGCATTAACATTTAATATAATAATATAATGATAAATAATATATATAACTTACCTATGAATTGATGAATGAGTATGAGGTGACAGAACAACTCATTAACTGAGGCGGCAGACGACTGATTTGATGCGCAGGAAGCACTTGCTTTAGATACCAAAAATAGAGATCCACAAATGGCAACACGGTAAAACACACTATGAATTGAGACTAGAGACGGAAGTCGAACATCGCATTGAAGCAGAAAAATAATAGCCACATGTGGAGAAAAGTAGAATGTTGCGTCATGGCCTAAAAAAATTGATTTGATTAAAATCGAATTTCACATTCAAAGGGTTAAGGGCCTGATAGTAGCATGCATTTTTGTTTTCCTCTTTGCATAGCTGTAGAAGTATTTTGGATTTTCCTTTATTGCTTCTACCACCTTTTCCTCTTCCCTCTCTGTAGGGCCCTTTGTGTATTTCCCAATTGATTCTCTCATTTTTCTTGTATTTCTTTCCTGGCATTGTTGTCTCCACAATTAGCTAACTTCATTGCTACTTTCTTTTGCGGAATATTCTTCTCTTTTGCCTCTCTAGCCAGTTCCTCTTTCCTTTTGGCTGTGCTTTTGGAGCTTATTTTTCCAAAATTCTCAGTCTTCCAAGGTTGTTAGCATTTCCTCAATTGTTTTATTCTCGAAAACTGTTCTCCATTCTCCAATTTGCTTCTTCCTTCCGTATGTGTATTGTCTTTTAAAGTTATCGCCATATTTGTTGATAACTTGATTATATTATGGTTTGAGTTAATAGTTGGAGTTATTTTTATATCCACAATCACGTTCGTGTTATTTGTGAATACCAGATGTAGGCAGTTATTTTTCCTGGTATTTTCTGTTATCTCCTGTGTCAGCATAAACTCATTTGTGAGAGCCATTAGCATTCTTGCTTGCTCCTGGTCCTCTCTTGTGCCCCCCTTATTTTGCTGTATAAATATATTTCTACCCACCTTTTTGTATTTTATAAATGGGAAATTAACATTGTCACAGAGCTTTATATTAGGGCAGTGGTTCCCAAACCCATGGTCGTGACCCAAGTGAGGGTTGGGAAGATGTTCCTGAGGGTCGTGGGACGGAAATTCTCAATGACTGATTAAATCAAACTATATGAATATAAACACAATGTATCAAAATGATTGGTCATTAACACTGCATGTACCAGCATTTAGGGTCACCAGGCCAGGACAATATTGTATTCAGGGTCGCCACCATAAAAGTTTGGGAACCACTGTATTAGGGGATGGAGAGTTTACAGACTTTATTAGGGTTCTGATATCCTCAATGGCATCCGAAAATTTTTCATTTGGAGAGTTTGGAGGTCTATAGATGACTATCAGTACCACGTTTAGTTTCTCTATTTTCACTGCAAGAGTTTCCACGAAACTGTTGAATTTACTTATTACCATCTCTGTCATATGCCTTTCATGTATATAAATAGCACAACCACCTTTACGTCTTGTTGTTCTATCCACTCTTAGTAAGTTGAATCCATCACTATGCAATTCTTTCTTATTGATGCAGTGTTCACAGTTATCGCAATTTCCTTGGCAGTCTTTAACATGTGTTTCTGTGAGGCATGCGATGTCTGCCCTTGTTTCATCCATAACACCTTTCAGATATGAAACTTTGTTTAGTGAATTGTTCGGTTTTATTCCTTGAATATTTGCCCCAAAAATATAGCTTCCCTCATCAGCTATCTGCAAAGCAGATAGGATCCAGCTTTAGGACAGGATCTAGGGGTTACAGCTACACCTAGTCTACTCTATTCAGAACCTCAGTATAAGCAAAAGACTTTAATGCATTCACATTGGATTGAATAGCTATATCAAAGAAAAAGGGGTAACTATTGTATTTTTAGCCAAGAACCAAAACTTAAACCTCAATTGACAAAATTGACATCCACTTTTCAAGGTACATAACATGTCTGTTTCATGATAGGATTGAACTCAGAATGGTCCCCTGAGGTTTTTTCATGATACACACAGACTGTGCATGGAACAAGGAACTCTTCTGGAAAAATTAAATCCACTATAGTCTGAATAAGTAATGGTAAATGACAAACACTATAGTTTATAGGAATTATAGGCATTATAGGAATTTTCAGTGTTGATGATAATATATTATTTTTTTCTTTTAATTAGGGGATGGCTGCGAAATTAACAATAGATGAGAAGGTGAGCTCGGTTTTAATGTATGGAATACCATCCATCCATCCATCATGTTCTGCCTATCAGGCAGGTCCAACTCCTGTGTCCCACCAAAGTGTCTTATCCTGAGCTATCCTTTTCATCTCATGGTAGCTCCTGCCTGCCTTCAAATCATCCAGCATTGCTTTCCTTTTCCTTCCCCTCGGCCTTCTACCTTCATATCTACCCTTTATCACCACCTTCAACAATCCTTCTCCTCTCAGCACATGTCTAATCCATTTCTTCTGTCTTTCTCTTATCACCTTAATGAGTCTTCTTTACTTCCTCATTACTTTGGTGTTCCTTACAGCTTATCTTTAGCATTCTTCTCCAAATCCACATTTCAAAACTTTAGGTTCATTTGTGCTCCTTTCCTTCTTGCAATTTTCATTACCTTTGTCTTGGTCTCATTATTTCTCATTCCAAATTCTTTCACCATTGTTGTGAAGCTATTGAGCATTTTTTTCACTCCTTCCTCAGTACTACAAACAAATGCCTTGTCATCTGCAAACCTTGCAGATTTGACCAATTTACATCCCACTCTGATTCCCTCTTTCAGATCTGAGAGTGCTTCTATTATCATTGCTTCCGCATAGATGTTAAATAACACGGGGGACAAGGAGCATCCTTGCCTAACCCCTCTCCCAACCAATCCAGGCTCCATTTCTCCTCCTGCAACTCTAACATTCACAGTCTGCCCAAGATATAGATTTTTTATCACCCTATGGTCCCTCCAGTCAACATTAATATTCTTCAATATTTCCATTAGTTTCCTTTATTGGACTCTGTCAAAAGCTTTTTCATAGTCAATAAAACAAACAAACATTTCCTGATCATGTTCCAGCACACACTCTCCCATCATTCTCATAATACCAATAGCTTCTTTTGTTCCGCATTTTGACCTAAATCTAAACTGATCCTCTCTAATGTACTGCTCATCTCTGTTCATTAGTCTTCTGGTTAGTATCCTTAGCATTATTTTTGATGCATGGCTGACCAAGCTTATGGTTCGGAATTTTGAACACTTGGTGGCTCTTCATTTCTTGGGGATAGTAATCATAGAGAGACTCATAAAGTCAGCAGGCCAGTCTCCACTTTCATATATGTTTCTGCACAATACATTTACCTCCTCTCTAGCATCACCTTCAATTCTGTACTGATTCATCCCTATCCCATAATTTTATTAGCGTTTTTCACTCAGAACTTGTAGAAAGACTAAACACATCTTCCTTGCCTACAGCATTGCTCATGACTAGGCAGCTCAGAGCTAAATCTTTGGTCTTAAATTTTGCTTATGTCCATAAACAAACACCAGATGTATAATTTTCATATTTTCATTTCTACTCTTTCAAAATTTTTGAGTCAATGTGATGGAAAATTTTGGCATGAAAAAATACATTCTTGTGTGTTGTTAATGTACGCTCAATGCCTGCATATTTTATTCTACTTACGGCAATTTTCCCCATTTCCAATAGGCTTCATTGCAAATCCTGAGGCAATTTGTAGTTATTTAATAGAATAAATTAATACAGTGATCCTCCAACCTGCACAAATTCAGAGATAGGATGAGGACATTTCACTACCCTTTTTTTGATCTGCATGAGCTAAGATTCAAAGATAGATCAGCATGAATTTTTTAAAATTGTAGTAAATACCATACTAAAAAATTACAACACTTTTTCATGTACAGTGATCCCCCAACCTGCATGAGGGTTCCATTCCTGAAAAAGATATTGCAGTGTGAAATTGTGCAGGTGAGAACTATCTCCCCATAATATAAATGGAGTTAGGGGGATAAAAGTTAAAAAAAAACATGTATAAAGTAATTTTTACCTGAATAAAAGCTTTTAAATCATTGTACAATAAATGTATAATAATAATATTGCATGTCAAATAATATATAACAAGAAATATAAGTAGTGAAACTTGTAAAAAAAAAAAATTTCAAAAACATCACTATAAAAATACAGGCATCCCCCGTTATACGATCGTTCGGTTTACGATTTTTCGCGTTAACGATTTTAAAAAAGTACCCCCATCTTTCGATTTACGATTGCCTTATTTCGCGTTAACGATCTCCAACTTGAAAGCATGTCTCAGAAAGGAACAAAACCGTGCCTACGTTGAGTCCAGCCCAAATGAGGAGGATGATGAGGACCCAGTCAGAATGCTTGATCTCAAAACCTTGAGAGAGATTCTGACTGGATTTGACACGTACATCGAGTTGGTGAAGGACAAGGACCCTAACTACGAACGTAGTGCTGCTGCTGTCAATCATATTGAAAAGGGTCTGAGCGTTTATCGGGAGATCTACCTGCAGAAAAGGAGGAATGCCAAGCAAACTACGATCTCCTGTTTTTTCAAGCCTGCAACAGCTGCCGAGGCAGGAGAGAAGTGCGTCGTCAGCAAGTGCAGCAACAACTCCTGCACGTCGGCAGCAGGCTAGATCTCCAACTCCAACATCTTCGGGGATGGATTCTCCTGCAACTTCAGAAACTCCTCCATCTCCGAGGGACTCTCTCGAAGTCATCGATCCTCCTCCATCCCCCATCGATCCTCCTCCATCCCCCATCGATCCTCCTCCATCGCCCATCGATCGTCCAGCATCGCCCATCGATCCTCCTCCATCGCTGACCGATGCGGGAGCTGGCCCTCCTTCCCCATCACCACCACCCGGTGGTGATGAGTAGGCATCGTTACCTCGGACTGATGCATCGTTGACGACTTGGACCGGATTTGAATACGATTAGGTGAGTGTTCATGTATAAATTGTCTTTTATTAAACACAATTTCTTACTTTCAGACTCTTTTTGTACATAACAGTAAAATATATAGCAAAATAATAGTGGAATCTGCAAATTTTGGGGGTCTTCCAGAATGTTTGGGAACGTATCCCTATTTTTCCCATAAGGCCTTCAGTTCGATATACGATGGGGTTTTTAGGGACGCATCCCAATCGTATAACGGGGGACACCTGTAATGTAATAATCCAGAGGAGTGCAAAAAAGATGACTCAATATAAACTAGCCAGTCATACAAGAAATGAGCTACTGGGCATGTTGCTGCCAGCTGTAAATACTAAAGTATCATACATATGTATTAGGGTGACACTTATTTTCGAAAGTTTGAATTTTTATCGGGACGGGCGTTTCTGGTTCCATTTTGTCAAAAAATATCGTGTGTAAAATATTTTTGAAATAAAACAATATTTAGAACTGCCTCAATACGGTCAAAGTTTGTATATTTTCTCGAAAAGTAGAAATTTTAGATCATGATGTTCTATGCCTCTAGCAAATAAAATATCACTTCTAGTTTGTTCAAGCTACTAATCTTGACCTAAAACATATAACTGGACTTCATACTTTCAACTCTAGGTCCCCCTCAACTCGAGTATTAGCCCCTCAAGGGGGGGGGGGGGTATCATGGGCGCCCATCTCCCTCTCATTGTTGCCTACTTTGCAGAGGTCACGGTGGACTTGCGGGCGGTTGGGAAGTCACAGCGGTGCTTCTCGACCACTTGTAAGAGGAACTGCCTTTGGTCTTCACTCTTGGTAAGGGCCAGGTTGAAAGACTGCATCAACGCCACCCCGCGCTCTGCGAAGTCATTGACAACTTGAAGGGCCTGGACTCGGCGGGATGCGGCGATGAAGGCTGGGTCCGTCCGCCACTCCTCCGGATCCTTGAGCAGGAAGGCGGTGCTGATGTCCAGAACCTTGAAGAACTCCTTTGATGTAGTCGTTGTGAACTTGGCCAATGTATTGTTGGCGATTGAGGCGGTGGACAGGTCCACATTGATACGCCGCGGGGGATCCTCCGATCCTTCCTCTTCTTCCATCGCTTTAATCATCTCCCGCTTTGTCGCCAAGTCGATACCCTCATCGAAGATGGCCAGGGTGACGAGGCGCTCGCTCAAGTACCATAGGTGCCTGGCGAAGACTGTCGCCATCGCCTTGGCCACCGCTGAGTCCGGATAATAGACGAGGGCCTTGAGCAGCGCGAGGTCCGCGGCTGGGGCCATTGCCGGGAGAGGCGCTTTGTACCAGGCCATCACGTAGATGGACACGGCGAAGATGGTGAATCGCCGGATTCCAGCCGCTTCGCCTGACGACATCTGAAACTGTTCCCGGAACAGGAACAGTTTGATGGCATAGATGACTTTTGCCATCCAGCGCGCGCGATGGAAGGCGCCGGGACGAGCGAACCGGGCACCCCGCTTGTTCGGACTGCCCAGCACAATTACAGAGAGCTCCAGAAGTTCCCTGTAGTCATCACGTGGATGTTGACCGTCGAGGAGGCGGCTGAATTCGATCAGCAGGTCGTCGCGGGCGTCCTTCAGGTGCTGCGGCATGGTTCCATCCTCGAAGGGCTTCGCTTTGGTTTGATCGATGAAGTCCCACTGGGCGGCGAATCGTTTGAACAGGAGGATGTCAGGACCAGTAGAGGGACCGAGGCACGCCGTGAATGCCTTCTCGCACACCAGTTCGTGGATGTGGTGGCGGCAAGCCAAATGAAGCACTGTCTTCTCGAGTTTCTGCTCAATGATATAGCAAGCTCCTCCTGAGAGTCCTGTGTTTGAGGCGGTGGTGTCAAAAGAGAGGGCACAGATCCGTCCCTTGATGTCCCAATCCTCGAGGGCAGAGAGGACGGCTTCTGCCATGGCGCGGCCGGTGCCGTCGGGGAGGCTGGGCACAGCCAGAAGCTTGTTGACGTTCTCCCCAGACACCAGAACTGGAAGGCGATCTTCAGCAGGGCCTCCGTCAGCCGCTGGTACGATTTTCCCGTCCCAGTGAACGGTCAGCGGCACAGTAGGATGGAAGGCTGCCTTCATTTCCGCTGCTGCCATAGCACGGAACTTTGCTCGGTCGCGGCGGGAGGATTCGCGGTTCAAGACCAGCGCCTCAGGGTCGTGGCCCAAGCTCCTCGCAGCCGCCGACAGCAAAAAAACACACTCGGTCGGTAAGTTTCGTCCGATCCATCGCTGCGGAGAGATCAGGGGTGATCATCTTTTTCGACGCGCGGAATCGCTTGGGTGGTAAAGGGGTCGTAGATGCTTCTGCATTCGACTTGGACGGGCCCGGGAGAGAGAGCTCTTCCTCTTCTTCTCGGCGACGACGCTGTGTCGGTGACCGAGTCGGGCTGCTTGCACCTGAGCTGGAGCTCGATGCCAGTTCGACGAGTTCTTCTCGGCTCTCTCTGTTCGCCCTTTCATCATCTTGCCGGCAGCTCCTTTCCGCTTCCTGTCTCCTCGCACGCTCCTCCTCAGTGTGCAGCGTCATGTCACGTGTGGAGGAGATGCGGCCGCGCCGCACCTCGGCCCTTTGTCCCGTCAGGAACTCCCTGTCCTCTTCGATTGTGATCATCGACATCGCCTGTTCGTGTGCGATGTCGAAGAGGCGGTCAAGGGATGAGAGGAACTCGGCCTCGTTCCTGATTTGGGTCACAGTGCGCCGTTTCAAGTTCTTGTTCAGAGCCCGCCACTTCTCGTACATTCGGAGAACCTTGTCCCTTGCGCGTTGGTCTTTCTGCGTAGGAATACGGGACCGCTCCCAGAATTCCTTGACTGCCGTCACTGTCTCAGCGGCTGCTTCCTTGATCGGCTTCTTGACGTCAAGGTGAAGGTGGAAAAAGTACTGAAGCGCCTGCTTTCCCGTAGGCAGCATGCTTCCTGTGATTCTGTGGTCCACGGTCCCCAGGAGATAGACTGCTGTTTTAGATCTTGTTGCCGAAGCCATCACGTCGTTTCAGAACTCACTGAAAAAGAGAGTGAAACACTGTTAGTGTTGGCAAAACTCGTCCCAACCCATTTTCTACTTAGAATAACATGTTCTTTCGCCTGTATCAATATTTGGATAAACTCGTGTTACACCCTGTATAATACCTCATTTTAGTCTTCTGTACACCAGTGCGGAAGACTAAACCAACGACTCTGACCGTCCGTCTGTCTGTCTGTTATCATTTTTCAACTCAGAAACTACAGCAGCTATCGAAACGAAAACTGACATGATAACAGAAAGCCATGAGTATTTTTCGACAAAAAGTATAAACTTTGACCTCGTTGAGGCAGTTCTAATTATTATTTTATTTCAAAAATATTTTACACACAATGTTTTTAGACGGAATGACACCAGAAATGCGCCCGTCCTGATAGAAATTCCCAAAAAATGAAAAACACCCCAAATAAGTGGCACCCTAATATGTATTCATGTAAGTATCATATTGTATGTGTAAGTATCATATCGTATACATAAGTATCATATCAGACGTGTAAGTATCGTATCATATTGTACTGCATATGTAAAAAAGTGTTAATAAGTAATTTTTTAGTATTTACTACAATTTTAAAAATTTGTGCTGATCTATCTTTGAATCTTAGCTCATGCATATTGAATAAAGGGTAGTGAAATGTCCTTGTCCTATCTCTGAATTTGTGCAGGTTGGGAGATCACTGTATTAACCCTTTCATACCTGATTTTTGTTTACTTTTCATACCACAAAAAACCACTTGTGTTATATCTCCAGAATGACTAAAATCTCATAAAATTTGATGGTCTCATTTGCGCCCATTTGGCATGAAAGGGTTAACAGTGTCTTCATTTTCTTTTTCTTCCACTGCACTTACAAATATTACACTCACACTTGCCTCCTAATGAAAATAAATACTAGAGAAACAGCCTACCTCTAATGTGCGTCCATCAGTCTGAGTTGACAAACAATGTACCTGCGCCTTGTGCAATCATCAGTTGAAACCTCTCTATTCTAGTGCTGTCTTGCAGCAATTTTTGAAATTATGCAGTTTTTTCTTTGATGTGAAATTTAAGGCATTAATCATGATCAATCAATATGGTTTTTCCAGTTTTGGATAAATTTATAAGACTTTATTCTTCAGTATGAACTCTAAATATGTGTGATATGCTAAATCAGTAAGGAGCAGGAATGGTTGAAAAAATGATTTTTTTCCATAGCCATAATGCTTAATGAGTGCTTGGGGGTTCAACGGATACATCATCAGTGTTGGACAACAAGTTTTGACAACCTTATATATAATAACCTTGCAAATCATCACAGATGAGCTTGGCTGAAGAAAAGGCGGTGCATTTGCACCCATCAGAATCCCTTGGTGATGGGCCTGTACATTATTAGAGTGTATCATGCTCAGGTTGAATATTGAAAAACTTGGAATTTCAAGATTGGCAGTATGTATTCCTATGTAAAATTGAATTTTAAGAAGGGTTCATCTTCTGCAACTTTTGCGAAAAATTGCATTTGTGTTCAAAATCGCACTCTTTTTTTTTGTAAAAAAATGGGATTTTTGGCCAATTTCAAAGACTTGGTAGCCTCAAATGACCTCCATATGTTCCATATTTTTCACATACACCCTTAAGAATTTCTAGGGGCAGGCTTGGACCCATTTAAGATCAGCCATTGAAGTGGTTCATAACCCCTAAAATAACCAAAATGGCCTAAAACTAAGGAATTGTATGATTTTTAGTCTCCTATACACCACATTTCACGGCTGTTCTCTTCATCAGGCAGAATCTTTTTGTTCTTTCTTGGTCTTGCATTTTCTTTTTTTAGAAATGCCTCCACCAATTTTTATTTATTTTCTTTTCAGCATCACTGAGTGTGATGGCAGCTGATCCCACCTTCCTGCAAGCTGTTGTGATGTTCAAACTTTTTTTGCAATTGCAATTCATTTTTAATATTTGTATAAAGTCCCTCCTCCACCCACAGCTTGTAATAATATGCTGGTCAACTGAATGTTTTGAGATTTTTTCTTCTGAAAGCATCTTGATTTGTCTAGCAGGTCTTGTAGAGATCTAAAACATGTTCATAATGTCTTGCTTTGACTTGAAAACTGGCAACAATTCTCTGTGATCGATCCTAGCACGAACAAAACCATCTCTTCTCTCTTGCCCATACACTGCATGAGCTGCAGCTGAAACTTCCTGGACTGAGCATGATACACTAGGGTGTGTTAATTTTAGGGAGCAAAGTGAAATCTTTAGATTTTCAAGGACTACTAGTGACCAAATGATGCATTTTTATGTGCTAAATCGAAATATGGCTTTAAAATCCAGATTTGACCACTCCTAGCTACTTATATTTGAAGTTGAAGTTTACAAAAAATCAGCAATTTTTGCAAGTATTTTTTTATTGTATATAACTACATTTTACATACATTACATACAATTAAAGACATTTTGATTGTATTTCAATATTAAAACTTAGAAATATAGATAGGTTTCTTGAACTTTGCCAAGGATGCCATGTCTGCCTTGCTCTTCCTGGACATGAGCTCCCAACTGGCCACCTGGCCACTGATGTACGCCTCCCTCCTCTCTTGTGAGTAAATATGTTGTGCTGCTTCAGTTGTCATCCTTACACACCTCTCTACTGACTGTGTGTGTGTGAGGGCCATGCAGGAACTTCCATTGATCTATCCAGAAACTCCTTGATTGCAGCAGTGGTGAGGGAGCAGGTCAGAGGAGGCTCAGTCATGCCAGAGTTCCAGTCAATAAGCTCCGAGAGTTTGGTGGCATCTGGGTTGATGTCAGGAGTCTTCCTGGGTCTGACACTGCAGTCTCCTACCTGTGTGTCCTCATCTTCACCTCTGATTTCCAGTATCTTCTTCACTGCCTCCCTCCTCTCCTCCACCTCACTGCACAGCATGGCCTGGAGCACAGCCTCAGAGTGTGCATACCAGGCTGATCTCTTCACTGTAGGCATCACTATTCCTATCACCTCCTCCTTCTGACTTCTGAGCAGCTCCAGCTGGTACAGTACATGCCTGGGACCCTCCACCCAGCTGTGATTTAACTTGATGTTGAACCAGTTTGGCATGTAGACTCCCCCTATGAATTCCACAATTATCCTCAGATTCTTCAGATTCCTACCCTTCAGCCCGTGTTTGGAAATACACAATCTGCAGGACCTTAGAGCCGTGGTGACCCACCTACTGTGACAGACTGGCCCAATCTCCAGGAGAGCTAGATTCTGAGGTACCTCTCCTGATCTGATGGCAGTGATGATTCTGTAGCCATATGATTGGTTTGTGCTGAGGTCCTTGACTACTTCCTGACTGAGATGGGGTAAAGGAGGACCAACAGTGATCCTCATGAAGTTTGGGTTGATCTCCAGCTCAGTGGCAGTGTCTAACATCTTCCCTTGGGGCCCAGACCACTTGTTGTTGCTCAATGTCTTGCCATCCAGTGCAGTCACCAGGTGTCTGAGACTCAGATCCCCAGTGTGCAAGTCATAGACAATCCACACCAACTTCCTGCTAAGCTTGGCCTCCACATAATGCATTACTCCTCCCTCCCAGCCAGTATTCACATTAGTACTGTCACCTCCTATGACCAAAAGGGTCTGGTCTGCTCCTCTCTCTCAGCCAGCTCACCAGATGGTCAGCAATGACCTCAGCATGACTTCTCTCCTCTGCAGCTTCCTCTGGTACAAAATGCCACAAATATTTCCCACCTGGTTCATTGCACACTGTGTAGTGTTCTTCCTTAATGAGGCCAGGAAACTGCCTGTCACTGCCCTCAGCTTCCATCATCACTTTGGTGTCATCTCTTTTCCCATCAAAGAAAATACAGGTGATGTCATTTTCCCTAATCTCTCCATCAAACTTCTTGACCAGCTCCTTAGTCAGTCTCTCCTGAGCCCTCCTCACCTTGTGGTCAATCACCAGTGCTGTGTCAAACTCTGTGATAAGACCAGCATCAATCCAGGCAGCATTGGCAATCTCTGCAGTCTCTCTCAGTCCAGTGTGATGTCTCAAGCTAGCCAGAGCTATGTTGGTGATATCTTCAGTATTGTATTTCTTCTTCTTAGCCACAGGCAAGGAAGAAGTTGTCACAGCCTCTGGTATGAAGTCTTCATCCTCCTCTCTCCTCCCTGCCTTCTTCAGTATATCTCCAGTCTCCTCCAACTCCATCTCCAGCAGTGACTCCTCCCTCAACTCCTTTCTTGGCTGATTCCTCTGCCTTCCTTCTCCTCCTTCTCAGCCTTCCTTCTCAGCTCTTGTCTTTGCAGCACTGCTTCCTGTCTCTTGGTCTCAGGGTGATCAGCTAGACCCATCTGGTGTGCCCCTACACTGCCCACCTTTTCTCTTTGACCTTTAATGAAGGCAAGCTCCTGTACTGGTATCTTCTGCTTGCTCCTGCAGCTGCAGTCAATGTGAACCTCACTGTTGCAGACAGGGTTGCACCCAAGCTCACTGCAGCTCCTGATCACACACTGACAGGTCAGGATGTCCACCAATTTGATCAGTTTCATCATGAGCCTATCTTTGACCTCTAGCTTCACATTGCCAATGGACACCTTCATTGTAGCCCTGTTCAAAAATCAACTTTTTCTTATTTTCATAGGTTTCTGTACTTTTTCCCATGCTTTTTGACCTGAAAAGGCCGAAAATCACAACCATTTTGACCTAGGTTGTTGGGAAGCATTGCCGCATGGAGCTTTAAGTTTTCTGCCTTGAAATCGGCCAAAAGCACCAGTTCCAGGGTCCCTTGAATCATGTTTTGCACTATAACTTTTTATCTAAACAAGATAGAGCAACAAAATAGGCACCAAATTAAAGTGTTTTTAATCCTCTTTCTAACTTATACAATTATGATAGTCTTGGAACAAGAAATGGCACATTGGTACATACAAAGATTTCAGAAATATCACAAAATTCATTTTCTCACACTCAAGGCAGACAAGGCGCCTTATTCATGACACAAATTTGAGATTAACATTTTGTCACAAGTCTAATCGATCAAGAAGTGAAAGCATTACATGATGATTAATTTCATAATGACATTTACACAGTCAGTTGTTGAGAGTTTGTTTCTTGAAGCTGTCAAAGCAGCGTCTGTTGAACTCCACAGCTTGAAGGAGATAGTCCCTTTGCTTGGCATCTGTTGTTATGACATTTGCAAAGTCGCTCATCATCTTGACACCACGTTCAGCAATGTCATTCACCGCTTTCAGATTCTTAATATAGTCCAACGCTTTTCTGTAGTCCTCATTCTGTGGCCAAGACGTGACAGGTTCCAGAAGCCACTCGGATCCAATGTTCAGTGTGTCCAGCAGGAAATGTGATTCTGGGCCAATGAGATCAACCAGGGTGGTCTTAGCTGTGACTCTCTGGAATAGAGGCTTTCCTGTTCTGAAGATGTCTGGCTTCTCAGTGGCATGTAACTGGGCAGCAATGTCGTGCTTCAATGTGTCACTGAATCTACTGCTGAACAGGGCAAATGGCACGACTTCCTGCGTCAGGTACCATTTGTGGTTTTTCATCTTATTGAGTACTGCATCAGCAAGCTCTGGGTCAGTTTTCTTGTACTTCAACATGTCCTGGATTAGACTTAGATCATTCACGGGAGCATCTGCAGCAGACATTGACATCATCCATACAGGAGTGTAGAACAGCGCAAGGAAGGTGTTGAGTCTTTCCAGCTTTGATACAGTGTCTTCGTCGTACTCAAGTTGATCTGCAAACATCAGTATTTTCATGGAGTACAGGTTTCTGGCCATCCATCTGGCCTGATGAATGGCACCTGGTAGACTCCAGTGAATACCTCGAGGAGGCGTTCCTCCAAGAACAATGACTGTCAGTTCAGCCATTTCCCTGTAGTCGGCTCTTGGAAGCCTTTCTGCTGTTAGAATGTCTTGGAGTATTTCTTCACTGTTCTTCTTTTCCTTCAGCCATTTGCTGTTGATAGCCAGCATCTTTGGGTTTTCCTTGGACAAGTCCGTCCAAACATCCTTCAGATGCTCAAACCAGGGATTATCTGGCCCCTTCACCTTCCCAAACAGCTTCTCCCAAACTGCTCCTACTAGGATTTCCAGGATGTGATGTCGACAGGCCAGATAAAACACCTTTTTGTTCAGCATTTTCTCTAGCAGTTTGGCAGCTCCTCTGTGAACTCCACTGTTACTGGATGTAGTGTCAAAAACAAGGGCAGTAACATTATCCGTAAGTTCCCATGTCTCCAGTAAATCCATTGAAGCCTCAGCCTGAGCTGTGCCAGAAGAATTGTCGATGACAGGTACTCCCAATAACTTTCCTTCAGTGTATGAAGGTGGACCAGACACTAGCACAGCTAAAGTCTCTGAGGTACTTCCAGGTTCACTGCCCAAGACATCTTTGAGCAACTTTCCATCCCAGTGTAAGGCAGCGGACTGTGGGGGGTTTTCACAAAACTTGGACATGTGACTCTGGCTGATATTATACCTGGACAGCATTCTGTTGTGACGTGTTGTTGAGGTTGAGATGACGAAGTTATCCAGATCAGCCCCTCCAGCTTTCAAGGTGGCAGAAACCATGGCAGTAACTTGATTGTCTGATAAACCAAGACGATCAGCTGTATTGCAGATGACATCACATTCCATGACCTTCCTTGGAAACGTCAAAGTCACACTAGTCACAGTGTCTTGATGGTGAGAACATCCAGGACGAGGCTGATGGTAATCCATGTCCTCTGTGTTAGTGTCGTTGTCAGTTGAGTCACCCCAGGTAATGTCATCCACATGAACAACTGCCTCTTGTTCTGCTGCAGCTGTAAAATAGTACAACATGTTAAGACAGTAATTGTTAAGTACATGCTAAATATTGCAATGGAGTAAAACTTAAAACTTTTTGTGACGTTCAAAGTAATTAGTTTTACCTTGTTCTTGTCTATGCTGCAGTCTTTCATTCCTCGCTGCTTGCTGCAGGGATCTTGTCTCAAAAATCTTGTCATGATCAGACATATGACCTTTCCTCTCAGTCTTTTGGTCTTCGTAGAACCTGATATCCTCATCTTTCTTCTCTCTGGATAACAGTCTGTTGTTCTGTATTTCCTGGATTGCATCTGGAGCTCCTATATCGAACAGACTGTCTAATTCCAGCACAAATGCTCCTCTTTTTCCTCCAGGGTTACTTGCTCTTCCTTTGCTTTTCACCAGAGCACGATGTTTCTCATGTAGTTTCATGAATAGCTTCATTGCGTTGTACTTGGTCATTGTCTTGATCCTAGCCATCTGCCAGAATGGGATGATAGATTCAACTGTTTCATATGCAAGGTCTTGAACCATGGGCCTCCCTGCATTTTCCGGTAAATTCTGAAGATTAAGGAAATACTGGAACGCCTGTCTGTTGGTGGGAAGCTGGGAACCACTGATAAAAGCTGAAGGGTATCCAACCAGGAAAGTTTCAGAGAGAGATCTGGTAGATGGCCCAGTTGACACCTGCCTGTGGACAGTACATGGAGGTTCTGAGATATCAACTGTGCGCCCACGGAGCTCCCTCAGCTCCTTGCTTAATGCCATTGTGAAGTTGTAACTTGTAGATGGTTTTCTAGATTCTGATTGAGTTTGTTGTTTCCTGAAAAATGATAGATAATTATTATTATTATTATTAATTATTTTATTTATTATTATTATTATTATTGTTGTTGTTGTTGTTGTTATTATTATTATTTATTAATTTTATGCTCTTTCATTTGATACCTAATTTGTTGCTCTATCTTGTTTAGATCAAAAGTTAAAGTGCAAAACATAATTCAAGGGACCCTGGAATTGGCGCTTTGGCCAATTTCAAGGCAGAAAATTTAAAGCTCCATGCGGCAATGCTTCCCAACATCCTAGGTCAAAATAGTTGTGATTTTCGGCTTTTTCAGGTCAAAAAGCATGGGAAAATGTACAGAAACCTATGAAAATAAGAAAAAGTTGATTTTTGAACAGGCCTACCTTCACTGCCTCATCCCACAGTGCCTTCATTTTATCCCTGATCCTGACCTCTGTTGATTACAGGTCCTGTGAATAGAGCATTGGCCTTTCTTCACTGAGCCAGTAGCCCTGGAACAATGGCGTTGTTAATCAGGTCATTAACTGGGTAATTACTCCTGTCTTCCTCACTCATCTCTCTCAAAAAACCATACCTCAGCAGGTCTCTGGCTGTGGGCCTTCATTGTACAATCAGGTCTTAGATTAGATTTTCGTATATATATTTTAGCTTTTTTCAGCTGTAAATCTGGGGGAATTGTTCATCTTCCCAGGCCAAAAATTGGTGGGGGTGGGGGGATGTATACATACCCCCATCCCCCACAAAATCTCTGCCCCTCATTATTATTATTATTATTATTAATTAAGAATTTCCATAGGAAATTCTTAGTTTTTGTTAAATTTATTATTATTATTCTGACTTTTACCAAATCTTCTGGAAAAGTGGATATATTCCTTAATAATAGCTAGTCTCTGGCCACCAACTCATGTTATAAGGGTTGAATTGCGAGTTTACACCTCTAATTATCACTTGAAATGATTTATGACATGGAGACTTGGTGTTTGGTTTATTAATTAACAGGAACATTGTGTTCACCACAAACTTCTTCCACTAGTGACAAATATTGCATTCCTTGTTTGAGAGATGAATTTGCATTATGCCTATCACTCTGAGTAAGGAAATAGCAATTATTTTCCATTTGATGAAAATTTCAGACCCTCTAGGCCTACAAAACCAATTTTCCCCTTTTCTTTATCAAAAATTGTCAATTTTCAGAAGTCTTTGTTATATAATTCTTGCATTTTATTATAACCTCATTCAATGTACATTTTTGGATAGAAAATTAAATTAGTTATTGATTGATACCTAATTTACTATGCTTCTGTACCAAAATAGAAAATTAAAAGGCAAAAATGTCTATTTTTTAATGTTTTATTCTACATTTTGTCTTGAATGGGATTTAGAGAATAGGTGTTACTGCCATCTGTGAAACATCATCCCAATGCAGCTTCACGGCAATGGGCCTTGGAATATATTTGAGATGCACAATATTTCCAAGGTGGGAACAACTCAGAGATTAAACATTTCATGCCAGCTCTTGAGCCCCATTGTTTCTTTTTATTCAACAAACATACAATTCTTTGAACAGAAAAATTACTTAGTAAAGCAAATGAATGTATGAAATAAAATGTGAATACTGATAATGATTGAAGCTATTCTAGCAGTTTAACTAAGGAACTCTCTTTAAAAGATGGCAACAAACTTCTTTGATATTCCACAACTTGCAGGAGTTGTCTTCTTTGTTCTTCATCTGTTGTGATGCAATTTGCAAAATCTTCAATTAATTGTACTCCACACTTGGCTGCATCATTAACAACCTTAACACTGTGTACAAAATTGGAGATTTTAATAAAATCTCTGTCCTCTTTCCATGTTTTAACAGGTTTATTTAACCATTTTCCATTGCTATGTAGAATATCAAAGAAAAACCAAGATTTTGGTCCGACTAGGGAAGCTAGTTTGGTTGACTTATTGATCAAAGGAAATACTGGTTTGCCACTTTGGGCATACAAGCTGTTTTTATCATTTCGATGTGATCTAATAATTTCTGTAGCAATGTTTCTTTTCTCTTCATCAGATATATGTAAAGAAAATAATGAAAATGGAATAACCTCCTCAGTTAGGTACCAACAATGGCCTTTGAATATCTTGATTGTATGATGAGCTACATTTCTGTCCACTGTGTCACCATATATGTGAAGCAAAGCTGGGCACTTGCGGTATTTTTTGCGGTACTGCGGTACTACTGCACTACCAAACCGGTACCACATAACGCAGTACCGCAAAGGATCGCTGAAAGTACAGTAGTACCGCTACCGCATTCAAATTTCCCATGGTACTTTCCGCGGTACCGACAAACACGACTTTTCAAAAAATTAACACTTTTTTTGAAGTAAACCTTATTACAGGAGTACAGTAAGACGAATGCTGCGTGTGTTGCATCAGCCTAACTCTAGACACGTTAAGTTTTCATTCAGAACATGTTACGTTGCCATCCTATCACAACGCCTCAGTGCAGTGCTTGCTTTTGAGCTGGTTGCACGTGTGTTACATTTCTGTGACAAAGATCGATTTTTAGCCATTATGGCAGAAAGTTCAGGTGCGAAATTGCCGATATGCAATTTCTGAAAATATGTGCTATTACTTGTGTTGTTCTTGTGTGCAGTACCGCAGTACCGCAGTACCGTGGAACGCACCAGGGGGACCTGAAAAAGTACCGCAGTACCGCGTAATGCACTGGGCATGCTGAGGTACCGCAGTACCGCGTAACGCACCCCCAAATTTTGGTACCGCGCCCACCACTGATGTGAAGGTCACCATAGAAAGTCAAATCATTGATTGCTGCATCCACCACTTTTGGTGCTTTGAGCCATGGTTGGATATATAAAGCAGTGAATAAGCAGAAGTACTCTAAGTGTTTCAAATATTCTTAGCAGAATAGAGAATAGTTGCCATCCACCAAGCATTTTGAATTGCTCCCAGATGGAGCCAATGAATTCCATTAGGTGGTATATGTCCAAGAATTTGGAGAACAACTTCTGCACATTCTCTATAATCATTCCTGAGAAATATGTTTCCAGTATCTGTATCACTTAACATCTTCAAAACTTGGTTACTCATTGCATCTTTAATTTCATCTGTCTATTTGTGATTTTCAAAGTTGTATAAGGTTTTGTGATGTCTAATGTCTAATGTCTTCCATTTATCTTGAAACTGTTTAAATAACACATTTTCTAGGCCTGTGGTAGTGCCAAATATTTGAGTAAATGCAGTGGTCAAGACTCTCTCATAAATGTGATGTGATGCCTACATGCAAGCCATATTACCTTCTCTTTTAAAATGATGCAGGCTCCATTTATCCAACCAATATTAGACGCTGTTGTTTCAAAAACCAGTCCACAAATGTTTTGGTCCAAGTTCCATTCTTTTGCAGCATTAAATGTGGCATTTGCTTGCATTTTACCAGAGGAATCTGAAATAGTTAGTATAGCAAGAACTTTTCCCTCAGGTGCTGAAGGGATCCCTGACACAATTATTGCTAGCCTTTCTCCCATTTCCCAACTGTTATCAGAAATGAGATTTCCATCCCAGTGTAGAGCACAATGTTCAGGTGGTATAAATTTTTCTTTGACTAGTTTGGCTGTTTCAATTCTGCTTTTTATCCCTTGTCTGTGTATCGTTGATTTTGATAGTGATATTGCATAACCACTCAGGTCTTTATCACACTGACTTGCAATAACAGCAGCAAACCCTGTTCTTTGGCAAACAGAAAGGTTAAGACAATCTCCCATATTTAAAACAATAGGATTCTGTACAATATTTTTTCTTTTGCATGAGGATTTTGATGGAGGAGGTATATAATCCTCATCTCTAGCATATGATGTACTTGGAATAGGATTTGGTTCATTAGGAATCATTATTTCTCCTTCAATATCTGTTTTCAAGGTCATGCTGAGTTTTTCCTCTCTTTCCATTTCCTTATCTTTAAGTAATATTTCACGCTCCACTCTTTTCACTTGACTCTCAAACTTGTTTTAATAGCTTTCAGCTATTGATCCTAAGCAAAGCTTTTTGGGTCCTCTTTGGTCTATTAGAAACTCTATATCTTGCTGCTTTGTTACCAAAGTTCTTAATGGAACTTTTTTTATTATTTCTATGGCATTTTAAGGACAAATATCAAATAACTTCTTTAATTCCTTCAGGAAAGATGTTCTCCTCTTATTTATTCTTTCTTCCTGTGTTTTGTTTTTTGAAAAGTATTCATATTGCTTTATCAATTGATCTACTTTTTTTTCTTGGATGGTGGCTTTTTGAAGTATCTTGGCATGTGATACCAGCCCAATCCCAAAATTTGTTAAATTTTCTTAGTACTTCTTGGATCAGTAAAACTTTACAAGACACTTGCATTACCATGAAACATGCTACAGTAATGAAACATATATCAATTAATAGAGCAGAAAAAATGGTGCAAGCAGCTATGTATCATTTTGAAAATATTAGAAAATAACAAAGTTATGACACTATGAAGATGTTACTAGGCCTATCATAGCTTACACCATTTGGATCTTTTCTATTTTGTACTGTTTCAGATTTTGTTGAAAATAAGATATTTAATGTAGGTTAACTGAATGCCCGGTTAGGTTAAGTCATGATATTTTCGTTAGTTTTAATGAAAATATCACTGATATTTTCATTAGTGTGGGGTTATAATAAAATGCAAGAAATTTATAACTGAAAGACTTCCAGAAATCAACAATTTTTGATAAAGAAAAGGGGAAAATTGGTTTTGTAGGCCTAGGGTGGTTCAAAATTTTCATCAAATAAAAAATAATTGCTATTTTCTTACTAAGAGCAACAGGGATAATGATATTAGGAGGTTGGACCTGGGAAAAAAAGAAGTTGGCCAAAAATGGGACACCCTAATGTCTACTAACACTTACCCATGGAGGGTTCCAGCACAGGTGAAGCAAAAAATTTTCATTTTGACACCCGACCATCTCAGATCTTGCTTATTTTTTGGTGTATAAGGTAAGTTTGTGCAAGAAAGCCAGCTGTGAAAGTTTCAGCTTTCTACGACCATTACTTCACGAGTTATGAAGGTCAGAAAAATCAAGGTTAAGGTCAAAATAGCTCAAGGTCGGCATCTTTGGATGCACCTCACACATTCACTAATTATCGTAACCATATGAAACTATATGTTTTTGGACTCAGAATGAGCTGTAGAATCCAAAAACGCAACGAAATCAGCAATAGGAGAACAAATAAAAATGTTCACCCTTTTTCAAGGAACGAATTGACCTTTTGACCTTGAAGTTCACACATTTTGGGGAAACATTTCTTTACACAAAATGAAGTTCCATCATTGCACTTTTAATATAAACAATAAAAATGTATCTTATTCACCAACTATACTGTCTTAAAGAATTTTTGAAATTGGCTATTTTTCAAATTTCTGGCAAAATCGCCATATGTACCGTATATGCATATATGTACTGTTAAAATCTAGAGATATTCATTACTTAAACTACTTAAGCAAAAATAAATATTATTAGAAACGTGATACAAAATCACTTAGATATAAGCTAGGTACCATAGGTATAACTATGATATTTTTTTTTTTAAGTTTGGGAAGAACCGATTCGCCTCTATTTAAAAGGGCATATCTCGGCGGAAAAACAAAGAAAAAGTGAGAGGAAAGACAGAGGAAAAAGAAAGGGTGGAAGGGACAGTCGAAGTGGAAAAAGACCAAGGACTGCAGGGTCGAGCCCCATCATCCTTGGGTGCTAGGGCCGGGAGGGCGCACGTGAAACCTCCAGGAACAAGCACGTACAAACGAGCACAAAGAGCACTCAAGAGCACGAGCTTAGAACCCCCTTGCGGGGACTATGATATAGATCTCTATTTTATTGTGGTCTCCTCCACCCCCACAACCACACCTTTCCACCCTTAGAAATATTTTACTTTTTTTTATAATTACTTTTATTAATAATACATTAATACAAACATATATATATATAGGAGTATCATATAAAATAGGAGTAAAAAAGGAGTATCATATTATGTAGACCTGTATTCTATAGATACATACTAAACTAGAGCTCTGTACACTTTCGACTCAAGAACAGGAAACTGTGGCAAACATGTCTGCATGATTACCCTCAGCTGTTAGCATCTCATGATCATCAAAGGCATACTGAATTATTCTTGAACCTGCTGTCAATGATGGAGCAGTCATTGTCTGGATAATATCAGATGATAACATCCAACATGAGTCAGGATGAGAAGGGAAACTATGTTTAGAACGTCTTCCATGTGGAGACATAAAATTGACCTTATAATCACTAAATTCTTCTGATACTTCAACCACTAATCCAAACCAAATTTTATTATCATAGTTACAAGCTACATATACCCCAACTTGTATATCTTCAGTTGAAATGTGCTTTTGCTCATGTAAATTATCTTTAAACGATGGATGCACAACTGTCATAATTTTTGTAGGACCTGAGGAAATCTCACCAACCTCCAACTGGGTATGACTAATAGGCACAAATCTATGAAATCTACGAGTACCTGGGATGGTTACAGAATTTTTATATCTATTTTCCAGGAATTCAGTTGTCTGCTGGACATTTTGTTTCGATAAGAATACAAATTTTGTGCTGGTATCTTTCTCATCCAGAAATTTCATCATGTCAAGTGGTGTCAGAATTTGGTCTTTAAATGTACGTTGAAGACTGGCATGAGCCGTCATTCTTTTTGCTGTGCCTCCGACTCCATCACAAGCACTTTTGCCATGTGAAGTTGCAAAAAAGTGCCATTCAGCATCCAGTCCTAAGTCCTCTTTGTGGTGACACAAATTGGTGAAGTTATATTTATTCTTATACTGCCCTCCGCAACCATCAGTAAAGTAATGAATCTTCCGCAGGCCTGAGATCTCTTCTTTTATCATGGGGATCAGTTGCTTTAAGAACGCAAAGACAAGGTTTGTACTATGTTTCATGTCATCAGAAATGAAACAATAACTTTTAACTTTAATTTCAACATCATTTTCATTTACTTTATAGTAGAACACAAATGGATGAACTGTTGCCTGACTATTTTCCCAATGGTAACCTTGTGCAGCATCTTGTACAAGAAATGAGTAGTTTTCAGAGAAGTCTCCTAGGAGAATACCTTCAGTGACCATCAGATTAGCTTTCAGTTTTTTTAGGAAACTTGCTTGTGCATCAGCCACATAAGTGTGTCTTGTTAGTGCACAAATTCTAGTTGCCAAAGACTTAATGAAGTTTTCAAGGGATTCACCGATGTTAATAAGGGTTGTCCGATCCGTGGAAGTCCACTGCTTGTATGTAATTATGGTGCCGACTGCATCCTGAACAGATTCCAATCCTTCAAGGAATGCAATAACACCTTCTTCTCCTGGACACAATGCACATTTTTGTAGCATACTCTCTTCCTTTTCACTGTCACAAACTGCATAGAGAATGAGGTCTTTATATGATAGTTGTTTTTCCCCCAAAGCTGATAGCTGAAGTTTGGGATTTTGGTGGTAGGTACAGACACACACAGAGTGTGTTCCTCCAGCTCCTGCCAAGACACACCACTTGGGTCTCAATGCAGCAAATGATGAGAAACTTATTTTTGGATTAGTGTCATTTGCCTTGAAAACAGCGAAAATCTCACGTAAATTACCAAGCACCAATCGTTTCTGCTGTAGTTGCTTCTCTCCTTCATGATTCCTAATTGATAGACAATCCTTCTTGCCTGGACATATTCTGCTTATTTCATCTGATTCATAGAAAGTGCACACTGCTTCCTTCTCTTTCTTTGTTCTAACCCGACCTTTGCTAATATGTGGAACTTCTGGTAATATGCCATGTTCTTTCTTTATTTTGCGGCTGGTTGAAACCATTCTTGTAGATGCATTGAAGAAAGATGCTTTTCTGTGAATGGTGTATGGTGAGTGTGTTAGTATTTGAATCTTCCTCTTGTAGTCAGTCGTCTCACTGAAGGCATTCTTGAGTGCTTGCATCACTCCTGCATGCCTGCGAAAATGATATACATGTTTGAGTAAATTTATATGCAAACATATGATCTATATATAGGCTTAGTATACTTTAATGAAGGTACTACAGATATATATACAGTACTCACAAATTATTGTCATCCATTTTAGATTGCTTTTCTTCACTTTCTTGTGTAAAACTTGTGTCATATGATGTTTCTAGCTTTCTCTTCAGGGATGTTGATGCCATTTCAAATTTTGTTTCAGCCTTTGAAGATCTCCCTTTTCGTGACAGACCCTCTGAAAAACAAATAAAATAAATTGTTATAACTTTTTTTAATCAACTGTAGGCCTATAGATGTACATGTACATTACATATGAATTTGGTAAATACCGTATATATAATCATAACTGTATTGATCTTCATCATATAAATTGATATGCATACATCTGAATTTGTCAAATATATAAAGGTTGTAATGTTCATACATGTAGTTATATATATTGATGTTTTGTTGCTATAATATCTACATAAATTAACACTTTAAAAATACTTAAACTTACTTGTCTTCACTGGTGTCACATTCAGCATTGGAAGAATTGTGTCTAAATCTCCTTGAAAATCTTCAAACATTATTTCAGTAGTACACCCATAGGCAGAGGAACATTTTTCTGTGGCAGTGGCATCAGTGTCTGAGTTCGAATCTGAGACAATATCAGGGACTTTTTTGTCTTCATCTTTGATTTTATTGATATCATTAACACAATTTTTACAAATGTAATCTCCATATATTAATCCGTGAATTCCTTGCAGTGTATTACGGACTGGCACAAGTGCTTTTTCGATCTTCTTCTTATGTTTTCTAAGAGGATCAGCACAAACTTTTCTACCCATCTTGTTTATCTGTAAGAAAGGCATAAAATAAGTAATTAATTTATGTTCACAAAATATATTATTTAACAGTACAGTACATATATGCATATACATATGGCGATTTTGCCAGAAATTTGAAAAATAGCCAATTTGAAAAATTCTTTAAGACAGTATAGATGGTGAATAAGATACATTTTTATTCTTTATATTAAAAGTGCAATGGTGGAACTTCATTTTGTGTAAAGAAATGTTTCCCCAAAATGTGTGAACTTCAAGGTCAAAGGGTCAATTCGTTCCTTGAAAAAGGGTGAACATTTTTATTTGTTCTCCTATTGCTGTTTTCGTTGCATTTTTGGATTCTACAGCTCATTCTGAGTCCAAAAACATATAGTTTCATATGGTTACGATAATTAGTGAATGTGTGAGGTGCATCCAAAGATGCCGACCTTGAGCTATTTTGACCTTAACCTTGATTTTTCTGACCTTCATAACTCGTGAAGTAATGGTCGTAGAAAGCTGAAACTTTCACAGCTGGCTTTCTTGCACAAACTTACCTTATACACCAAAAGTAAGCAAGATCTGAGATGGTCGGGTGTTAAGCACTGATTCACCTGTGCTGAACCCCTCCCACCCTCAATCTTCCTGAGGCTGGTTTGCCCAATTGGGGATGAATAGCATGACTTTGGGGGAATGGGAAGTCCTTACCCTGCTCTGTCTTGAATCATGGACTGAGATATAACAATTTGAAATTTAGTCGGATGCATTATCCATTTTTTTAGTTTAAAGCTTGTGAACTCAGAAAATATTTTCTGATAGTTGCAAGAAGTTTTGAATGTTACTACAACCTTTTATTCTCTTCATTTATTAAAAGAATCTTTACACTTCATGTAGAATTTATGCACAAATATTTTGAAGAATTGAAATTAGTAATCCTTAGATGGAATGGAGTAAGCCTATTCATATTCTGAAAGGATTTTTTTTTAATTCTGTGATCACACAATTGTTGTATTGTATGTCTGCATGTAAATGAACTTATTTTAAAGCCTGTTATTTCAATGGACTTAGTGTTGTGAAAACGTAAGTTTATTAAATTTAAATTACTGAATGATACTTAAGGTCTATGCTATAAAACCTTATAAATCAACCATAATGCTGTAGATAGATAGTTCAAGATTTTCACATTCTTAAGTTGTCTCTAAAATAGTGTAAAAGATGAAAATGGTGGTGATAACAGGAAATATATATGCACAGGCCTAGGCTGCATGAATATAGGGGCTAGAGTTGGTTTAAATTAACTAAATACCATACTGTACCATTAATTTAGTATAATAGTTATGTTATTATAGGTAGGTCTTTGTAGCATATTTTGTATCTCACTTATTTAAAGTTTCAGAGTATTAAGTTGAGGCGTGTGTATAATACTATATACAGTAAAAGCATTTCCCAAATGAGGGTGCAAGATCAACTGAAGGGAAGCATGAGGAGATTAGCCAAAGAAAAAAAAAGGAAACAAAATTCTGAATATTTTCATTAATTTTATTTACTATATCTGTAGTTTGTTATGATATGTAAAAGTTGCTTAGAAAACAAGCTACCTCACAGTCACACTGATTAGGGTATGGTCCAAGTAAATTACACTCGGTGAATGCCATTTGCAGTTCAAATAAGGTCGGGTGAAGGATTGACTTCAGTTTGAATGCAGTGTTGGATAAAAAGTTTATAATGGAACCCTGCTATATTAAATCCAAAGCAGGGCACATGACCTATTTACAAGTCCTTTTAAATTTAAAAAAAAAATTATAAAACAGGGTTAGTCTCTGTCTCATGTAGAGACTATAAATTTTAGTATTGTTTATTAATTTAAATGGCATTTACAAAATTATTTGGTTTCAAAGTTTAAAGTTCACTTAATGTTTTTAATATGATTAGAATCAGCCAAAGTGCAAATAAAGTTAAAGTACCATTTGTCAAGCCACAAAAATTGTTAGTTGCATTTTCTAACACCAGTATTTATTTATTACAGTCGATTTCTCCTTGATGCTCCTGATAGTGAACTTAAAGATCCAATATCTCTGTGCTTCCTAACAGAGCTTGCATATTGGTTTTATTTAGATGAATATGTTGAAGAAGATGACAATCTTAATACTCTTAAATTTGACTCATTTGCTCTTCAATTACTCCAGGTCAGTTAAATTATAGATATTTATCTGGGGTGGGGGGGTTAGTTTCTCTTTCTTAGACCAATTTGATTTTTTTTTGTATGCCAGCCAAACTTGGTCTGGGCTGGGTTTCTATATTGGAATTTAGGTTCCTCCTATTTATTGGTCGAGGAGGCTTGAAATATTTTGAATTTATGGAGCTAGATTGGATTGTTAGTTGCACACTGCTATTTAGCTTGGATTCAGAACTTTAGACCTTTTGATTAGAGGAGCTCCTTGTCAAGGCCACTGAAGTTTGATCCAAGTTTTACCACTGGAAGGTAAGCAGAACACATTTTGAGACATAACTACTATGTTTTTTAAGCTACAGGGAGGTAATAAATTTTCAGAATAAAGCCTTGAAATAATGTTTTTAATTTTAATGTTTTTAATTTGCAGCTGAGCATTTATAGTGTACATCAGGTTGGGAAATAAGCCTGTAGAACCCTATGATGAGTAAGTTTCAGTGAGCTTGGAAAAAGGCATATTAGCATTATACATAAAGAAATAATTATACTTCAAGTTGTGGAATTAATAGATTGTATATTTATTCACAACTTTTATCCTCATCTTACTCTTGTTCCCTTAAAGTTCTTGTTTCCTCCAGGAACTCTTCACATGAGAGCTGATAAACTTTCTCTACATTGTTAGTGACTGTTGGTTGTCATGATGACAAAGGAAGACAAAACACGGTAGTGGTTGAGTGGCATGGTGAAAATTAACATGAATTTCATTTCCTTCTAGAACTTTTTCTTTTGTGTGTTAAAGCTAAATATGACATCACTGGATAGAACTGGGTATCAGCTTTCTGAAGCTGTATTGCCCTGTAGCTTAAAAAAAAAAGTTATTCATGAAAATGTGTTCTGCTTATCTCCTAGTGATAAAATTAGGGTCAAACTTCAGTAACCTGTCACCTTTGACTAAGAGGTACAAAAAATTGCACAGAAGCATATCTTTACTGTACCAACAACTGTGCTAAATTTCATTAAAATATGAGAACCTCCAGTCTAGTGGCCATTTGACCTGATATGGAAGGAATGACCCAGTAGAGTATCTTTGGCATTATCATTTTAATATAATGTTGAAGTGACATTTTAAAAAGAGTGATGTAGGTAAGATGAATATGTACTTTAAATAGTTTGTCATTACTTGTTTGGATACAGTGTGTTTGAAATACTGTGTGAAATTAGAAGTGGAAGGTGGGTTATAATGAGAATTAAGACTGAAAGATGAGAGAGAAGCAAAAAGACCAGTAAGAGTTTAAGGATTAGGATTAATAATAAAAATATGGTAAACATTTGAGGAGCCACATTTGTAGCTACCTCCTAAGTTCTGTACAGTATGTTTTAAAAGATAGAAGTTGCATTCCAGGATAAATCTTACAAAATAATAATAATAATTTGGAACCATCCCAGCTCAGATTTTCTGAAATTTGGTATGCAAGCTCTGTTTACCATTCAAAGGCCAAATATAAAATTTTAAATTTATCCATTAGTTCAAAAGTTATGGCACCTCCCAAACATGGGGGAGGGGCTGTCACCCCATTATTTTGAAGTGCCATATCTTAGCTCACAATTGGATAAAAGAAAAATTTTTAAATATATTGTAAAGCTCATAACAAAAGAAATTTAAAAGCTACTATTGAGTAATTGGGTGAAATACTGTATATATAGCAAAATGCAAATATAGCTAAAGAGAACAAAAATGATGATCTCAATATTTATGGATTTGAGTAAGACATTTGATGTAATTGACAATCACATTCTCCTTAATAAATTATATTGTTACAGCTTTAGAGGAGCAATCAGTGATTGGTTTAAAAGTTATTTGTCCAATAGATATCATTTTGTAACAGTAAATAGGGTTTGCTCAATGAAAGCACTTGCCAAACATGGTGTGCCACAAGGCTCAGTTCTGGGTCTACATGTATTTTTATTAAATATAAATGACCTTCCACATTCATCAGATATAATGTTTGCAGATGATACAACTCTCTCTTTTTCTTGCAAAAATGTTAATTCAACTAAGAATATATTTAAATCAGAATTTATCAGTGTAGTGAAATGGTTGATCACCAATAAACTCTTCCTAAATATCAGTAAAACAAATTTCATGATAAATTAAAAAAACTTCACTTTTTCTATGTGAAGGTCAAAATATGATGATAAAAACCCACTCTAATAGACAGAGTTTATTTCTACAACAGTTTCGATGCCCACTGGCATCGAAACTGTTGTGGAAATAAATGCTGTCTATTAGAGTGGGTTTTTATTATCAAATTTCATGATTTTTACTAATAAAAAAAATGTGTATCTTGATGAACTTGATGTTGATGAAATCACTGTAAAGGAGTGTACTGTAACAAAATTTCATGGTGTAATTCTAGATAACAATTTGCAATGGAGTGATCATGTAAATTATATTGTGCTAAGGATTTTGAGGAGCATTGCTATAATGTTTAAACTTAAAAATGTAGTCCCTGAACAGGTTTTATTAACTCTGTATCATAACCTCGTTCTTCCTTGTATAATGTACTGCACCCTTGAAATGGGGGCGCGATGCTGGCAAGCGGTTTGTGTAAAGATGCATTTGCGTTACTCACCTACCGGATACTCAGTGGGGTCATGGCAGCTGTTGCTGGTTGCTGAGATGGGAGATTGAGCTGCCAGTGAGGACCACCCAGAGGGCCTTCAATTGAGTAAAAATAAATCCTTTGACTCCAGCACCACCCGCACTGCTAAGAATGAGAGAAATGAGGTGAGCAAGTTCCCAATTTTAGTATGGTTGAGATTATGTCAGATAGGTGGCCTCCTACCAATTTGAAACTGGGTTCTCACCTTTAAGATCTCTGGGACATAGCCAGTCTGCCTCTTTTAAAGACTTACTCCTCGGCTTATGGTGGGAGGATTTAAGAAAAGTAAAATGTCCTTTGCCTAATTTAATCAATGAAACAAAAAAAATAAGACTTACAAGGTTAACTGTATCAGCAGGCAAGTTTTTACAGGTAACTAAAGAAAATATGAAAATTTTTTATTGACCATACACTAATGTGTATTCAGACCGAACTAAGCACTTGGGCAAAAAAAATATTACTACATACCAAAACAAACAAACAACATTAGTCCTATACCATGCACAAAAATGTCAACATAAAATAAAACCATTAAATTATTGGCCATCACCAGCCCATTACCACACAAAGGAGACAAGACTTACAGAAAAAAAGGAACTTACATAACTAATACAAAAAAAACAAAGAATATTAGACACTAGGGTAAGGTCAATGAGTGTTTACCCAAATTGTATAAGCCTGATAAGTCCCGGATGTGTCATTTTAAACTCCACTTCATATCACAATCATTAAAGATATTCTTGGCTCAATCAGTGCAAACAAAAGCAATGCTTATAACAAAAAAATATGTGAATACTGGCTTCAGCATTTGTGCAGGTATTGGGGAAGAAAAAGCTTTGTCCAAATTCACTTCAATAAGCAAATGCCCCAGCCAAAAACAAATCCCTAATAAAGAAAAAAAACCAATAAACATTTAGAGATTATCCCCCCAGCACTGTCATCAGTGGACCCACAGGAATCCATGAGTGCAATGATGCCAGAAAAGGGGGCAAAATTAACAATGATAATAATTAAAGTTCTAAAATTTTGGGATATGTATTTGCATTAATATGTTGCTCATAAGGCAGTTAAAGGTACAATTTAGTTCACAGCCTGAGAAAGCTCAAAATCCATTGTGATGCATATTGATAACTGAAGTTAGGTTTTTCAACAAGGTCTTTATAAAGGAAATAGGCATTCAAAAATGATTATGATATTTACATGATAATTTTAAGTGATCCAAATATGTGAGACATGGTTCTTATAGCTAATGGTTAAGCAATACAAAACACCAATGGTAAAAACAGGACTATAGGATCACCTACCACACCATCAAGAGAAGTGAGATGCTTTCCCATCTCTAGAAATGGGCATATGACTGCCTCAAGGTTTGGATTATTCTCTATACTGAGAGAATTTCAAAGCTGTTATAATCAGGCATATGATTGCCTTGAGGTTTGGATTATTCTCTATATTGAGAGAATTTCAAATCTGTTATAATTAATTAAAAAGAGAAGAAAAACATTTTTAGTAACTGAAGGCTTGGCTCTCTAAGAAAGCTCTGGCCCAATGGTGATTACTGAAACCTCCCAGGCCCTACTGAGGGGTTTGGGAGCTCTCAGGAATCCTTCCCAACCAAACTTGGGGTCTTAACCACACCATCTCGCTATTACTATTAATATTACGAAGAACTAGTTTAAAAACTTTGCAATTAATTTATATAGTATAGTTTAGTTACTGGACAGTAGATTTAAAAAATACACCACACATTCATGTAAACTGTTAAAATACCCAACAAATTTTTGTATACAAATACTTTGATACTTCATACAAAAGTTTGAAATATCCAACTAATTTTATACTCTCCAGTTAATTTGTACCTTCTGCATTATTTGACAAAGGTAGAGCCCCAAAAATGTTGAATTAACAGGGTTTGAGAGTATTGCACCCCATTAACCTAAATGCTTCAAGCCTCTCCTCAACTAACTGTACATAGTTTGGTGCCTTGTTCTTAAAAAGTTCTTGATGACTGCTTTAAAGGCTTCCCATGCAACCCTTTTGGGCTGTCATTTATAACTTCTCTAATCTGTGGACCAACAAAAACACCTTTTATCTTCACTTCACTTATTCATGAACACTTCTGTTTCAAGTATTAAAATCCTTCATCTTTCCTGTTCATTGCTTTCGTAGTGTTTCATTAGTCTGAGCTTAATGTGAAGAGGTGGTGGGTATGTATATCATCTTGGGATCAATCAGCTGTTTGATGCTCTTTTGACCACAAACAAGCTTGATGAAGTGCCCATGCCTTAATGGCATAATTAAAATCTCTGGCCCAACTATCCTACTCACAAAGAAAGCAGCAGTAATTTGTATATCCCAGCTGTATGCCAAGAAGTGCTACAACTTATTTTAGACATAAATAGTTCAGCTACATTTTTCATTCGGGGAGATTTTTTATATGGATTTGTCTTTTGGTGGGAAGGGGGCAACCCTCTAAAAATTAAAATTAGACCCCAATTAAAGGCTGAGATATGGTACAGTACTTCAAAATATTGGAGTGACAGACCCTTTACCCAAGTTTTTGGAGGAAACATAACTTAACTAAATGATAGATATAATTAAAAATTTATATTTGGCCTTTGAGTAGTAAACAGAACTTGGATACCAAATTTCAAGGTAATTTGAGATGGGAAGGTTCATGCCATTGCATGACTTGTCCTGGAATGTGCTAGAACTATTTGACCTGAAGCATAAGTATCATTGAACAAATATGTAACAAGATATAAGACTAATGAACTTCTTCAAAGAGTATGTGGACATGATTTGTAAAAGTTAGTAAGTTGATTTAATGAATGTAATCCTGTGTATTTGATGATAATCGTACATAACCTTATTCTTTGTATTTAATTTACTGTTTACTGTCCAACATTCCCATTTTGGGACCATACATTTCAAATGCTGCACAACTTTTCACACAAAAATTGATTTTATTTTTTTTTAATTGATAAAATGTGAATGGACTCATAAATACTCAAATGAAATCATCAGCATACATATTAATTTTTTATAGCTATCCAATCTTTGATTCACATAGCCATCAGTAAAGGGTTAAAGAGTGTATTACAGTATATAATTTTGTTTTACAAGTCACCTGGAATAAAACATTGTAGGGCTTAATCTGTTTCTCATAAACCTATCAGCAGTTTGGCAAACTGCATTTACCCTTTAACCTTTCATTAAGCTCTTCCTCTTTTGTCTTAGAACATTGTCCTTAGATGACAAAATTTAATTGATTTTTATAAATAGTGAAAAATAGGGTTGACTTTTTCATAAGATTGTTGCATATTTGAGTTCATTATTTAATGAAAAAGCATGGAGAGAGTAGATTAATTTTTTGTAAGATAACAGCAGGTCAAGACTATAAGGTATAAGGCTATAAGGTATCTACAGGGTGGGCGGAAAGTAGCTCCCTATTTTGGATTGGTAAAAAAATACGTATATTATCCATTTATTTCAGACGAAATAATATGAAAAGGTAGGCATACATGGTAGGTTTTCTCTAAAATTCAATGTGGGCTCCAACTCTTTCCACCAGCTTCTGGAGCCGCCCAGGAATGGCATCCACTGACTTTAGCAGGAACTCCGGCGGGATGGAGGACATGACTTCCCGAATTCGGTCCTCCAGTTCTTCCAATGTCCTCGGTTTGGTGCGGTAGACTTCTTCCTTTACCCATCCCCAAAGAAAGAAGTCGCACGGTGTCAAGTCGGGGCTCCTGGCTGGCCATTGATGTGGACCACGACGACCCATCCAACGCCCAGGGAAGTGGGCATCCAGCCACTCACGGACAACAAGAGCGAAGTGCGGAGGGGCGCCATCTTGCATAAATATCAGATCGTCGATGTTCTCCCATGTGCTGACAACCGGCCAGACCTCGTTTCGCAACATAGCAAGGTACCGCTCAGCATTCATGGTGTTGCGCAGAAGGAACGGGCCCACAACCTGATCTGAGGTCATACCACACCACACCGTTACACTGAACCGATTCTGCCATTTTTCAGCGGTAACCGTGCGACTTCTTTCTTTGGGGGTGGGTAAAGGAAGAAGTCTACCTCACCAAACCGAGGACATTGGAAGAACTGGAGGACCGAATTCGGGAAGTCATGTCCTCCATCCCGCGGGAGTTCCTGCTAAAGTCAGTGGACGCCATTCCTGGGCGGCTCCAGAAGCTGGTGGAAAGAGTTGGAGCCCATATTGAATTTTAGAGAAAACCTACCATGTATGCCTACCTTGTCATATTATTTTTTCTGAAATAAATGGATAATATACGTATTTTTTTACCAATCCAAAATAGGGAGCTACTTTCCGCCCACCCTGTATTTGAAAAGTTTTAGAAAGTAAATTTTGTTAAATATTTCATCTACCATTTATAGATTATCCATTTTCTGAAGCATTATGCAACTTTATCCCATTTACATTTTTTTTAATGTTGATCAAGTGTACCATGTTCTGTGAAATTAGCTTTGAAACAGATGGTAGCATAGTTAACTGTATATTATTGATGTGAAAATTTTGCTCAGACTTTTTTGAAACTTGAAGCTGTCTTTCATTTCAACTTCATTGTGGGTGGATGGATTTTGTTTGTAAACCAATTTTGACCTTCAGTTTAGGTTTAAATTTGTGTGTAAGAATTTGAATTTTGCCTTTAACTCTGGGTTTGACTTTTGACTATTATATAATTTGACTTTAAATTTGAATAAATTTAAACTTAAAATTCAAAAAGTAAAATCAGTGAAAGTAGAAATTAAAATTTGAGTAAATAAAAATTGAGTTTTGAATTCACTAGTCATAGTCAAATTTATAGTTGAAATTGAAAGTTAATATTCAAAGCAGCACTTTAAAGTTGAACCCAAAACTCATTCTTTATAATTGAAAATCAGAATTCAATTCACAATTGGTTGGTTCACCATGTAAAGTGATTTCTAGTATTGTATTTGTTTTAATTTTACAGCATGTGAAAATAGAACCTGTCAAGGGTACCTTAGAAGAAATGCTTCAGGATTTTCGAGATTTTAAACACAGGGTACCAACTTACGGAGCTCTTATACTCAATACTGATTTGAGTCAAGTTTTACTTGTACAGGTAAAATTCTTAACCTCAATAAGTCTATTAGTCCTATAAGAATTATAAATTCACACAGTTGCATCTTGATTTGGATATGCAGAATTGCTATTAGAACAGTGCTAAGGTAAAATTTAAATCATACAAAATGCAAGAAATTGCAGATTCAAAAATCATTTTAGGAAACAGTTTTCCAATTAATGTCTGGGTAAAACCCTTCGAACAAAAATGTAGGCCTTGGAGTAAAATATTAGTTATAAAGTATGGGCACAAGTGAGTGCTTGAGGCCATTCACTTATATAGAGTAGAAAAAACAAATTAATTGGAGAAATAGAGTTTGAGAAATGATTAGCTGTTCCAATTGATGCTTTAGCCTACTCTATACTATTCTTTTTCATGAGGGGTAGCATGGATTACTGAAACTGAGATGATGGCTTATTCCTGCTGCTGATCCTGTTTGTGAGGGAACTGTGTTTCCAGTCCTGAGTGAAGGGGTTATGCTATCATGTATTAAATGAAAACTGGGAGATTTTAATTCTATATGTGAAACGTTTTGGAATATTGCCCATATATATTAATTAATTAATTAATTATATCTTTTGACATTTCTTCTTAGGGTTTTTGGCACAGGGCATCATGGGGCTTTCCCAAAGGAAAAATTAATGTTGAAGAAGAGCCTTTTAAGTGTGCCATAAGAGAGGTAAACACCTTTTAAATTTAAGATTTTTACTCTCTAATTTGGAATTGTTTTATGATTAAAATTTATTTTAGGATTCTTTCTCAAACAACTAACCTAATCCCAGTTCTGAAGAAGTCTTACTTCATTCACTGTACTGGGGCAAAATCCATGGTTTTGGTTTAGTGTTGAGGTATTTCATGCAGGAAAATGAAATCAGGAGTAGCAACCTTTTGCTCCAATCACTGGAGGAGCATTCTCAAGCTTCATTAACTGAAAAAACAGAGACAATCTTTTATATACCCTTAAAACTTAAAAGGCTTAAAAGGCTTAAAAAGTGAGAAGGGAGAGGGGGAGCAGGGAAGGAGGGGCCAAGAGCAAATGCCCACAAAAGCACCCCTCCCATAGAAGAAGAAGAGAACCAAAATCAAGGTTCAGGGTTTTTGAGATGCCAAGACACTGCATTTGAAAGATGGGAGGTCATAGACAGGAGAAAAGATGGACTGAGGAAGATTATACTGGAGTTGACTGTTTGAGTAGATGAAAGATTGAAAATACTGATTAACCCTTGCATTAGATAGTTGAAAAGAAAAGGAATGAGAAACTGTAGAAAGTCTGGTACTACATGCTCTCCTTAACCCTTTTGCTGAGTAATT
Organism: Bathynomus jamesi; assembly: GCA_023014485.1. NCBI lineage: Eukaryota > Metazoa > Arthropoda > Malacostraca > Isopoda > Cirolanidae > Bathynomus > Bathynomus jamesi. The sequence continues at coordinate 585,550 of JAJOZX010002571.1, forward strand.
CTGATATTTTCAAATGGTTTTGTTTGGATATATCTGAATTACGCAATGAAAAGGTTAAAGGAGGAGGCATGCAGTTAGAAAGTTCAGAAGAGCAGTCTCCCATTATGATAGCAATATTAAAGAGAGAGCGAGGCAAGATTGTGGTGAAGAGAGAGAGAGATTGAAGACAATCAGTAAGAGGTGGGGAATTGATGAGACGAAAAGCCTTTGATTCCACCCGATCAAGTATGCCTGTGTGGTTTGAACCACCCCACACGTGAGAAGCATACTCCATACAGAGGTGAACAAGATCACTGTACAGAGAGAGCAACTGAGTCAGGGTGAAGAAACTGTGGAGGTGGTACAGCACACCTAACCTCTCAGAAGCTGTTTTGGAAAGAGAGTATATGTGATCTTTCTAGGAAAGATCATGAGAAAAGGAAATGCCAAGAATGTTAAGAGAAGAGAAGAGGAAGGATTGAGTTGTGTGTTGTTGAAGGTAAGGGGATCCAGTCATGTGGAAGATTGTGATGAGTAGACAGATGGAGGAACTGAGTTTTTTGAGGCATTGAAAGCCACAAGGTTTTCTCTGCTCCAATCAGAAGTCAGGTGCTCCATAGCTGTACAATGTGAATCATGTCATGGAGTGACTGTTGAGAGGGATGCTTTGGCAAGTGGGTGGAGAAGTGAAGAGTGGAATCATCAGCATAGGAGTGAATAGGACAGGAAGTGCAAATTAAAAGATCATTAATAAGTAAAAGGAAAAGAGTGGGTGACAGGAAGGACAGAACCCTGAGGAACACCACTGTTAATAGCTTTAGGAGAAGAATAGTGGCCGTCTACAACTGCAGCTATATATCAGCTAGAAAGGAAATTAGAGATGAAGGCACAGATAAAAGGATAGAAACTGGAGGAGGACAGTTTGGAAATTAAAGATTTGTGTCAGACTCTATCAAAAGCTTTTAATATGTCTAGCACAACAGCAAAAGTTTCACCAAAGTCCTGAAAGGAGGATCTCTACAGAAGCTAAGGCTAACAAAAACCCTAAGTTCCACTCTAAGGTTAGCCCGAGAGAAAGAAGAAAGTAAGGGGTTAAAAGAAGAGAATAAGGGGTTAAGTAAGTAGCAAAACCTATCACTCATGGGTTAAAATTCATTCAGAAAAAGAGAAAGAAAGACACCATCATCATCCGCCAGCCACTGCCGACAAGTCAAAAAAATAGTTGAAGAGAATACTTCCAGCTGTTGCAGACTGGTCCTCCACTCCATAGGGAGGTAGAGGATGCAGCCCACTCTGCCGGAAAGGGGTGAAAGATGAAAAGAAGTAAAATAAGAACGCATTACAAACCATGCAACACATCCTTAACTCAAACACTATCATACCATGCAATCTACAGACATGCAGTGAAGAGTTACGGACATGCAAATAAGGAGAGAGGAGAAAAAAAAAGAATAACAAAAGGTGGGTTAGTTTATGCTATGAGCTACATCTAAGTTTGTCTTAGTCTAATTTTTTTTTTTTTTTTTTTTTTTTTTTTTTTTTTTCAAACTGGCATTAGTCATCAACAGACTCATCCCTGATCACCACCCCTAGAGCTCCTGTTACTAATTGTTTTATTATTATATTAAACAATGTTGATATTTTTGAAATACCTATCTAAATGGTTCTTAACCCTTTAACGATGGATGGTACCTCAAGGTCCACCAGAAATAATAATATAAATTGTACTACAATGCCTCGTTTCTATAAATGTTTGTGTGTGTTTATATATAGATGTCATTTAGTTGTCGGGAAAGGAACCCAAAATGTGTGTCATTTCAGTGACTAGTTACTAAAATATTTAGTTTTCAATAACAATAAAACCTATACATTCTGGTAACAAGAGTGGCTGCATATGCTGCAGACTCGTCCATAAAGGGTTAAACACATTAATGCTGGTAGAGTTCATGTCTGATGCAGGAAGATTATTCCATTTATCAATTACTTTAAATGTAAAGAAGTTTTTAGCGATATTAGTAATGAAACGTCTGCCACGCAACTTAAATCAGTTATCACGAGTATTGCTATTATCGAAAGTGAACAGTTTATCAAAATTTACATTATCGATTTTATTAACGATTTTGAAAACTTAGTTTTCAAGTAAATGCAAGTCTAACTCTTTAATCATATCTTCATAAGGCTTGTTGTGCAATGATGGAATTAGTTTCATGGCACGATGCTGAACCCTTTCCAACTTATCAATATCCTCACGCAAATATGGGCACCAAAACTGAATGGCATATTCTAAATGAGGCCTGACTAGGGGCTTGTAAAGGGGCAATATAATAATCTTTGATTTAAATTCAAAATTACGCACTATGAAGCCTAACATTCTATTAGCTTTTGCGCAAGACTCCAAGCACTGGTTCCTAACTTTTAAATCCTTAGATACACGTACGCCTAAATCTACTTCCTCGTCAACGCTCGCTAACTCTCTCTTATCCATCGTGTATGTGTAATTATTGTTGCGAGAACCTATATGCAAAACTTTACATTTGTCTGTGTTAAATTGCATCTGCCACTTATCCTTCCACTCAATAATTCTATTTACATCATCTTGGAGCCTATTTCTATTGTCCACATTAACAACTTTACCACCTATTTTAGTATCGTCCATGAATTTTGACATGTTACTGGTCAAACCTACATCTATATCGTTAATGTAGATTATGAATAGCAATGGGCCTAACACTGAACCCTGAGGGACACCGCTACCTACATCCAACCACCCCGATTCACTACCATTAACAACGACCCTCTGTTTCCTAGCACGAAGCCATTCCTCTGACCAGTTAACTACCTGACCGCATATACCATGCACTTTAACCTTCGCAATTAATCTTCTATGCGGAACTGTATCGAATGCTTTTTTGAAATGTAAATAAATAACGTCAGCCACTCTATGCCTATCGTATTCGTGCACTATTTTGTTATAAAATTCTAACAAATTAGTTAAACAAGATCTATGGTGTTGAAACCCATACTGACTACTATTAATCAAATTGCGACTTTCTAAGTGATTGATGATACAATCCCTAACTACAGATTCCGAAGTTTACCGACAATTAATGTTAAGTTAATGGGCTTATAATTGCTAGCTACTGTGCGGTCGCCTTTTTTAAAAATGGGTGTGACGTTAGCTAATTTGAAGTCTTCAGGAATAATCCCCGTTTCAAGTGACTGATTAAAAATCTTTGTTAAGGGGCCTACGATAACATCTTTCAAATCTTGGATGACCAAGAGTCAGAGAGATATGCAAGAAGATTGCTAGTAGAGCATCCCTTGTGGAATTCATACTGACAATCTTAAAGAAGAATGTGAGAAGAAAGGAGTTTAAGAATCTTCCTATTAAGGATAGATTCAAAAACTTTGGAAAGGCAAGAAATCAACACAATTGGACGAAAGTTGGAGGGTTGAGAGCAGTCACCCTTCTTTAGGACAGGCTGAATGAAAGTGAACTTCCAGCACAAAAGAAAAGTTCCAGATGAGAGAGAAAGATGAAAGAGTTTGCCTAGGCAAGGTGTCAGCACAGAAGCACAGTTCTTAACCCGCATGACTGCCCAGTTATGAGTCAAGCCAAATTTATGGGCTACACAGAGATATCTTGGTTTAAAGTTTAAACCCATGTGTATATATGGGGCTGCGAAGAAATGGTCAGAAGTGAGAGCCTATGATATGGGTTGCTCAGCATATGAGTTAAGAACAATAGGAGGAACACCAGGACCATACGCCTTCCTAGAGTTGAGCCCAGATAGGGCAGAAAAAAACATCTTTAGAAGAGATTCTAATTTCAGACATAATAAAGTCAGAGGGGGGAGGAGATGGAGCAACAGCACTGGAATCTTCCAGGGTTGAATTGTAAGTGAAAGTTTGAGTGAAGAGTTCAGCTTTGTCAGGAGAAGAGATGGCAACTGTGCTGTCAGAATGGAAAAGAGGAGGGAAAGAAGGGGAAGTGAAGTGGTTGAGGAGGTTCTTAGCTAGATGCCAGAAAGAGCAAGAATTAAAATTTGATAGATTTTCATATTTTTGTCGGATAAGGAATTTTTGGTGAGTCAACAGATTTTGCATGCTTCCAGGCAGAAATATAAGCTGAGTGAGTCAGGAGTTGGATGGTGACAGTACCTTCTAGAAGCCTCCTCTCTATTGCAGCTAGTATTAGAACAAGTAAAGTTAATCCAAGGTTTTTTTTGTGCTAGTAGTAGGAATAGAATATGGGATGTATGCCTCCATGCCTGAGAGAATCACCTCCATGATGTGCTCAGCACACCCACAAGGGCCCCAGCCATGGAAGCAGCAATCATTCCATGGGAAATCGTAGAAATACTGTCTAAGGGCCTCCCAATCAGTGGTGCTGAAGTGCCAAAGGCACCTCCTCTTGGGAGGATCCAAATGCTAAATGGAGCGATGGGACAGGAAACAGATATAAGATTGTGATCAGAGTTGCCCAATGGAGAGAAAAGTTTCACGGAGTAAGAATGATGAGAGGTAAGAAATAAATCCAGAATGTTGGGCCTATCTCCAAGGCAATTGGAGATACGAGTAGGGTGCTATACAATCTGCTCTAGGTCATTTAGGCTAGAAAAATTGTAAGCTAGTTTACCAGGGATGTTAGTGAAATGGGAGGAAAGGTGGTGGTGAACAAAGCGAGAGTGGGAAAGAATGTATTCCACTTTGGAAGTGAAGTAGTCAAAGAATTTGGGATAGTCAGTAGAATTAAGAGAAAGGTAAACAGTGCAGATGTATTTAGTTTGAGCTTGGCATGTAAACCATAGCTAGAGGGTATAGAATTCAGAAGATTAAAATTTGGGAATATGAGAATAAGTTAGGTCATTGTGTACATATATGCAACATCCACCTTTGGAGTGAAATTGAGTATAAAGAAAGTAAGAGGGTACAGAAAAGGGGTTGCTGTCAGTCATCGTAGACACCTGAGTTTCAGTGAGGAAAAGATGAGGAGGTTTAAAAGAGGAGAGGTGGTGGTCAACAGATTGAAAATTTGAGAAAAGGAGATGAATGTTGCAGAAGTTTATGAAAAGTGAATAAGACAGAGGTCCAGAACATTTTGAATGGGTGGTAGCAGATCCAGCCCTGCTGCCCAGGTCTGCATTCCTGGTATCGGCAGGAGGGGAGCCAGAAGTGTGAACATTTATGGTCCCCTCCCCAGGGGACTCCAAGCCTCTTAAAGTTGCCATTTTTTTTTTTTTAATTTTGAGATTATGATGTAGTGTGTAAAATGCATGTGTATGTAGTGAGGAATAGGGAGAGAAGTGTGTGTTTGAGAGCATGCTGGACTACTCCCAGGGTAGATGAGACATGGAAAAAGATCAACTAAGGAGGACAGTGATGGGAGAAATGGGAGTTCCAGTACTCCCTATCTTCTGTCTAATGTCCCCCAGAGTACTTCTCTGGTCGATTGGTATCTACAATATCCTCCAAATGGTTAATACAGGTATCCCAGGCCGGGTGTGAGTATAAAATTTTTTATAAGATAATAAAAAGAATTAACATCATATAAGGTTACAAAGATTCATTAAATGATACAACAGAGAACTAAATAAATGAATGTGGTGGGAAGGGAGGTAGGTATGTGCGACTCATTGTTTGGATTTATCAATACTGTTTCTGTTCATTGAAGAGTAAATTAAGTGGTTATATATAATATTTTCCTGTCTGCCTCTGTTTAGGTTGAAGTTTTTTGTGTTGTATAAGGGCTGATTTCATAGGGGAGCCTCATTGGGTAATGTGGTGCATTAAGGATGATGTGGCCCTCCTTGAAGTTAATTTGATGTCCTGTGTTTCTGTTGTGGTTGTGGATGGTGTTTGAAGTATTGCTGGTGTAGATCGTTTGTTTGTGGTCTGTTATCCTCTTGGTTAGCATGTTTCCAGTTTCTCCAATATAGCAGTTTTCAGAGTCAGCAGGGAATGGCATAGACCAGTCCTTTCTTCTGTTGGGGTGTGTTGTGTACTGTTTTGTTTTTGGAGGAGTTGAAAAGTGCAGTAAGTTGTTTAAGGAGAGTGTCATTGATTTGTGGAGTGTAGATATGTATGGGATGTGTATTCTTCTGATGTTGTTATTAGTGTTGGGTGCGGGTCTCACCAATCTTTGTTTCTTGGTTGTTTTGTTGAATGCATCTTCCATGAAGTGGATTGGGTAGGGAAGATTCAGGAAGGTGTCTTTTATGTGCTGTATTTCTTCATTTAGAAATCTGTGGTGTGAAAAGTGCAGTGCCTGGAGGAAGAAAAAGATGAGCACTGCTGCTTTTGTGGAAATGGGGTGGTTCAAGAGGCAGTGTTTGTGTGTGTAGGCTTTCTGTAGATGGAAGTAGTGATGGTGGTGGTACTTCTGTGTGGCCTCAAGTCAAGTCTAGAAATGGGAGTGTATGCTGCAGTTCCCACTCTGCAGTAAATTTAATGGTGGAGGTGAGTTGATTAATGTTGTCAAAGAAGGCTTGGAAGTTTAAATCATCTGGCCATAGGAGGAAGATGTCATCCACATACTGTAGCCATCAGGGGTGTGCAGTCAGTGGAAGCAAGGGAAGCAATGCTTCCATATTATAAAAATGTGCAAAAGAAAAGTGTCTTTTGCAGTGTTTGAATGTGACACTATTTTTCCATCCTCAACAAAATTGAGATTGTATGAATTCTCAGCCCGACCTATGGTGGCCCACTACCCGAATATGCACGAGAGTATGCAGTGGAAAGGTAGGGTACTACAATTTCAGATATGCATCCTTTTTGAGACTCAATTTGAGCTTTTTTTTCTTCATTGGAAAATTGGCTATCTTAGAATAAGAGCATTATTGACAACAAAAATAATTTATTGACAGAATATATTGGGTGGTTTTCAAAATGTTACCTATGTCAGTAATTTTTTGAATAAACAAAATCATAATTAACATAAATCTTCAAATTCTTGTATCATTTGTTCCACTTTGGTAAAAAGGAAGCATTCTTAGAAATGTGTACATCGACAGTAAAATGTCAATGGGACTTAACTCCAAAAAACTTTCATGCAAATTTGGTACTAATAGGATCCATTCATTGATACCAAACTTGCGTGACTGGTTGGGGTTAAGGCTCACTCTGCCACTTGCCACATTGACTGCAGAAATTAAACGAACCTGAAAGATATTGATATGCTTTTTGTGAGCTAGAATCTTGAACTAAAGATGGAGAAAAGATAACATGAGTGATAAATTATTCAATTATTATTTTATCTATTCATGATACACAATAAACAAATAACTACAAGAAATTCAAGATATAATTCTATAGTTAATTTTCTAGTGACACCTGAAAATGTGTAGTTCTTTCCCTTTGGCTATTTTATGAAATTTTGGATGCAATTTGTGGCCAAATTGAAACTAGGTTTCAAAGTTTGAAAAATATAGCCTTTCTTTAGCACCTGGATATTTAAAAACAGGAAGACAACATAAGAAAATTTCCTGAGTCAGCTTTTCAATCATTGCAAGATAATTATTGAGAATATTTGGTATTCCTTGCTTGAGAAGTGAGCTTTTGGTTTTGTATACTGAATTTGATTTGAAAGGAAAGCCTGTGAATGAGTTACTTCACTATTTGCAAAATGCCAAGCTAGATACAGCCCTATATCAACTGATGAAGTTTTGTGAATTAGCTTTGAGTCTTCCAGTGACAAGCGCATCAGTTAAGCGTTCTTTCCCTCATTTGAAAAGAATACACAGCTACACAAGAAATGCGCAAAGTTAAGATAGACTTAGTAGTCTAACTTTAATCTTGATTGAGAGAAAGCTTCTCAAAGAAATGAAGAACAATCGTTTCTATGAAGATGTAATAAATTTATTCAATCGAAAGGATAGGAGGATTGAATTAACATATAAATAAGGTAAATATTTCCTTTTTTATCATTACCTAGGTATCCATTTCATCTTTAATATAATTGGTGTTTACATGTAATTAATATGGAACTTGATTCACCACCTGATATATACTTTTTTGCTAAAAAGTACAAACTTTTGGCAATCCATTTAAAATGATTCCCTATCACAATACATCACCGCATGCCCCTGGTAGCCATGTACTGTAATAGGTCTATTCTGAGGTAAGATGGTTTGTAGCAAGTCTGCTTTGAAGTGTTCCATGAAAAGATTGGCCAAGACTGGTGAAAGGGGGGATCCCAAAGGTAAACCTGAAGTTTGTTTGTAAAATTTCTTTTGAAATTGGAAGCAGTAGTCTTCAATGCAGATCTTTATTAGTTTGAGGAAATAGGCAGCAGATATATATGTAGCAAGTTTTGGACTGGAGGCAAAAATGCTTTAAGGAACAGGTTTGGGAACATTGATGAAGAATGAGACCACATTGAAGCTGAGGTGGTTGTGTCCTGAAGGATTGATGTTTTTAATCTTGTCAAATAGATCCTGTATTTTTTACGTGTGATTTGGAGTGGATTCCGAGGAGAGAGAGAGAGAGAGAGGTTGTGTGCTAGCCAAGATTCTAGTTTGTTGGTGTGTGAACTTCACAAGGCTACTATGGGTCTGAAGGGGTAATTTTGTTTGTGTATTTTGGGTAGGCAGTATAAGTATGGTAATTTAGGATTAAGTCATTTTAAGTTAGGCATGGTGGTATTCTGCAGTCGCTTTTTTATGATGTTGTCTAGGCTTTTGTTGAAAGAAGTTTGTAGTCTTTTTATGGGATCTGCCCATAGTTTATTGTAAATGTCTTTGTTAAGAAGGGTAAGTATTTTGTGTGCATAGTCACTAGTGTTAAGTATGGCTAAACTGTTGCCTTTGTCAAAAGGAATGATTTTTATATGTTCATTATTGGTGAGTTCATGTAGTGCATTCTTGAATCTTCTGGGGAGGTTGTCTTCTTTATGCTTGAGGTTGAAATAGATCAGAAGAGTCAGGGGGGCAGTGAGCAGGTCACTTTATATAATGTTAATTTTTTTTATTATCTTGTAAACATTTTTATACTCACACCTGGGCTACCTGTATTAACCATTTGTTGAGCTTTGTAACCTTAACTGTTTGTTCATTTTTATAACCTTATATGAGACCACCCCCATAACTCTGGCTCCCCACCTCCCTTCCCACTTTTTAAGCCTTTTAAGGGTATGTAAAAGATTCTCTCTGTTTTTTCGGTTAATAAAGCTTGAGAATGCTCCAGTGATTGGAGCGAAACATTGCTACTCCATCTTTCATTTTCCTGCATGAAATATCTCATTCACTGTACTGTTGATTAAAATTGTATCAATAATTACCTTCAAGATTAAATGCCTCTGTGGCTCAGTGGGTAACACAGTTTCTCTATAAGCAAAGTGAAGAAACTAAGGTTGAGGTTCAACTCATGATTGTGCTGGTTAATAATAATCCAAGAGTTAGGGCATTGGTCTGACTTGAGTACTGCTTTGGTTTCTGCCCCTCTTCATTGATTATTATTATTATTGGTCATTAAGACTACATTGTTATTAGTTCAAATAATTTGAGTGATGATCAAACAAGAATTTTTTGTTTAAAACAGGAATCTATGAATGACATTTGTGCAAAACTTTATCCCACAACAAAAATCATTATTATGTAAATAACTCCAAAAATATTAATTTTCAGTAATTTGTGAAATTTGAGGAGTCCATACTGATGATAAATTAAAATTAGATGTACAAAATTTTTTCTATAAGAAATAAAATAGTCTTCAACCTTTGAGAAAGTACAAAAGAGTATAGTATTAGCAATACAGTTAACATTCATCAGTCTGAGATTTTGTTAGGAAGTCTTTCATTAAGTACAAATGCGCATCATGGTTGAATTTGAGGATCAAGAAACTAATTAATTTTTCTCTAAAGGTTTTAGAAGAAACTGGGTATGATATATCATCTCGGATCAATAAAGATATTTTCCTTGAAACAACGATTGGAGAGCAAAAGGTCCGGCTCTACATTATCCCTGGAGTTTCCATGGCAACAGAATTTGTACCTCGTACCAAGGGAGAAATCAAAGAACTAAAATGGTTCCCAATTAATCAGTTACCCTCCCATAAAAATGACAGAAACTACCCTAAAAATGCGGGGCCTACTAATATGTTCTATATGGTCATGCCTTTTGTGAAGTAAGTTTTTTTAAATTTTAGCCACAGTAACCTAGATCCATATTTACTTTAAGCATTCTTAAGTAAAAAAGGGAGATTTCAGGCAGGTTTTGTTTGATTTTTTTTTCCCATGCAGAATGGTTTGAAGCTTCATTAATTAATACATTTAGTGTAAAATGAACTAAATAGTTTATATAGAATAGAATAATATGGGCAGTCATTATTCATTAGTGTAAATTCTGTCTTGGGTGGAGGATGCAGTGATCCTACTGTAGGATTATAGCTAAATGTTGGAGCTCCTCAAAACTGATTCAACAATTGCAGTAACTGTTTCACTATTTCTAAACCTGAATTACGTGTGTCAAAGCATACGTAAATCTAGTCAATCCACACTTGATCAAAATTTCATGCATTTCATTTGAAAAATATGGAGCCACTTGGACCAATTGAAGTAATCCAAGTCACAAGCTATATTTTAAAAATTTCGAAAAATGACAATCTGAATCTGAAGACAGCTAATTAACATAAAACTACGTACAGAGCAACCAAAATAGCCTACATAACTTAAGCTAAAAATATACACTGTTTACACAATTTATAAACTCTCATTCACGAAAGCATCAAACTTTTACTTAAAACTAACTAAGGAGCTACTATTTACCACATCATTACATTACATTGCATATGGAAAACATGAAGCCACCCCAGCCTATTGAGGTAATCCAAGTCATAAGCTACATTTTTTTAATAATAATAAAATCTTGCAAAATGTAAAACTCAAGTCAGCTAATTAATATAAAACTATTTACTACCACCATAGTAGCCTATATACTGAAGCAAAGAATATACACTATATACAATCTACAAACTATCTCTCTCACTCATGAAAGTGTAAGTTTTTCTTAAAATTAACTAACGAGCTACTGTTTACCACATCACATGGCAAGTTATTCCAAAAGTTTAGTACTCTATGACTCAAAAAGTATTTTCATAGATCAAATCTGCAAATCTGCTTTTTAATTTTCTTACATCCATGAGTTATCCCATCAGCCTCTAGTGAGAAAAAGTTACATACATCTAAATTGTCCAAACCTGAAAACATTTTGAACATTTGTATCATATCTCCCCTCATACAATGTCTCTCAAAACCAAACATACCTAGTTCCTTTAATCTATCCATATATTCCAATCTTCTTAGGTTAGAAATAAACTTGGTTGCCTTATGTTGCACACCTTCAAGCATATCAATATCATGTCTAAAGTGAGGGGACCAGGCTTGAATGCACTATTCTAAGTGAGGTCTAACAAAAGAATTATATAATTTACCAATCACTTCCTTACTCTTGTAACTAACATTCCTCTTAATAATACCTAACATTTTATTTGCTTTATTTCTAGTCTCTAAGCACTGATTAGAAAATTTTAGATCACACAACCATAATGCCAAGATCCCTTTTCTGTCTAACATCCTCTAACCAGTTCCCTTGTATCTCATAACTAAAGTTTTCATTATTTCTACCAAAATGCATGACTTTGCATTTTTTAACATTGAATTCCATCTGCCATTTACTAGCCCAAGCAATTAATCTATCAAGATTCTTTTGCAGTTTATAAGAATTTTCTATGTTTGTAATTGGGGGCAACTACTTTTGTATCAGCTGCAAATTTAGAAATTTTACAACCTACTCCTTTCTCTAAATCATTTAGATATAAAATAAATAAAGAGAATGGACCTAAAACTGATCCCTATGGCACCTTACTCTTCACTTTCTGCCACCCAGATTCATGACCATTTAGAATTACTTTCTGTTCTGTCTTCTAACCATTTTTCTACCCAATTTATAACTGACTCCAATATCCCATGAACTTTTAATTTATATAGAAGTCTCCTATGTGGAACCTTGTCAAATGATTTACTAAAATTCAAATAAATAACATCTACATCATTTCCATTATCTGGTTGGACTAAACACTGAAACCCACCAAAACTTGCAGACTCTTTCCACCAGATATTGGTGCTCAGTCGACAACAAAGACCCTGCGTCTTTTCATTAAAAAATTGTGTGTTTGTGGAGGTCTTCAAAAGACCTTGTCAAGTAGTTTTTTTTTGTTGGGGTTAATGTTAAATTTATTTGCCTTCAGCATTTAGCACTGCCTAATGGTAAAAAAGGAAACTACCATACCTTATTATTTTGTTGTATCTTGCTTCTGGTTGTAGGGCATGCAGATTGCCTGTTGCACCTCTCTCTCGATGTAGGCAATAAGGTTACGCAATGAGTTTATTTCATCTAATTAATACAGGCAATTCACTATGCCTAAATACCTGAAGGAATAGGCCTATCCTTTTGTTTTATTAATGCTTCTCTCAGAACTTGTAAGAAGATTAAACACATCTTCCTTGCCTACAGCAATGCTCATCACTAAGCAGCTCTGAGATGCTAAATCTTTGTTTTAAATTCACCTACTTTGTAAAATGAAAGTCCCCAGACATCTAATTTTTGTGTTTTCATTATTTCTTCTCTCAAAGTAATTTTCATGAATCAGCAATGGAAAATTTTTATATGAAAAAATATGTTCTTGTTGCTATGTAGGCCCAATGCCTACATATTTTGTTCTACATATGGCAATTTTTTCCATTCCCAATAAGCATTGTCACCAATCCCAAAGCAGTTTTGTAGTTATTTAATACTGTACAATAAATTAATAATTTATATTTAATTATGAAATAAAGGTACCATATATGATACCATATTGTAGGCGTACATGAGCCTGGGTTTGAATTAGGCTTTGTTGTGAACTGTAAAGTGTATAACAGGCATGTATAATTTTTCCATAGGTAGAAAACATATTAGAAAGAATTATAAAGAATTATATTCAAGATGATTTGGAAAGTCTTAATCTTATTTCAATATCCCAACATGGTAATAAAAACCCACTCTAATAAACAAAGTTTATTTCCACAAGTTTCATTGCCCACTGGCATCCTCTTCAGGTGGATACAGAAAAACTTTTTCTGTATCCACCCAAAGAGGATGCCAGTGGGCATCAAAACTGTTGTGGAAATAAACTCTGTCTATTAGAGTGGGTTTTTATCATCATATTTTGACCTCCACGTAAAAAAGTGAAGTTTTTGCATTCCCAACATGGATTTAGATCAGGAAAGTCTTGTTTGTCTTATCTCTTTGACATTTTTGAGTTTGTAACTGATCAGGTAGATAATAAAAATGATGTGCAGTAGATGTTATTTGTTTGGATTTTAGTAAGGCATTTGACAAGGTTCAGCATAGGAGACTTCTATATACAGGAATACCTCAAAATTCGTCATGAATTTGCATTGGTAAACAGTTGAATTTCATCAATTTTGATCATTTCTTTTTTTAACAGTTTTAAAAAAAATGACAAATCTGCAAAACAACGAATTTTGAGGTATTCCTGTAAATTAAAAGCTCATGAGATATTGGAGTCAGTTATAAATTGGGTAGAAAAATGTTTAGAAGATAGAGAACAGAGAGTAATTCTAAGTGGTTAGGAATCTGAGTGGCAGAAAGTGAAAATAGGGGTACCACAATAGGGCATATCATACTCTGGGTTCAGGGTTGAAATTTTGGAAAAAAAGTGGCTAATATGTATTCCTATGTAAAAATTAATTCTAAGATTGGTTTATTATTTGCAACTTTTCTGAAAAATCTCATTTTCATGGTCAAAATCGTGATTTTCTAATTTGAAGGCTGCCTAACGCAGCCTCAGGGCACCCAAACCAAAGTGTGCAGCTGTTCTGAATATGATTTCGTCTAAAAGCTGCTTTTCTGACCTCATCCTTGCTTTCTTGCATGTTTCAACACCTCTGGGTGCTGAAAAAAATGTTTAGATTTCACCTAAAACTTAAGAATTTTAAGTTTTTCTTCAAAGAATAGGCACGGCTCACCAGCTCTACTCTGATTGAGTAGCGGCAGACTTGCCACCTCCACGTGTAGATTTACACGCCTCTTCTTCCTGGATCCCTGAAAGGCGTGGTCTCATAAGATCTTATATTATGATCTTATGAGGACTTTCAGCTCTTATGAGCATTAACGATGGCTTCAGTCTCTTCATCAGCCACTCGAACCTGAAAAGCTCTTAAGTATGTCCTGCTTCGATCTGAACACTGGGAGCATTTCTCGATGGTCTATCCTGGCTCTCACCCACCCATCTCTCCTCTCATGACCGTACACAGCTTGGGAAGCAGTTGAGACTTCCTGTACAGCTCTCTTGCAGGACTGAGTATGAACAGAGAAAGTGTCCACTTTGAGTGGAGTTTTCCTGAGATCCTCGAGCTCAATCAAGGTCATCTTGCAGGTGAAAATAGGCTCGTAAATATTCTCTGATTGATTCCCAGTTGATGAGATCCTCGGGTGAAGTGGCTTGCAGATTGACTTTGGGATTTTTATGGGGCCTCACTGTCGCATCACCAAAGTGTCTTCCTTCTCTGATCTTCTCTATCTAGCTCTCAGCAAAAGCTCTCTGATGCTCATCCTCACTGCACAGGAATGAAGCCAGGATGTTCTCAGGATGTGTGTGGTAAGCTCCTCTTATCACTGCAGCAGAGATGATGTTCCTGACCTCGGTAGTCTGGTTCCTCAGCAGCCTCAGGTTTGAAAAAACGTGTGCAGGACTAAATTTGAGGTGGTGCTTCACTTTGATGTCATAGTACATTTTGAAGTAGAAGTTAAGGCAGAACTTCACGAGGACCTCGAGCCTCCTCAACACCTCCCCCTTCAGTCCGTGCTCCCTCATCCACAACAGCAAGATGGCCTGTGCAGTAGTGAACCACCTGGATTGGTTCAGAGGTCCGCACTTGAGACCATCCAACTGTGGACTGAGACTTCCAGACTTGATGGCTTTGATCAGAAGATAGCAGTTGTGCTGGTCTGTGGAGAGAGATTTGACTATCTCTACTGGCAGCTCTATGATATCTTCAGTTCCTTCCACTGGTTTGAAGTTGACCTCAAGTTCATTCACCTTCTCAAGAAGTTTTCCAATAGGCCTACTGAAGCCTGACTGGGGAGTTACAGGGCTGTCCAGCTTGATGATTAAGTGCCTCAGGGGGAGCTCATTCACATGGAGCTGACAGATCATCCAGTGGCACTTGCGACCCAGCATCTTCTCCAATAGGGCTATTGCGCCTCCAGACTACCCCATGTTGGTGTTGGTGGAGTCTCCTCCAATCATTACAAGGCTCTCGTCAGCTCCATGATCCAGAAGCCACTCATGCAGGCCTTGAGCGATCTTATGAGCAGGCTTTTCTCCTTCCTCAGGTTCCTCAGGAGTGAAATGGAAGAGGTACTTTCCTTGAGGCTCCCACATGATAGTGTAATGCTCCTCGATCACTTTGCCAGGATGAAATCTCTGTCACTTCATCATATTTCAACACTTTTGTGTTCCTATCCTGCTTGCCATTAAAGAATATCTCAGAGATCTTCTCCTCCTCTGACCTCTGCGTGAGAGCTTCAACTGATGAGGCCATTACTTCCTCCTTGGCCCTCCAGACTTTCATGCCATCTATGGCCAAGTAAGCCTTGTCTTTGGAAAGATGACTGGCCTTGATGAGGTTGTTCAGGAAGCCAGTGGCAACTGCAGCTGCCGGAACATTTGCCACCCTGTACCTAGTGATGTTAAAAAACATTTTTTTTTTATGTCAGTTCTTTTTTTTTTTGTTTTTTAATTTTTTGTTTTTTTTTTTGTTTGTTTTTAATAATTAATATAGATATTGCCAATTTAATTATAAGGTATACTTTTGCAATGATATATATTATAAAAATAAATAAATAAATAATAAAATAGGCCATATGGTACCAGTATAGAATGCCCTTTTCAGCCTATTTACAGAAAAAACTGGCCTCTTTCTTGCACTGAAAGTCTTGTATCTTGAGATCCATTAAACTTGCGAGAACACTGGCTGGGAGCTGACTGCCCATTGTCCAACCTTTCCAGGACTCCTCCCATCCATGCCTCAGATTTTGAATCTCCCACTTAACTATCCTTTAGACCTGTGATGACATATTTTCCCCCCAAGACCATCCATATATATACATACACATACATACCAATATATACATAAATACTTATATACACATATTTATATCTATTATATACCCCATACACACGCATACATCCAGAATTCCAGATACATACGCACGCATACTCACATATATACCTACACAAACTCATACACCTCTATTTCGCCCTTTCATTACCTCCGAGATCATTTAGCACATACAGTAATATCCATACAGCCAAAAGAAACCGATTAAGCACAGACAGAGCAGCAAAGCTAGTATTTATATCCCAAAATGCAAAATTCCAAGAAAGTGAAGTAAAACATGGTGCTACATTGGCTTCGTTAACATCTAAATCTGCAATAAGTACCAGTACCTGTGATATTGAAACTATATGCTCTAATCAATCTAGTGATAATGATTCTTCAATGGAAATAGAATCAGATAATGAAAGTTAAACAGCATTAGGTTAACACAAAGGTTAAAGAAAGAGATGAATATTTTTTTTTTCTATTGGAATATATATATATATATATATATATATATATATATATATATTATATATACACACACTGGTATTCTTGCCAATCACAATTATATATATTGTTTTATACCAGTATTATGTATTTTTTATTATGTATATTATACCAGTACCTGTGATATTGAAACTAGCATATATGCTCTACCCAATCTAGTGATGATTCTTCCATGGAAATGAAGGTTAAACAACATTAGGTTAACAAAAAGGTTCAAAAAAAGGTGAATATTTTTTTTTTCTATGTGGAATATATATACTGGTACTCTTGCCAATCACAATTATGTATATTGTTTGAAACGAGGAAGAATGTTTTATGTTCTAGTTAAAAAATATATATACATATAAAAAATGAGGGTTTGTTTTTCCTTTCTACAGGGTGGGCCGTAAGTTTCCATACATAGGAAAAATTAAACGTTTGTTTTTATGTTTCAGATACCCTAAGAATATGCGTTTGACGTAAGATCTTGTTTACTGATGAAGCAAATTTTTACGTCAATGGAGAGGTTAATCGGCAAAACATATTGGAGTAATGCTAACCCTAACTGGCTGAGTCCGACGAAGATGCAAGGTGCCGGTAAAGTGATGGTGTGGGCCGGGATATGGGGTGACAGAATTATTGGACCAATTTTTGTCAGTGGAAATCTTAATGCTGAAAGGTATCTTAACATGTTGCAAGAAGAGATTTTCCCATCCCTGCTAAACGAGGAAGGTAACTTCCCAGTTTACTTCCAGCAAGATGGAGCTCCACCTCATTATGGTCTTCACGTGCGTCGGTATTTGGATCAGCAGTTTCCGGATGCTTGGATTGGTCGGCGTGGTCCTGTGGAGTGGCCTCCCAGATCCCCAGATCTCACCCCCCTTGATTTCTATCTTTGGGGGCACTTGAAGGCCATGGTGTATCAGGAAAAGATACGAGACATAAATCATCTAAAGGAACGTATCACCAACACCATTACAAGCATAACGTCAACTGTGCTAATGCGTGTTCATCAACAGTGGGGAACACGTATTGAAATGTGTTTTCAAAACAATGGCAACCATGTAGAGCATATTATATAAATAAAAATGGTTGTCCATAAAAAAATGTTTATTTTTCCTATGTATGGAAACTTACGGCCCACCCTGTATTATATACTTTTTGCGTGATTCAGTTTTTCTAAAAGATGACTATATATACTAGGTATAACCGTATAAGCATGGTAGTATAGTAAATTATAGGTAATACTAATATACTTATTAGATTAAAGGAAGAAAAATATGGAATAAGTTTAAAACAATAAAAAACAAAAAAACAGACTATCTTCGTTTTAAACAAAAAAAATGACAAAAAAATGACAATAAAAAACGACTCACATCACTACCTGTTCCTCAAAGCTGCTGAAGCTGTCCCTTGGATCTTCTTGTAGTTTCATGTAGCAGAAGTTGGAGTTTTGGCAGGTACTTCAGCAGGAATGTCCATAAGAGCTTCAGTAGCCTCAGCATTGCCAGAGGATTCTTTTGCAGCTTCTTCCAAGTTTGGCTCTTCATCCTCCTCCAAAGTATTTCATGAGAAGCTCCTCATTAGTAGCCTCCTCTTTCTTCTTCCTCTTCACAGCAGAAGCTTCTTCAGCCTCCTTCCTCTTCACTGCTTTGATCTGTCTCCTGCTATCTTCGAAGTCTACAGAAGACATCTGGATTCCTGAAGCTTCGGAAGTCTTCACTCTCTGGTAGTACAGCCACTGAAGGTCCAGTTCAGGAATCTTCACCTCCAAAGGACAGTTACAGTTCACATGGGCCTTGAGGGAGCATCCTGAGCATCCACTCCCCTCTGAGCCGCACAAGAAGATCTGATGCTTGCAAACACAGACTTCACAGAGTTTATCCAGATCAGCCATCCTCTTCTCCTGGGTAGCAGACTTAACTCTCCCATTCACAACGTCTGTCATCTCCTTCCATTTCAACAAGATCTTACATGAGAGCGATTTTTCCGTGATTGTCACAGGTGGGAAGAACTTTACTTTTGACTTCCTCCACCGAGTCATCACGAGTAAAGACAGCTTGTCAGTCATCTCTCGGATAGGGTATTTAGACCTTTGGATGTCATGAATGAGGAACTTTTCCTCCTGCTCAGAGCCATCTATTGAGAGAATGTTGAACTTCGCCTTCTGCATCCAAATGGTTACAAAGATTCAAATGGAGTAGATTTTTTTCTTATGTATGTATGTATTAAACCTGTGTAAGAGTTAAGCAAAGTTAACATGTCTAAATGGCAACAAATTACGACAAAGGGTAAAAAATATGAGGTTGTGTTCAATTGAATATTCGGTATTTCAACATAGAACAGAAAGCCGCAATTTTGAACATGATAATGCAATTTTTGGGAAAAGTTGCAGAAAAGAAACCCCTCTTAGAATTAAATTTTACATAAAAATACATATTAGCCAGAGTGAAATTCGGACTCGGAAAAGTATGATATGCCCTAGTACCACAAGGATCTGCATTAGGTCTATCATGCTTTATTTTATATCTAAATTATTTAGAGAAAGGAGTAGGTAGTAAAGTTTCTAAATTTGCAGATGATAAAAAAGTAGTTGGCCTAGTTACAAATATAGAAGATTCTTATAAACTGCAAAAGGATCTTCATAGATTAGTTGCTTGGGCTAGTAAGTGGCAGATGGAATTCAATGTTCAAAACTGCAAAGTTATCCATTTTTGTAGAAATAATAAAAATTTTAATTATGAGATGCAAGGAAACTGGTTAGAGGATGTTAGACAGAAAAAAAAAGGGCCTTATAGTTAATAGTGATTTAAAATTTTCTAAGCAGTGCTTAGAGGTTAGAAATAAGGCAAATAAAATGCTAGGTATTATTAAGAGGAATGTTGGTTACAAGAGTAAATAAGTCATCTATAAATTATGTAATTTTTTTGTTAGGCCTCAGTCCAGGAATGGGTTCAAGTACTGGTGGCTGTACTTGAGGACAAGTACAAGTAATGAAGAGAGACTCAAGTACAAATCCAAGTTCAAGTACAGCTTTTTGTCACTGTACTCAAGTACAACTATATATTGGTGTACTTAAGTCCAAGTACTTTTATAAATAACAACTCTAATTGAATAGAAGTTGATAAGGATATCTTTAAATTAATTTTACATACTCTAAATATTATTTTAAAGATTACACAAAAATATACTGATCTCTTCTTGTTTAAGCTACTACAGCTTAAGGGAGTAAATTAACAAAATTACCCTTGTTTGCCATATCCTTGCATAGTACATAGCTATAGTATATGTTATAGACCTGTAACAAGTTGAAGTAATGTGTTCCAAGTTCCAGCTCTCAAAGTTGCTCAAAATAAAGGTACTTCACAAGTTGCTCAAAATAGTACTACAACTTTACAAATTGCTCAAAATAAAGAAAGCATTTCACTGGTTCATTAAGTGTATGATGTATTTAATTGTAGGCAGCTTGAAATGTACATGAAAATATATATACTTGATTATACTTGAAATGTACCTGATTTTTCAAGTACAATTGGACTAAGTACAAGTACACTGAATTTTTAAATCCTAAGTACCAGTACAAGAAATTATGTCCTTAAGTCCAAGTACTTGTACTTGAACGCAAGCCTGAGCCTCACTTTGAATACTGCATTCAAGCTTGGTCGCCTCACCTTTGACATGACAGTGATATACTTAAACGTATGCAACAGAGGGCAACCAAGCTTATCCCCTAACCTAAGAAGATTAGAATACAAAAAGATTAAAGGAACTGGGTATGTTTTATTTTGAGACATTGTTTTAGGAGAGATATGATACAGATGTTCAAGATGTTTTCAGGTTTGGACAATTTAGATGTAAGTAACTTATTAGAGTCTGATTGAAAAACTTAAAAACAGGCTTATAAACTCGATCTACGAAAATACTTTTCAGAGTACAGTAAATACTCAATGAGTCGGAATTCGGAATGAGTCGGACTCATCCTCTGTCAAGTGCTATTATTCTTTTGTTTATTTTACTGAGAGAAGTGTTTTATTTCCTATGTCAAGTGCCATTATTATTTTGTTTCTTTTACTAAGTGAAGTGTTTTTTTAATACTGTATTGTACGAAAAGGTAAACAATAAAATTTTTTGTTTCATGCTCAAAATAATTCTAGTGAAACAAAGTTTTATTGTTTTTAATGTTTATTTTGAACATTGTATTAGACTCTCACTAATCAAACTTAAAAGGTTAGAGAGTATTTATGCCTCTAGGGGTAAACAGGGGGTAATGAAGGTAATTCGTGATGAGTCTGACTTTTCAATGAGTCGGACTGGCTAGAGCCCTATATAGTCTGACTTATCAAGTACTTACTGTAGTAGATTTTTGGAATGACTTGCCATATTTTATATCTGTTTCCTGTCCTATCACTCCAATTCAGCCTTTGGATCCTCCCAAGAGGAGGCACTTTTGGTGCCACTGATTGGGAGGCCCTCAGGCAGTACTTTTCTGATTTCCCATGCAATGATTACTGCTTCTGTGGCTGGGGCCTTTCCAAGTGTGCTGATTACATCATGGAGGTGATTCTCTCCAGGCATGGAGGCGTACATTCCACATTCTGTTCCTACTAGGTACTAATGCAAAAAAAAAGCCTTGGTTTAATTTTACTTGTTGTAATGCTATCTGCAAAAGAGAGGAGTCTTTCAGAAGGTACCATTGCCATCCAACTCCTGACTCTCAACTCAACTTATATTTCTGGCCAGAATCATGCAAAATCTGTTCTTTGACTCGCCAAAAATTCCTTCATCCAACAAAAATGTGAAACCCTATCCAATTCTAATTTGTCTCAGTCTTTCTGGCATCTACCTGAAACCTCTCCAACAACTTTACTTCCTCTTCTTTCCCTCTTTTCCATTCCAATAGCTCAGTTGCCATCTCTTCTCCTGACACAGCTGAACTCTTTGCTCAAACTTTTGCTTCCGAGTCCTGGATGATTCCAGTGCTGTTCCTCCATCTCCTCCTCCCTCTGACTTTATTATGTCTGAAATTAGAATCTTTTCTAAAGATTGTTTTTCTACACTATCTAGACTCAACTTTAGGAAGACGTACAGTCCTGATGGTGCCCCTCCTGTTGTTCTTAAGAACTGTGTTTCTCTGTTGAAAAAACTATATAGGGTTATGGTTTATTGCTGTCACTCTCATGACTACAGATTCCTGGGATCTTGGGAGCATTGCTCCAGTAAATTTGACCATGAGAAAAAGTAAATTTGGGTTTGGGTTTTGTTCATCCGCTAGACGTTATGCAATTTTTTTGCGTATACGTTCTTGTACAAACCAATTTTTTTAAATTACAAATTTAGTTATTTTAAGTTTAGTTGGTAATTCCATATTTAACAATTATTTTTATTTTTTGTTAAGCTTCAATGTTTTGATAATTAAAATTTTATTAAAACGTATATTTTTTTAATATAAAATTATCAGGATTGGACTATGTTCCATTGATCTCGGCCAGGTTTGATAAATTGGCCAGATAATTACTTGTGCGGTTTTAAGTAATCCACCATGACTCTAGAATTGAAAAGTTTAGTTAAGTTTAAACTTACTTTTACTTACTTTAACTTACCTACTTTTACTTACTCTTCCTTACTTTTACTAACTTTAAAGCACTTACTTTTACTAAGTTTAAAGCACTTACTTTTACTTACTTTCATTGTACTATATTTACTTACTTTTACTCACTTTTACCATACTATATTTACTAACTTTTACTTATTTTGTATTTTTTCAGGTAGTCAATAATCAATAATGGATCCTAATATTGATGAAGTTGGAGAGAAAAGTGAGGGTGTTAAAAGGGGTTACTTTTGTGGTCAATGCAAGAACAAATATTCAAAGAAGCAAAACTGGGAGGAACATTTTAATTCCCCAAAAAATATTTGTTACAATACAAGAGGTCCCAGAGTTTGGGCCCACAGCTTAGATATTGCAGTAAAGAAATACCAGGATGAAGTGCAGCAAAGAGATATGGCAAAGCAGTCATTTAGTTTGTTCACAAAATGTGCTAGTGCTAGACCTCAGAAAAATGAACCAACTTCATCAACTGCTAATCTAGAAAATGAAACTTTTTCACTAGATGTTTCACAGACTGAAGAAAGTGCTTCTCCTCCACCTAAGAAACAAAAGGTAAGTGAGGAATCTGCGCATCAGACTAACAAAACTGCTTTAGAGGAATTTGAAAATTCCCAAATCCAGAAGACATTGAATGCAATTTTGCGCCTAACAAAAGAAACTCACCAAGCTGTTGTGGTTAATAAAGAGAAGAGTCAAAATATGCCTTCAAGTTCAAGTGTTGCATCCAAATCTAATAAAGCAAAAAGCAACAAATTTGACATTTCCATAGCCCATTTAAGCAAGTGTAAATCAATACAAGAAATCCTGAACAATGATTTGATCAAATCTACATTCAAATTGGTGGAAAAGAAGGATCTAGGGCATGCTGATGATTCATTTTCAGTACCAAGTGATATAATAAAACATTGCAAATAGTGACACTAATATGCCTGATGTAGATATAGCTGTTGAGGATGAAGATGATGATAATCAAGAAGATATTGATGATGCTTCTGATGATAAAATGTTTACATTATATTGCATAGCTTGCACAGACCCCAAAGCATGTGCTTCAGACAAACATTCTAACATAAAAGGTTACTTCAATGTTAAAGATTTAACCTATGTATGCAAACAAGGAGAAAATCAAGAGAGGGTTTAGAAATCTGAAAACCCACCTGAAGAGACATTTAATTAAACTTCAGCATCATCAAAGAGCTGCTGTTTATGAAGTGATGAAAACACCTTCTTGGAACACTACTAAATGCATAGAAGACTTATGTGGCAACATCTTATACTACATAATGAAAACAAACACTGCATGGGCTCTATATCCAGTACTTCTAGCTGTATTACATAGGTCAGGTTGTGAGGTTGGAAATTTGAATCATAGCACACATGCGTGCGAGACAATTTGTGAGCTATTAGATAATCACCTTAAAGAACAAACTGTAAAGTGGTTCTTAGAACAAACTTCAGTAACAATAACAGCTGACATTGGAACAATTTTGGGATTAAGCATGCTAGTTGTATTAGTTATGAGTGAAGAAGATAAGACTGTAAAACTTGCTGGGATAAATTTAGTATGCAGCAAATCAGGAGTTTATTTGGCCAATGAAATTTTTGATGTGTTGAAGTCTCCTAATCACTTGAAACTATCTGAAGAAGCAATTAAATCCAAGGTATCTGGAATGGTTGGAGATGGGGCTTTTTGTAAGGACAACGAGCCATTTAAAAACGAAATGAAAAAGTTGTTTGGAGAAAATTTCAAATTTCGATGGGACTTAATGCATCTTGTGAACAGAGCCCACGTTGATGCATTGAAGAAAATTTGTAAACTAAGTGAGCTTTTAGACTTTATTCAGAATCACACTTCAAATCTGAGATCAGGCCTTGACTATACCAATATGGTTCTTGACAATATCATTGGTTTTAAGAGAGCAAAACTCAAATCTGATACTCGCATGGTTAATTACGAATTTGATCAATTTGACAGATTTGTGGAAAATTGTGTTTTTTTTGATCATCCACAAGAGAAAGAAATTAGTGCCAAGTTCTATGTATTGATTTCCTACATGTTCCTATTATGTTGCAAGTAGCTCAAAAAACCACAGTTAGTGCAGAATTTGTAGAAAATATACTTTATAAAGAAGGAGGGAAAACTGTTATGTTAAGAGTGATGGAAACAATTTCCAAATTAGCTAATGGAGGAAATGCAAATGATGTAGTTTCTGAATTTAAGCACGATACCACAGGGCAGCAAAAGGAACTAACAGCTGAGGATTACATCCTAAATGAAGTTTACAAATACATCAAGAAACGTTCTGATTACTACCAGGTTGCTGAAGTTGCTAGACCATCCAGAACCAGATCTGAAAGTAGTTTTACAAAAGACTCAGTGATAAATTGGCTGACAGAATATATAGAACAGCTGTGGAAAGGAATCACAGAGAGATAAAAGCATTTTGATAAAGATGGATCAACTGCCTGGAGTGAAGCACCAGCTGAAGGGACATTCTCCATTCTTGGTTACATTGTTGAACACAAAGGATCCATTAAGCCATCTCATTTGACTAAGCTGTGCAGAATTGTGAAGGAGGGTCCAGCTCCAGGCACTAGATCTGCTGTAATGATCACACAGAAAGCCATTGATCAGTGGCCAAGCATACATGGCGATAAATTCACAACAAATGCCTACATGCAAGGTCTAACATCGTCCACTGTTGCTGCTGCAATGAATAAATAAACTTAAGGTGAGTTATAAACTGTACATTATTGTATTATTATGTTTAGCTAAAACAATTTGTAATTGGTATGTTGTCAATTCAAGAGTTTACTATCATTAACCTATCTAGTGGTGTAAGGGGAAAAAAAGTAAATTCAGAGCTGTGCTGCAGTAAATTTTTTCAAATCTGGAGTCATGGTCACTCATCCATTGGAAATTTCCAGCAGATATTGGTGGAGAGCTGATGACAAAAACCCTACGTCTTTTCATTAAAAAGTTATGCTTGTGGAGGTCTTCAAAAGACCTCATTAAGTAGTGTTTTTTTGGTTAATGTTAAATTTATATGCCTTCAGTATTTAGTGCTGTCTAATGGTGAAAAAAGGAAATTACCATAGGGGGCATCCATAAATGATGTCATCCTCTTAGGGGAGGGGGGTCTAATTTTGTGATCTTTTGTGACATGGGAGGGGGGTCTAAAATTTTTGTGACCTCACAAATTTTTTTTGCATTATGTTGATATTTTGAACAGTTTAATATAAAAACTAAAATATTGATAGGATTCTTTTTGTCGACTAGTGTAATATTATGTAGCTGAAAAACTAAATTCTCATGCATCTGGCTGCTTGCATTGCTAGATATTAACCAAAAAGCTATTACTTGAATGAATTTTTAAATAAATATGTTATTTCACTGTATTTTTTAACAGTTTTGCATATAGTTTGTGACATGGGGGAGGGGGGAGTCAAAATTTTGTGACAAGGGGGGGTCTAAAAATTTGAAATTTTGCGTGACATTTATGGATGATCCCATACATTATTATTTCATTGGCCCTCACTTCTGGTTGTAGGGCACGCAGCTGTCTTATCATGCCTCTCTTTCGATGTAGGTGATGGGGTTATGCAACAAGTTTATTCAGTTTAATTAATATAGGCATTCACTACACTTAAATACCTGAAGGAATAGACCTATCTTTTTGAGTTACAAGTTTTATATTATGAGGTATTTACTCAGAACTTATAGGAAGATTAAGTACGTCTCCCTTGCTTAAAGCATCACTTGTATCTAGGCAGCTCTGGCTGCTAATATAAATTTCTTTTTTCTTAAAAATTTGCTGACTTTACAAAGTCCCCAAATATCAAATTTTTGTGTTTTCATTATTTCTTCTCAAAGTAATTTTCATGAGTCAACAATGGAAAATTTTGATATGAAATATGTTTTTCTTGTTGTTATGCAGGCCCAATGCCTACATATGGGATTCTCTGTATGGCAATTATTTCCATTCCCAATAGGCTATGTCACCAATCCTGAGGCAATTTTTTAGTTATTTAATTCAATAATTTAATAATATGTAATTAAGAAGGTACCATATTGTAGGCATGTATAGTTTTTCCATAGAGACCCTGCCTAGGCAAATTCTTTCGTCTTTCTCTCTCATCTGGTGCTTTTCCTTCCTGCTGGAAGTTTGCTTTCATTCAGCTTGTCCCAAAGAAGGGTGACTGCTCTCAGCCCTTGAACTATTGTCCAATTGCCTTGATTTCTTGCCTTTCTAAAGTTTTTGAATCTATCCTTAATAGGAAGATTCTCAAACACCTTTTTTTTTTATAATCATCTTTCAGATCATTGTTATGGGTTCCACAAGGGATACTCTACTGGCGATCTTCCATATCTCTGACTTTTGGTCATCCTCATTTTGTGATTTCGGTGAAACTTTTGCTATTGCGCTAGACATTAAAAGCTTTTGATTGAGTCTGGCACAAATCATTAATTTCAAAACTATCCTCCTTCAGTTTCTGTCCTTCTATCTGTCCCTTCATCTCTAATTTCCTTTCTGGCTGATCTATAGCTATGGTTGTAGATGGTCACTATTCTCCTAAAGCTATCAACAGTGGTGTTCCCCAGGGTTCTGTCCTGTCACTCACTCTTTTCCTTTTATTTATTAATGATATTTTAATTTGCACTTCCTGTCCTATTCACTCCTATGCCAATGATTCCACTCTTTACTCCTCCACCCACTTTCCAAGGCATCTCTCTCAACAGTCACTCCATGATTCACATAGGACAGCTATGGAGTACCTGACCTCTGATCTTTCTGCTATCTCTGATTGTGGCTTTCAATGCCTCAAAAACTCAGTTCCTCCCTCTGTCTACTCATCACAATCTTCCACATGACTTTCCCTTTACCTTCAACAACACACTACTCAATCCTTCCTCTTCTCTTGACATTCTTGATGTTTCCTTTTCTCATGATCTTTCCTGGAAAGATCACATATACTCTATTTCTAAAACAGCTTCTAAGAGGTTAGATGTGCTGTACCAGCTCCATGGTTTATTCACCCATGCTCAGTTGCTGTCTCTGTACAGGGATCTCGTTCACCCCTGTATGGTAGGGTGAAGCGAAAAAATCAAGTGTTTATGAGTTCTTCATTGGTTAGTGATGCTATGATAAGGGGCTCATGAATGTCAGGTGAATTTAAGTTTATCATTTTGAGATACCCTCAAGCTTCGTTATCAATTTTAGGCACCATGAATCTCCTGATACTATCATCTCTCATAACACTCAAGTCAGGCTGTAACTCTGGGACTTCAATATTCTCATCTGAATCAATTATCATGTCACCACCTTCAAGGTCATTTTCTATAACTGTTTCAACTAATTCATTCCCTCTGACCAAAAGTACCTTGTTAACTGTGATGTTGCGGATTTGTGGGTCGGAATCAGCAAGCATGGCAATTAATACATTCTCAGGGTGAGCATAGTATGCATTTTGGTAGAGGGCTTTTAGGGCTATCTCCCTGTCTTCCTTGTGAGGAAATTTCAGGATCCTTTGGAGCATATCATAAAAGTTCTTAGCACCATCTGTGCATCAAGGTGTCACAATTACAAACAATTTGAAGGTTCTATCCTTAAATGCTCGTAGCCGACAAAATAAAAGAAACAAATTTTTTTCTTTAATTGCTTGTAAAGACTATGATATAATTGCGATAAATGAATCGTGGCTTAGCACTGAAACTCGTGACTTTGTAGGGGAATATCAAATTAAAGGTTATAGACTTTTTGTTAAAAACAGAATAGGTAGGCGAGGAGGCAGTGTTATGTTGTATATCAAAGATAATATAGCGAATGTTAGAAGTAAAGCACACAATTCCAGAACCGATAGATTCGACTATAGCAGAACTTAAATTGAGCAATTTCAAACTTGTTGTTGCGGTTATATATAGGCCCCCTAATCAAACAGCTGATACGGACAAAGCATTATATCGTGAACTAAAGAGAATAATCGGTAGTGAGCAGGCTTTAGTTATGGGTGACTTTAATTGCGCTAACGTAAATTACGATACACTGCAGGGAGATGCGGAAGGTAATCGTTTAGTTAATTTTCTCGATGATAGCTTGCTTATTCAAAATGTTGGGGAACCTATGAGGTTGGACAGTATTTTAGATTTAGTAATAACTATGGATGATAGGCTAATTACTGATCTTCAAGTAATAGAACCGTTAAGCAATAGCGATCACAATATGGTAAGAGTTTGTCCTCTCACTAAGTCACTCAAAACTAGCTAACTCGACTAAAATTCCTAACTTCCAGCACACAGACTTTAGTAAATTTTGAAATAAATTGTCACGTGTCAATTGGGAAAATGTAATGGGGAACTCCAACACAAAACTAATGTGGGAATCGTTTGAAACAGTATTTAGGACTATAAATGAGGAATGTGTACCGTACAAAATTAAGCTTGCGAAAGTAAACAACAAGCCCTTGTGGTTTACTTCTAGAATAGGAGACATTATAAAGAGTAGAGATAGGGCTTATGGGCTACATAAGTGCAATAAAGACAATTTGTGGTTACGAAACAACTACATATCTCTAAGGTGTGAAGCGAAAAGTATAATAAAAAAGTCCAAGCGCGAATTTGAAATCTCCATAGCTCGTGATGGTAAAGAAAACCCCAAGCGATTCTTTCAATACATCAATAATAGAAATCCAGTAAAAAGCGTCTTGGGGCCTTTGAAAAATGTAAATGGAGATCTAGTTTCTAAAAACAAGGAAATGGCTACCTTGCTAAACGAATTTTTTACGTCAGTTTTTACTATAGAAGATGTAACGAATATCCCTACAGTCATAGACATAATACCTTTTGATAATGGTAATATTTTGGATAACATAGTGGTTAGTGAAGGGGATGTAATGCCCTATATTGATAAAATGAAAACGCGTAAATCACCGGGGCTGGATTCCATATATCCCATACAACTAAAAGAATTAAAAGATAGCATTGTTGTGCTGCTAACAAAGATTTTTAATGCGTCTATTTCTGAGGGGTGCGTACCAGATAATTTCAAGTTAGCAAACGTAACACCTATCTTTAAGAAAGGCGATAAAGGTGCAGCGGGAAATTATAGGTCAATCAGTTTAATGTCTGTTGTAGGTAAGCTACTGGAATCAATAATTAGGGATCATATAGTTGAACACTTAGAATTGCATAAACTAGTTAGAAATACGCAGCATGGTTTTAGGCGAAACAAATCTTGCTTAACTAATCTTTTAGAATTTTTCCAAAGTGTGGTTGATGTTTAACGATAGACATCGGGTGGTTGATGTAGTGTATTTAGATTTTCAAAAAGCATTTGACACCGTGCCACACGAAAGACTCATTGAAAAAACTAAGGCTCATGGAATCAGGGGTGTAGTAATAAATTGGCTAGAAGAGTGGTTGCGAGGTAGGAAACAGAGGGTGGTTGTTGATGGAGCGGAGTCGTGTTGGGCTAATTTAGCGAGTGGCATTCCTCAGGGTTCTGTATTGGGCCCCTTGCTTTTTCTTATATATATTAACGATTTAGATGTTGGCCTAGTCAGTACAGTTTCAAAGTTTGTGGATGACACGAAGCTGGGTGGTAGGGCGATTAATGACGAAGATAGAGGTAAAATCCAGGAAGATCTGAATAAAATCGTTGATTGGTCAGTCACATGGCAAATGAGATTTAACTTCGATAAGTGCAAAATTTTGCATATAGGTTCGTGTAATGGTAATTTTGCGTATAGTATGTCAGGGAAAGAGTTAACAAGCGTAGAGCAGGAAAAAGATGTAGGAGTTATAGTCACTGGTGATTTAAAAGTAGCGAAACAAAGTACAGCAGCAGTCTCAATAAGGCGAACAAAGTGTTAGGTTTTATAGCTCAGAATTTTGAGTACAAATCGCATGATATTATAGTTCCTCTTTATAAATCATTAGTTAGACCCCATTTGGAGTATGCGGTCCAATTTTGGAATCCGCATATGCGCAAAGATATAGACAAAATGGAAAGAGTTCAAAGATGAGCAACTAAGATGATTCCGTCGCTTAGGTCAAAGTCGTACGAGGATAGGCTTAAGGAGTTAAAATTGACTACACTCAAGACTCGGAGGCTAAGGGGTGATCTAATCCAGGTGTTCAAAATTATGAATGGGTTCGATAACGTAGATAGAGATAGCTTTTTCAAAATATCTCAATATAATAGGACTAGAAATAACGGATGTAAGTTGACAAGTAGAAGGTTTGAGACAACAGTTGCCAAAAACTTTTTTATGCACAGAATAGTAAATAGCTGGAATAGTTTGCTGGTAGAAGTAATTAGTAGCACATCTATAAACATGTTTAAAAATTGATTAGACGCATATGTTGATAGATTGGGTATAGTTTAAGGTAGTAAAATTAAGGCTTTGTGGGGATAGATCCCACAGCTCAACACAAGTGTGGTGGGATATAGGGAGGCAGCATCTTGGGTTAGGGGATACTCTCTGTCCTTACACACCCCATTTAAAGAGATTCCTTTGCCGAGTGGTGCCCCCCATAGTACTGTGAGGTATTGAAAAACTCATGCTCTTCACTTGCCCCACAAACACCTTTAAATGGGAGACCCAAAATGGGTGCACACACATTTCTACATTACTGTACACTCAGGTAGGGTGCATCAAAAACGGCAACTTTCAAAAATTGACTTGGCTGTACATTATTATGGTTACATTCCCTAAAAAAAATTCACATGCAAAATTTTCAGGTCAATTGATTAATATCTACTGGGTCCACCTAGCTCCTAAACTTTTACAAAAATGACAATTTTTGGGATATGACAATTTTTGGGATTGCCTAAAATTATTTTTTTCACATATACCTTTATTTTATTGAATTGAATGATCCTTAAGGTACTATAGGCCTAGTATGTTTAGTTTGCTTGTGTTTAAGCCATAGCTACTATTAATAAACATCATTTGCCATCATGAAATACCTATAGCTATTTTTTCTTATTTTCAGGCATGTAGACTACTTTAATATTAATCTATGTTTCTATTACAGGTCAATTTTTTATATATGTTGGTGATAATAGTTGATATATGATATAATGGATAATAGTGGTAAAGCCAGTGAAGCCACTTCTAGTGGTAAAACTTGTTCAAGTGGTGCAGATAAAGTTGATGTAAAAACACGAAAAAAAACCTGTATATTTGGATTAGGTCCTGGCATCACAAATAATGATGCAAAGATTGTAGGATGTCGCTTGCCAACAAGTGAACAAGTTCTTAGTTGTTTCCTATTTCACCAGCAACAGGGTCTAAAAGAGAGAACTAAGCGAGATATAGCTAAAATTGTTTTAACAGAAATTCAACCATTCTACAATAAAGCCAACATACTAATGATTACTGAGAAAAAAGCATGTGAGAAAATAATTTCGTTGTCAGAAAAGAATGCGAAACTGAGAGAAATTTCATTGAAAAGAAGAGAGCTACAAAGTACAAAGACAAGACTAGAAGATATGGAAATGCAACTT
The DNA here is from genome assembly GCA_023014485.1 of Bathynomus jamesi. NCBI lineage: Eukaryota > Metazoa > Arthropoda > Malacostraca > Isopoda > Cirolanidae > Bathynomus > Bathynomus jamesi. The sequence continues at coordinate 617,297 of JAJOZX010002571.1, forward strand.
AAAATGACTTTTCCACTGTGGATTAAAAATGCCAAAAAAATTATGAGTAATCCAGAAGATATACAATTTCTTCAATCAATGCAAGGGGATAGAATTGCTTCTTTTGGAGCTCATGATCAAACTTTAGCATCCAAAATGAAGTGCATTAATTTTCGAAAATGTGAAGAAAATGCGAGAAAAGAAAAGGAATTGAGAGAGACTGAAGCTTCTTGCAGTTATGTTGAATTAGAAAGCAGTAGCACAAGCGATACAACTACCATTGAGAGTGAGTCAGAAGCTAATGATGGAGCTAAAAAAGATGGAAAATCCACACAGTCAACAGTCTGTTTAGGTACTCAAGCTATCATTCTTCATGACATTCTGAAAAGACCGAAACTTGTTTCTTTGGCATCAAGAATGAAAATGACTCCGGCACAACAGGCTGCATTCACAAAAGCTTTTGTTGAAGAATGTGGTGGTAACACTAAGGCAGTGGCAACTTCATATGCTACAGCTGATAGAGCAAGACGCGAAGTAGCCCAAAAAATTTCAAGTTCCATTAAAAAATCCTGGAATCCTCCTAAATTGGCCTCTCTTCATTGGGATTCAAAAATAATTTCTACTCTGCAGGATAAATATGTTACAGAAGAACGATTAGCCGTATCAGTTGGAAATTCAATGGATCTCAAACTACTTGGTATTCCATCATATCATCCTAGTGCTGGTGGCAGTGGCCAATCTGGGAAAAACTTGACTGAAGAAGTTATTAAGCTACTGAAATTGTGGAACTGCTCCGATTCAATAGTGAACTTGGTTTTCGACACTACAGCAACCAACACGGGACATGTGAGCGCTGCATGCATAACTATCCAACAAGAGATTGGATGGCCTTTATTATGGTCTGCATGCAGGCATCATGTTGGTGAAGTTATTATGAGTCATGTGCTTCAGGACATGAAAGTAGAAACTTCGAGTGGACCAGAAATTAATGTCTAACAGATTTCGAGAAAAGTTTCAGTAGATTTCCAAGGATGAAAAATTGAAAAAAATTGACTTCAATCAGTACTCCAAAGCTGTCCAGGAGATTCTTCAGGAATGGACTGATGATTGCAATTCAAATAAGTAATATAGAAAAGCAACATAGGTACACGATATGACTACAAACAATTTTCTGACTTAGTTGTGTTATACTTAAATGCAGGACCTAGTGATAAGGATATAACCCTTCAGCGACCTGGTGCTATACATAGAGCCAGATGGATGAGTAAAGCAATATATGCTCTAAAAATTGCATTACTAGAAGATAATATCTCGAAACTACCTTCAGTAACAATCACAAACAAGCAACAAATTCTGAAACTAAGAGACTTTGCAACCTTCATTTCACTGATTTACTACCCATGGTGGATGACCTGCTCTTCAGTTTTTGATGCACCATGGCACGATTTGCAGCTTTACAAAAAGCTTCTTAGAGACAAGGAAGTAAACAAGCAAATAGCAAAAAGTGCTCTAACATATTTGAAACGTCATCTCTGGTACCTTTCATCAGAGATGATTCCTCTTGTATTATTCAGCGATTTGGTTCCAAAAAATGAACTTCATGCTATAACAAACCATCTTCTTTCCTATAAACCACACAAGATTGAGACAGTAGTTCCAGAAGGTAGACATGGATCTAGTTTTGGAAAGCCTAATTTCCCTACCAATCTACGATCGGAAACCACACAAAAACTCATGGTTCATATTCTCTTCACTACAGTTAGACTATGATTTTTTAATGGTTGAGATTGTTGAATGGAAAACAGCATCATCATTTATATCTTCCAAAGAAAAACTTTTGGCTATAAATGTCATAAATGATGGCTCTGAGAGGGCAGTAAAACTATGCAGTGACTTTTATGAGGCTGCAAGGACTGAAGAACATCTTCAAAATGTTCTCCAAGTTGTAGAAGCTGACAGAAAAGCCACTCTTAATCTGAGAAAGAGACAAGCTTCTTTATCATCTGTTTTAAAAGAAAAAAGGACAAAGAAGAAGAATTAAGATATCAATAAGCAATAAATCAATTTTTACAAGTATTTTATCATGAAATACCATTTTTAATAGGTGGAGGTGGTCGGTGGGATGCTTGGCAAGTTGGGTCCTCGTTCCGCATCCTGGTAACTCACTTCATGATTCTCAGAATAATACAAAAAAAAGTCTAAAAAGACAGATAATTTCATGAATTGAGGCTAAAACTTGCCTAAAACTAACTATATTTAAAAATTTTTTTTCAAACAAAATCTACAACGCTTACACATAAGATTTTATAGTAAAACCATAAAATTCCACAATTGTCAAATTTTCATCTTCGAGGTGGATCCACTAAATATTGTCAGAACAGCTTGAAACGTGGACACTGAAGGTTTGTTGGGGATTGTAACCATAATATCATAGGGCCGAATCAATATCCGAAGTTCGAAATTTCACCCCTTATAGGCTGATGCACCCTACCTGAGTGTACAGTCTTTACAGCCACACCTACACTTTTCCTCCTAAGTATATATATTGTAATGTATATGGTGGTAAATTTTGACTTGGTCCGCAATCGATATGGATCGTGACTTATTTTTGGTTGGATGGATACTGTAATGAAATTGACTGGATCCTTTGGATCTGATATATTTGCATGTCGGTTATAAATAGATATATAGTGTAACATATTTGTGGATAGTAGTCTATTAATTATGACTTGATCCTCTGGATCCAGAGATTCTATCTTTAGTTTTAAATTGATAATTAATTAGTTTTAAATTGATAATTATTTAGTTTCATAAAAAATGGTCATAATGTACAGGCAGTTTTTACATAAATTTCTTATGTTCTTGTGGTTCGGAACCCACGTAAAATTGTAGGTCCCCTCTGCCACCACGGAGGACATACACAATTACGAACACAGTTAGGTAGACCAGCCATGAGTGGATCCTAGGGTCTTTGTTGGTCTGAAACATTATAACATTAATCTGGAACCAACTTGGAAAATAGACCAAGATACAAAACTCTGCAAGTGTGACCAGAACTTTGGAAGGCTTCCTATGAAAGAACTATATAGGGCTATGGGTTGATTGCCTGTTACCTCTCATCTGTTGGAAATTTCCAGCAGATTACAGTGGAGAGTTAATGACAAAACCCTACGTTTTTTCGTCAGAGAGTTGTGTATATGTAGGTCTTTAAAGGACCTCTATGTTTATTTGCCTTCAGTATTTGCGCTGCCTAATGGTAAACAAAGAAATTACCTCGCCTTATTATTTCGTTGGGCCTCACTTTTGTTCATTGGGTGCCACAATCTCTCGGTTTATTTGCTTAGGCATTCACTATACTTAAATACCTGAAGGAATAGGCCTATTCTTTTTATAGTTATTAGGTTTTATATTACAAGGATTTCACTCAGAACTTATAGGAAGATAAAATAAATCTTCCTTGCTTAAAGCATTGCTGTAACATAAGCAGCTCAGAATGCTGCAAAATATAAATCGTTCGCTTAAGAATCTGCTGATTTTACAAAGTTTGTTGACTCTTCTCTCAAAATAATTTTCATAAGTCAGCAGTGGAAAGTTTTTATATAAAATAATAAATTTGGTTTTCTTCTTGTCATGCAGGCCCAATGCCTACATATGGGATTCTTGTATGGCAATTAATTTCATTCCCAATAGGCTATGTTGCCAATCCTGAGGCAATTTTGAAGTTATTTAATTCAATAAATTAATAATTTGTATTTAATTAAGAACTAAAGGTATCACATATGATACCATATTGTAAACATGTATAGTTTTCCATATTTCCTTTGAGATGTATAAAATCTGAGGATTCTACATGCCAGAGTCAACCCACCTTGAATGACAGATCAGTATCAACACAGCCAAGCATAACAGCCATACAGATTTTGTAAGCATAATACTGATCAGTGCTGAGGTCCTCCAGTACTTCATTAGGAATAACTGGAAATTTTTAATTCTTAATTGGCTTGAATGAAATCACATCCCACTGAGATACACTTCCACCAACTTCAACCCCTATCTTTCCTGCAAATGAGTCTTGGCTCTTTGTTATTCCATCCAGAGTAACAAAGACATGATGAAGGGGGAGCTCATTACAATGTAGTAAGCAAATGCTCCACTGCAAAGGTCTACCAAGCAGTTCTTCCAGGCATCTGATAACTCCACCATTTGAACTGGTCATTGTATTAGTCGCATCAGATCCTATCATGACAAGTTTGGTTTGTAATTCAGTGTCTTTGAGGGCCTTGTATATCTCTGTTGCAATAGTTGACCCCTTGCCATTACTTGGAGTCACATGTGAGAGGTAGAAATCACCTGAAAATAGTATTCAGAAATTAGAACAATTTTTTAGATATTTCAGGCTTTATCTATTTTCCAATTTCTATATCCAAAATTCATCTTAATAAATATTTTGAGTAATATCTATTACAAAATGCAAACTAAAAATCAAAATTTAAAATCTTACCAGGTTCTCCTACAATTACATAGTGCTCTTCTAGCTCAGTTCTTCTGTAATATTTGCCATTCACTTCATTTGTCATCATTGTTGCATCTTTGTGACCATCCACATAAATAGCATCCACCAATTCAAACAATTTTACCCTCCTCTTTTCTTATGGCTTTACGATATTTTTCACATTCTCTTCTCCGCTTGTTCCTGCAAAGTTCATAGTGCAAATTTACTCAATTTTAAACACAGTTATTTAAGCAAGCTTCATAGGTTTTGACTAACAATATTTAAATTTCAACACTTGTTTGAAACATATGCTTATTTGTGAAATACTTGATTTGAATCAGATACTAATGTACAAGATAATTGGACTGTTACCTGTCAATTACGTTCATCTTATCAGTAGTAGTGATAATTCCATAATCTTCTAAAACTGCTGACGCAACTGCTGCTCCAGCTCTAACACCCACTTGATACCTGGTAAAAGACATTTATTTTATATCAAGTTAATATTCTAAAAAGATGTTTATTGGACAGCAGTGTCCAAGATTTGGACTCTAACTATTAACAATGTTGCATGGATTATAAATCATTTTTCCAAAAGTATTGTCAACAGAGCAACAAGTGTGTGCAAAGCATACTCATATTTTAAACCATACAGTATACCTGTCACACTGCTGAGTGAGGTTTGGTAGACTCTTCCTATTTTGTTCTGTCCTGGATTCCTGTTGTTCACTGACACCAGCTGTTTCATCATGTGATTCCAGGCTGCCCTGACTTGAAAGACTGTTGAGATCACTGTCATGTATTGGCAGTATTGCTGCTGAGCTTGATGGAACAACTTGGAAAAACTCTTCTGAGCTCTTCCCTGGGGATAATAAAATACAATATGATTATGATACAAGATAGTTTACCAAAGACTCAAAAATAAAATTTTATAATTTGTAGCACAATCATTTCAAGAAACCCAGATTTTTGGTGGCCATTAATCAAAAGTTTTTTAATTTGTATAGATTAAACTCAGATTCTTTTCTTTTGCTTGCTCCTGCTGTACTCCTCTCCTTTTGTATTTGATGTCTGCCGATGTAAGGCATTCCTTAAAACCAACACATTGTCCTATTCTAGCTGTTTTCTGGTCCTCATAGAAAGCATAGTCTTCTTCTGTCATTTTGAGTTGATACAAATGTTCCAAATCTCTTCTCCGATTTGAGTCCTCACAGAAGATGTCAAACAACTTGAAGTTTTTTCATTGAAGGAAGAAAGATCACTTCGGAACTTGTCACCACGTTTCTTTTTTGGATATCTATCAAACCTACAAAATTACCAAAACTGTAATGTTATGAATGCAAATTTCAATTATAAACCCTAAGTTAAGTTCTAGTCAAAACAGAATTTATTACCAATCATTCTTATGATTTGCAAATCACTGAATCACATGATTATTATGTTTATAAAATTACTGTCACAAACAAATAAATGTAATTACAAAATTTACAAAGGTATGACATATTTTAAATCTTTTTATGAGGGACTGAAAATTTGAGTCTTACCTCAAAAATTCTTTGACTAGATCCTGAATCTTGCTGGTGACACTGGGACCTGAAATTGGATAGATATTACACCAAATCCAGTGTTCAATCAGACTTAGTGCAACCATATTAGCTGTTTGTCTGGTTGTCCAGTTCTCTTCCTGCCATTACACATTGGATGACATCTTTACCAAGAGGAAGATTTCCATTGGGGAATGAGTCTGTGCTTGAAAATCTGTGACCTCCATCAAGAATTTTAACTGTTACTGCATCTTAATATCCTACTATGCAGTATTTTTTCGCAATAAGGTTATCAAAATATATGTATTTATCAAAACTATAAATTCAACTTGAAAAAAAAAATATATAATATAATTTCAAATAAAAAAACAAAATATTTGGAGAAAAAGGGCCGAAATATTGCATTTTTTGAGCAAAAATGAGGAAATATGGATTTTTTTATGTATTATTGACCCTACATCCCTGTGCAAATGTTTTAATCTGCCTCAGAGGTAAAAAAGACATCATAAACAGTTTTTAAATTGTCTTTCTATCATGTCCAGAACCCGAGATAGGTCACTGGGTTCAAATTTTGGTAATGTGCACATACGATTTGTATAAATTGACTGGTAGCAGTCACAATTTTGTATGCAACCACCCACAATCGGTTTTAAAGTTTAATCCGGGACAAAAGACAGCTATCTAGCCCCCATCAAATTTGATCCTGGCACTTTTGATTTTTTCACTCCACCCTACTGAGTGTATGGAGTATGCTTCAAATGTATGAGGTGGCTCAACCCACACAGCCATACTTGACTGGGTGGAATCAAAGGCTTTTTATCTCATCAATTCTCCACCTCTTGCTAACTGTCTTCAAACCCGCTCTCTTCGCCGCAGTGTTGCCTCACTCTCTTTTTCCTATCGCTATCATAATGGCCACTGCTCTTCTGAACTCTCTAACTGCATACCTCCTCCTTTAAGGAGAGCATGCAAAACCAGACTTTCTACACTTTCTCATTTCCTTTTCTGTGCAATTCTCTAATGCAAGAGGTAATCAGTATTTTCAATCTTTCATCTACTCAACCAGTCAACTGTGGAACAATCTTCCTCAATACATCTTTTCCCCTATCTATGACCTCTAACCTTTCAAACGCACTGTGTCTAGGCATCTCGAAAACTCTGGACCTTTATTTTGGCTTTCTTCTTCTGTTGGGGGATGGGGGCGCTTTTGCGGCATTCGCCTTTGTCCCCTCCTTCCTGCATAAAAAAAAAAAATATATGTTATAAATAGTAGCTTCTTAGTTTTAAATTTTTTTTGACGCATTCATGATTGAAAAAGAGAGTGTGCAGTGTAAGTAGTGTATATTCTTAGCTGCTTAAGTTATGTAAGTTACTTTGGTAGCTCTTTACGAGTAAATAGTTGTGTTACTTAGCTGACTTGTGATTGACATTTTGCACAATTTTTTTTATAAAATATAGCTCATGACTTGGATAACCTCGATAGGCCCAAATGCTTCATGTTTTCCAAATGTAATGTACCTGCACGGAAAAGTAAATGTGAAGGTCTCATTGACTTAAAAAATTTGGTTGAAAATCTTTTGTATGAAATTATTAATGTGTTATAATGTGATTGTGGACCGACTAGATATCAGTTGACTTTCGGTGTGTGTTAACAGTAGGCGAATGGTGAATTTGAATTTTTGCATTTAATGTTTTAGGCCTCTTAGAGAATGGTTGGCAGTGAGGTCCAGAAGCGGAAGTCTTCCTAACGATAAAGTGGGAGGCGGGAAAGAGTCGAGAAGAAGACATCGAAGTCTAAATGCAAATTCCGAATCATATTATAGAAACTTCTACAACTCCCCTTGTCCATCTTCCATTCCTTCATCAGCAGATACTTCTAAAAACAAAAGTCAGTATGTTTCTTCTTCGTCTACTCAGGTGGAGGGAAACTTCGATAAATCAAGGACTGCGGACACATCACCAAGGAAACGGGAAATGAAGTCAAAATCAAAAGGGAAGAAGAACAGTTTCTCAGGCTCAGGTTGGTTGGTATTTAGTTTTGAGGAACTTAAAGAATAGTTTTGTGTTTGTAAAAGTTTTTGCATGTGAAAATATCCCAAATTTCTTCCTCAATATATTTTTGATAGGGAGCAGGGAAATTATGGTTTTATTTTCACTGTGATTGAACTCCTTTTTCCTTTGTTTCGCAGAAAACTTTAACAATGAAGACCATTCACAACAGAAATTTACCTTCAAAAGTCGTGGGAAATCGAAAGGTTGCCATTCTAACAACTGTAATAATACTAATAATGCCATAAATAATCGCGGCAACATAAATAATACAAATTATACTTCATCATTAAACGGCTTTAGGTCTTATTCATGGCAAAATTTCAGAATCAATAAACGAGCTGTTAATGAAGCACTGGATAAGGTTTGGAGTGGTGTAAGTTTGGAGATGAAAGGATAGGTAAGCCATGCCCAAATTACACAGTATAGTACATGGAAAGCGTTTTTCATTACAACTGCCCAATCTTTAAGAATTCCAGTTTCGTCTGTGATATAAGGTTAAAAAGTATTTTATATATGTATACATTTTACACTGAAAAGAAGCCGTTTCTTTATTATTTACGAATAAGTTCAGTTTGGTTTTAAAAATGAAACTCTTTCTTTAGGAAATGATTAGTAAAAAGTTTTATTTATTAAAGGAGAGAAATTTTACTTAATTTTTTCAGATAGCTAATTGTCCGAAACTCTGTACCGCTTTATATATTAAATTCTCAATTGCATTTACTAATTTAGAGGAATTCTATGAAGATTTTATTAAAGAAGTATTGGAATATCTTTTAAGTTTATAGTTAACGTTTGTCTTCAACAAGAACGCAAAATCGAGTGAGAATATCAACTGGAAGGAGTTACAGTAACAGAACGGTCACAGATAAAGAAGTAGAATTAATTTCGTAATCCAACATTATGTACCTCGTGTCTTCTCAACTAAAAAACACTGAGGTCCGACCAAATTAACCAAATAATGGGCTATTATGAAATGTATCTAATTTCATGTTAAGAAAAATATTTCTTACCATTTATTTATTCTTTTTTTCACAAAAAAAAAAAAAAAAAAAAAAAAATCGTCATTAAAAAAGTTTGTTTCTCATGTTGGCAACAGTTATTCTTAGTATTTACTCATTCTTTGGTTAAAGTATGTCATCATAAAGTATGCCATAAATTGTTAATAATGAGCTAACATCATCTTTGTGGACATGGACTGAAGAGTTTGAAGTGACATTGGGCATCCCTGATCATATGCTGCTGGAGAGAAAAGGTTAAATGATTATTGTGATTAGTGTGCGTATTCTGTGTACTCGAAAATAGCACAAGTACAAACGGGTCAGGGAAGCCTTATGCATATATGTTAGTCATTGTTTGGACCCACTCATTTCCCGTAATGCCTATCACATTTTATCACAGGCATTACACATTACTAAACCTAACTTAACCTTCACGAAGTGATTAAGTGTTACAAGCATTTAATATGTGAAGTGACCAGTTTCACACACACACACACACACACACACACACATATATATATATATATATATATATATGGTGAGTCAAAACCCTGGAAACATAGGAACTATGCTTTTCAATGCAAATATTTATATATATATATATATATATATAATATATATATATATATATATATATATTGAAAAGCATAGTTCCTGTTTCAGTCTTTTGACTTGCCATATATATATATATATATATATATATATATATATATATATATATATATATATATATAGTATGTCCCACAAAAAAGTACACCCAACTTTAGATTGTACTAACTCCTCCAAAAATTGAGATATTTTGGATCTGTTTGATTGATTTAATATAGCAAATTATTCTTTGTTAACGTTCAAATTTATTCATGTTTAAACGAATTAGTGTTTAAGCATCTGCTTTTTAACTGAAGGGTACAAAAAAATGGATTGCACAAAATTGGTCAATGAAAAAATAATGTGTGTGCTACAATGTAATGAAAAGACAAATGCATAATAATAGATACTTTAACATAATTTTAATAAGATACAAAGCAGATTTTTCTTTATTCATTATTACAAAAGTTATGCTTAGTTTCGTTTTCTTTCAACATGACCGCCATTCCTATCGATACAAATCTCGAGTCGAGCTCTCATCTTCCCCATCATTCTTTTGATAAGATCTGGATTGTCTTTTAACAAGTTGATTTCAGCTGTGATGCGAGTCCTCAAGTCATCTAAATTGATAGGTTGTGATGCAAATACTCTATTTTTCAAATGACCCCATAAAAAGTAATCACACAGGATCAAGTCAGGGCTTCTGGGAGGCCATTCAATGTCATGGCCTGTAGCAATTACTCTTTGGTGGAAGACTTCCTGCAAGCATTCCTTCACAATAACTCTCCTGTGAGCAGGAGCTCCGTCTTGCACCCACCAAATACGATTAAATCGGTTTCCATAAGGCGGTGCAAGACGGAGCTCCTGCTCACAGGAGAGTTATTGTGAAGGAACGCTTGCAGGAAGTCTTCCACCAAAGAGTAATTGCTACAGGCCATGACATTGAATGGCGTCCCAGAAGCCCTGACTTGATCCCGTGTGATTACTTTTTATGGGGTCATTTGAAAAATAGAGTATTTGCATCACAACCTATCAATTTAGATGATTTGAGGACTCGCATCACAGCTGAAATCAACTTGTTAAAAGACAATCCAGATCTTATCAAAAGAATGATGGGGAAGATGAGAGCTCGACTCGAGATTTGTATCGATAGGAATGGCTGTCATGTTGAAAGAAAACGAAACTAAGCATAACTTTTGTAATAATGAATAAAGAAAAATCTGCTTTGTATCTTATTAAAATTATGTTAAAGTATCTATTATTATGTATTTGTCTTTTCATTACATCGATAGCACACACATTATTTTTTCATTGACCAATTTTGCACAATCCATTTTTTTGTACCCTTCAGTTAAATGCAGATGCTTAAACACTAATTCGTTTAAACATGAATAAATTTGAACGTTAACAAAGAATAATTTGCTATATTAAATCAAACACACAGATCCAAAATATCTCAATTTTTGGAGGAGTTAGTACAATCTAAAGTTGGGTGTACTTTTTTGTGGGACATACTGTATATCGGCTATCAATAGGTTTCGAATCTCAACTGGATTCATCTTCAGCAAATCTAAAGTAAATTACAAATACCCAAAAGAAAATTGTTATAAAAGCAAAATTAAGTATTTGTTTTATAATTTTGTTTCTCTTTTATGACTTATTTTTGTGGATTTGTTTATTTTTTTTTTTAGATTTGCTGAAGATGAATCCATTTGAGATTCGAAACGTACTGATGGAATAAATGTTTTATGCAGTCGCTTTAGTTTTCATCTTCGTGTTTATATATATAAAAAATAATTAGTTTGGACTTACATTTCACATTATTCCGTGATACTTTTGTGAAAGTTAATTCAATGGTTCACTAATATATTCTATTTAATGTATGTTGTTCCTAGATTTTTATGTTATATATATATATATTTTTTTTTTTATTTATTTATTGGCAAAAGTAGTTCTTAAAGGCGAATTAACGCTTTGTAGATGGAATGACCTTTTTTTTTTCCCAGGATTTTGTGTGCGAATATATTTATTGTATAAAATTAAATTTTTTTTTGTAAAGGAAGTTAACATTAATGAATTTCCGATCATATTCATTGAATTAGTATTTTGGAAGTTGAAAAAAAAAAGTGTTTGACATATATTTGTATATGTAATATAAAACATTTTTTATATGACGAAGACATTCATCTAAGGTAAAGGGGTGAGTTAAGAAAACTGTATCCCGTTGAAAGTTAAAATGTCATTTTCTTAATTTTCGCCTCGCATTAGACGAATATTTTAGCTTGAATTATGTCTGTTGTATAATTACTATATTTACTCCAGTCTAGGTGGTTGTATAATTACTATATTTACTCCAGTCTAGGTTGGGAGTAAGTGGTAGATGTATGAACTATTCTCTTGCATAATCTCCTTTGAATTTTCCAGTTGTTTCTTTTTGTGCTCTCTCTCTTCTCCACTGTTTTCGTTCTATTTTCACAGTGATGTTCACGCGCTTTTCAAAACAAATGTTAAATTACTTACTCTCATTAATTCTTTATGCAGGTTAATGCATTTGAACTGTTTTTCTCTTCTTTTGCTAGTCTGGAAGCTATTCATTGTAGGGAATTTGTGTAATGTTTATTATTGTAAAGGCATTTCTTGTATAAGTTTCATGATTATAAAAGTTACTTCAGTGAGCAACGCATTCACTGAAATTTCAATAATAATATAAATAGCTAACTTCTGGTATCTTAAATGTTACTTAAATGTATTAAGTCAGTATCCTTAGTTATTCAGATTGCATGTTAAATAAAAATTTTATTATGCCCATTTTTAAAAGTTCCGTAAGAGTAAAAAGGTTTATTTTTTATTTTTGCACGGTAATTATTAATCTTTTATGAAGTATTCTAGTTTTATTACTAAAGTTTTTAGGATTTTTTCATTTGCACTTAATAAAAATCATTGCATCAGATTTTTTTTAAATCCTATTAAGTTGGAGGCCATGAATACGAAGTTTCTTGACTGGAAAGTGAAGCTTGTTTATAAGAAGTATATCGCAGTTTGCACACGGTAGTGATGCGTCAGCCGTCTGACTGAACCTATGTTAGGGCATGGGACTATTATCCGACCGAAGTTAAGTGTTTATTTATAAATAATTCTCCAGTAACATTAGTATCGCTTCAGTTTAAGTGAACTTTAAGAATAGTTCGGTTTCCTTAAGCAATACTAACCTCCTGCTTCTTGCCATCTTAAGTTCATACTATGAAAATTAACCAAACGTACAGAACCTGTTGCACTGTCATCATACCATAGCTTGCAAAGAATTAAAGCTGAAACGCATTGTAAGCTAGCTATTGCCGAGTTTATATCAAAAGGCAGTAGATTGGTGTTTTTCAATTTTTTTTTGTGCTAGCGATCCCCCTCCACTAAATATGAATGTGTAAGTTATACAGGGTGGTCCAAAAGCCCCTATCTATTTTACTGAAATAATATTTCTTTTTTATTTTCTAAAGGCCAGAGATGATGATGAATGTAGAAGAACTTGTGATGGTAGTAACACTACATATCCAAGGGAAGCAATGCAAAGAAAGTTGAGAAAAATTCGAAAGATGATTTCACAAACCAGGACCAACAGACAAAGCAATTCGCAAGCTAGTCAATAAATTTAAAAGAACAGGATCTGTTCATGATGAAGCAAGATCTGGACGTTTAGGTACCTCTCAAGAAAATGTTGAATTGGTAAGAAATGTCTTTGAAACAAATCCTAGAATGTCAATTCGCGCAGCATCACGTAAATTGAGTATACCAAAACCGACTGTTCGAAGGATTTTAAAATAAACATTAAAAAAGAAAAGTTACCATATTCAAGTGCTACATCAGTTACACGAAGAGGATTATCCAAGACGAGCCGCCATATGCACAGAATTGATTGGAAAAATTCATACTGAAAATGTTAAACCACATTCTCTTAAGTGATGAGGTGACATTCCACACACGCGGAAAGATTAAGCGATGTAATTGCTGTATCTGGGCTGGTGAAAAATCAACCTAGTTCTACGAATGGGAGAGAGATTCTTCTAAAGTTAATTTCTGGTTGGGTATGATAAGCTCGAAGATTTACAAACCTTTTTTTCTTTGCAGGTGCTACCGTATCAGTGCCAATTTACAGTAGCTTGACATTTTTTCAGCAGTTTCTTGAACCCCAGCTTCGTTCAGATGGCATTCTCGACACTGTTGTCTTTCAACAAGATGGAGCTCCATGTCACTATGCAAACATCGTTCAGGCGTACCTTGATGTGAGCTCTTACCAAATTGTTGGATTGGACGTGGTAGAAACAGGCCCTGGGCAGCACGATCTCCGGATTTAACACCATTAGACGTGTTTGCGTGAGGCTTTATGAAGTCTGAGGTTTACAAAACAAGAGTTACAGACCTGCAGGATCTGCGAACCCGCATTGTTGCGGTAGTCGCTAAAATGTCCCCAAAGATGCTTGAGAATGTGTTCCACAATGCAGTGGACAGATTTGAGATTTGCAGACACACTGATGATGATCTCGTCAAATCTTAGACCTAAGCTTGATAAAATAAATATACATCTAATTATGTTACTACATTTTTATCATAAAATACTATTATTTCAGCAAAATAGATAAGGACTTTTGGACCACCCTGTATATATAAGCTTTTTATGAATACGAGTCTTATAATCCATTTTACCCTTTCCCTTACTCTGCTAGTTGCACAAAAGCAGAGGCTGTCGTACTTCCTTCAGCAATAGATACGGTTACAACTATGTTTGGACCTGAAGAGGTAAAAAGTTAAAACGTATTCCAGTATCATACGACACAGGATCGAGGTAGATTGATGAGATGGCTGATGATGATCGTGAACAGCTGAAAGAGGTTGAGTATAAGTGAACTCTTAGTTATTCAAATCGACAAACGTGACATATTTTCCATGAATGCAAGGCATGAGGTGCATGCCTTCCTTTAGTTGAAAAAACTTGCTATGTATGTTACAAACACGCACCAAGAAATATATAATATATATATATATACTATCATATTACCATTATATTTTTTAAATTTATCAATTTTCTTTAATTTATAATTAATTATCCCAGTAATGTTGATAAATTTTCATTGTGTTCAGTATTACCCTGCATCTTACTTATAACTGCTAATCACAAAATATACCTTCAACCCATATGTATATCTCTGATACGGGTGAAAAGTGTTAAAAATATTGCTCTATGAACTCCACCGAATGCGGTTGCATTGCATACAAAATGTTACAGAAAGGCGTACATACGTTAATATAAGCGCTCCAAAATAAGCCTTATTGTTTGCTGTCTTAAAGTTAAGGATTAACCCCTTCAGACGTGACGTCCAATGTTTTGAACAAAATGAACATCAAAAAGTATGATTTATTGTTATTCAAAACAAAATATTTTAGTTACTAATCACTTACTTTACACATATTTTGGGTTCCTTTTCTCACAACTAACCTAAACCTATATTAAACTTATAGAAATAAATATTTGTAGAAAAGTTGCATTTTAGTACGATTTATATTTGTGTAATTTATACAGGGTGTGTATAAAGTCCCTATCTATTTCAGTGAAAACTTAGCAGAAAGGGTAAAATTCAACAACAATATAATAGAAGGCATACATTTAATGAATACTTCAGCATATTCTACACGAGCACCACCAGTATCTCTACAGAGTTCGAATCTGTCAGCAACATTGCGGAACACATTTTGGAGCATGACGGTGGGTATTTTTTGTAACTGCTGTTACGATACGAGCACGTGAATGTCCCAGCTTCATTCAGATGGCATTTTAAACACCGTCGTCTTTCAACAAGATGGGGCACATTGTCATTACGCAAACATTTTTTTGGGAGTACCTAAATGAACGATTTCCAAATCGGTGGATCGGACGTGGAGGCAACAGGCCATGGGCGGCTCGATCGCCTGACCTAACGCCCTTGGATTTCTTTGCATGGGGCTTTATCAAATCAAACGTCTATCAAAAGAGGGTTACAGATCGGCGAGATTTACGTGCTCGTATCGTAACAGCAGTTACAAAAATAACCCCATGTCATGCACCAAAATGTGTTCCGCAATGCTGTTGATAGATTCGAACTCTGTAGAGATACTGATGGTGCTAATGTAGAATATGCTTAAGTATTCATTAAATGTATGCCTTCTATTATATTATTGTTGAATTTTACCCTTTTTGCTACGTTTTCACTGAAATAGATAAGGACTTTATAAAGATCCTGTATTATTATTATTATTTTCACTGTCTCTGAAGGGGTTAAAAACATTAATACCTGTTAGAAAATCTAAAAGAAGAATGACTGAATGAATGAATATTAGTTCTTCACCGGCGCCTCGACTACTGGAGGAGGGGGTTGCACAGATAAGGTTTTACCCTTGGTCCAAAAAATGCTAGCTACGGCTCTGAATCAGACTGTGTGTGTTGCGTATTTTTAAAGTTTTATTACGTTACTGTAATTGTAATGAATGTTCTCAGCCTGTGAACCTCAATTGATGGCTTTCTATTTCTTTTTCAGCTGGCGAAAGGGTGGAGCATTTCGTGCAACTCCATACAGATTTCCTCTTACATCCGAACACTGTAGATTAAGAATCGGCGGCTCAGGGCTTAGCTTTACAATCTGCGAAAAGTGTCTTTACTAAAAGCTAAACGAAGATTAATTAAACTTGGCAAAATGTCTTTTTATTTAGAAAAAGTATAATTTATATGATGCTTTTAGTACTCTCCTCTTAATTTTTCTAGAAAATGTAATCTATCATATAATAATGATAACGTTTATTGGCAAGAGACAACCCCATAAAAAAGTAAAATATCCATCAAGGTATTAAAATTTAAAAACGAAAAAGGACAATGGTAATAAAGAAATAACAATAATACGCATAATGAAACGAGTAATAATGAAATTAATTATAACGGGTTTCCAAAGGTAAAAAAAATAAAATAAAACTAAGAAGTACGTGTAATGGAAAAGCCAATGCAGGAGTTTACTGGAGCTTTAGACAAACACACTGTAGACCTCTTGCTATGAGTCTCGAAGACCCAAAACAGGACTGATGAATAATTTGGGTAATTAGATTGTCTGAGTTTAGAATTCTTTGCATTAGAGTCCAAGGGTTCTTAACCTTTTTAGGCTGCAATCCAAATTCTGGTCTAGGGGCTAGCTCGGTGACCAATGCCTTCAAACAGTTCACTCGTAGTAGATAATAAAATAAATAATAATGGTAAAATGATTAGGGATAACATAAATAAATGATAATGACAATTTAATGACCCGAGTTTGGGTCACGACCCAGAGGTTAAGAACCCCTGCATTCAGTGGCGTATTAAGGAGGGGGCCAGGGGGGACCAGGCCCCAGGGCCCAGTTGTTTTAGGGGCCGATGTTTATAATGATATCAATGATAAATTTGGAATGCTCAACAATATCTATCAACTAACTTCAGAGGAAGCATCAAAAGCAACAAAAAATCTGGCTAGTCCATTACCCAAATAATTTTGAGAACAGCTTCCCATTTGAGTTTCAGCATTTTGTACCGTTTGTCAAACAAAACGCTTTAGCTGACACTCGCCCATTAGGAGTACTACTGGAAATTCACAAATTGAGGGCTGTTTTCCCAAATGCTTTCATTGTTTATCGCATTTATTTGTGTTTGATGTCAAATGCAACTGCGGAGCGTTCTTTTTCTCATTTGAGCATGATTAAAAATGTTAAACGTCAAATGCTAACCTAAAAGAAATTGCAAAGTCTGTCATTGTTATGCATAGAAAAGAATATTTGCGGAATTTAAATACTGAGCTTGTGATTAGAAAATTTATTAATATGAAGCAGCTCAAAAAACTTTTGTATACTGGTGCTGATGGATGATTTTGTGAACAACTTTGGTAGATTAATAGTGGACTTGTAATTGGTTTGGTGTAATTGTAGCAGCTTGGTATTTGTGTAAAACTTGCATTATTTTATTTAGAAATAAATGCGTTTATTAATTTACATGACTCAAAGATTTGTCTTGAGGGACCCCAAGAATATTTTGGCCTCAGGGCCCAAAAATCCTTAATACGGCACTGTTCCTATCCTTCGTTTAAACTTTAAAGGTTCTCAGTATTTGCCCAGTTACACACTTTGCTGTGTTTACTGCTATCTTATTTTGTGTTTCAAATTTCGCATCATCAGTCATTACAACCCCTGAATCTTTTGCTTTCGAATTTCTCTGAATTTCCTGTCCATTTGGGGTATAATATTCCATGGATTTTAGGTCCTCTCTTTTTCCATACCGTAACAGCTGAAATTTCTCAGTGTTAAACTTCATATTGTTGTCTTCCGTCCACTTGTAGATTCTGTTCATGTCTGTTTGTGGAGATCCTATATATTCTGGTTTTTTTTATCTTTCTACTGATCTTTGTGTCATCGGCAAAGGATGTTACCGTGCTGTTTCTGGTAACGTCCTCATCTATGTCAGTTACATGATTATGAATAGTGGAGCTAATACTGTGCCTTGTGGTACTGAGCTGAGGACCTCCGATTCTGGTGAAGATACTCCTTGTACTGTAACGACTGTTAGAAAATCTAGAAGAGGAAGAACCATTGTTGTCCCAAGGCGATACGATGACTAAGCTGACTGATGCAGCATTGCTTGTATATATATTAAGTTAAGGTGTGTGTATATATCCATCTCATAATTGTAAGGTTAGTGAAAAATTAACTTAATTTAGAGCTAGCATTTTTGAGCTCTTGTGGCATCATTGTTTGGTCACACTGTTGGCATCATTTTGGGACGCTGCGCGTCTTTTCTACTCGTTTGTGGAAGGTCGTACGTAAAGGTGTGGTTTGATAGAGAGCTCTCTTGCAATTCAGTTTGGTTGTTTAGATGCATGATTGTTGCATCGTGCAATAGTCCAGGTTGCGTTGTTGTTGCAAGGTTCAGAAAGACCACAAATAGTACCCTTTTGTTTACTTAAGTTCATGTAATTTAAGGTCTAAGGTAGGCCCGCATCGAGTCAGCAACCCTGAGGTAGGACCTAATAGGATCTCAAATCCGTAAGTTTTAATTTAGCTTAACTTGGGCTTTAGGTAGAACTTGCCCTTTAGAATTTGGCCGTTCACGGCTCAGCTGGGATTTCGAACCCGACAAATAAATAAAATAACATGGTCCTTCAGAACCGGATTTCTACCCCAAGACTGAGTCAGTGACCATTTTCGGCAAAGTTCTGATTGTGCAAATTGTATCCCAAGTTAGGCCTAGACGGGTTGAGTATTATTGAGTTAAGGTCCCAGGGTAAAAAGTTTGGTCGCCCAATTGCGAAACTTGGCCAGTCGTCTGTCGTTTTTTGGCCTACTTTTTTTCCGGTTTGGTTAATTTTGGGTTGTTATTGAATTAATGTCCCAGGGTAAAGTTTGGTCGCCCAATTGCGAAACTTGGCCAGTCGTCTGTCGTTTTTGGCCTACTTTTTTTCCGGTTTGGTTAATTTGGGTTATTATTGAATTAAGGTCCCAGGGTAAAAAGTTTGGTCGCCCAATTGCGAAACTTGGCCAGTCGTCTGTCGTTTTTGGCCTACTTTTTTTCCGGTTTGGTTAATTTGGGTTATTATTGAATTAAGGTCCCAGGGTAAAGTTGGTCGCCCAATTGCGAAACTTGGCCAGTCGTCCGTTTTTTTGGCCTATTTTTTCCGGTTTGGTTAATTTGGGTTATTATTGAATTAAGGTCCCAGGGTAAAGTTTGGTCGCCCAATTGCGAAACTTGGCCAGTCGTCTGTCGTTTTTTGGCCTATATTTTTTCCGGTTTGGTTAATTTGGGTTATTATTGAATTAAGGTCCCAGGGTAAAGTTTGGTCGCCCAATTGCGAAACTTGGCCAGTCGTCTGTCGTTTTTTGGCCTATATTTTTTCCGGTTTGGTTAATTTTGGGTCATTATTGAATTAAGGTCCTGGGGTGGAAAATTTGGTATTCCATACTGGTGTTTGGTTAGTACCCTACCCAGCAATTCAGTTTATTTGAAAGTAAAATTTGCGTTTGATCAGTTTGGTTAAGTATTTCTGCCAATTCAGCTCATTTGGTATTGAGCCCAAGGGTTGTTTACATTGAAGATGAGTGCATCTGAATTGAACAAATTTATAAAAAGGAGAAGTGCCTACAAATGTCTAATTACAAAGGTCATTGCCACTATAGATTCTGCCATAGAGCAAGAGGATTTACGCTTAGTGACTGCGAAGCTTGCCATATTAGACAACTAAAAGGTTGCTCTAAGTGAGGTAAATGTTAAAATTGAGGCTCTTATAGAAGAGGATGAAATAGAAAATAACATAATTTACTTTGAAGAGATTATTGATGATATGATTAACGTAGGCCTCCGAGCAAAAGAGTTTAGCAGCTCAGTACAGTTAGAGACCAGGTCTAATAATGAAACACAACACTCAACAAATGATGCTTGTGAAGTTAAGGTTAACAGATCTGTAGTTCAATTACCGAGGCTTGTACTCAAACATTTTCTGGGAGTATTCAGGAATGGCAAGGATGGGCAGACAGTTTTCAATCAGCAGTTCATTCTAGTCAAGTGTTAAGTGCCGTGGAGAAGTTTAATTATTTGCGTCCCTCTTGGAAGGGGAGGCAGCAAAGACTATAGCAGGATTAGCATTAACAGAGGCTAATTATAATGTGGCTTGGGATATATTAAAGAAACGGTTTGGTAAGCCAGAGATCTTAATTAAAAGCCACCTCCGTGCACTTTTAGCTATACCTCCTGAATAATCCTAATAGTGTCAAGGAGTTACGGCAGTTATATGATGAATTTGAAATTAGAACTAGGTCCCTGGACAACTTGGGTGTAGGAATGGAAAAGTATGGTATAATGTTGGTTCCTACACTGGAGTCTAAATTGCCTAGCTCAATTTTGCTTGAATTAAGTAGGGGACACTCTGCAGAACATGTGTACATCCCCCTTCAGCAGATGTTAAGTCTTTTAGGCACAGAATTAGCAAGACGAGAGGGAGTTGAGTTTGCACAGTGGGATGGTAAACAAGGGGACAAAGGCAGGCACAGCACCAAAGTTTCCACAAAAAGGAAATAGCCCAGGTACAGTGTCAGCTCTACATGCTCCTCTGAGAATAAATTAAAGGGAATCAAGGAATGCATATTTTGCGAAGGCAACCACAAGTCATATAAATGTGAGGTGGCTGAGGCCTTACCCTTTGAGGAGAGAAAGGACAGGGTAACTATGTCCACAGCATGTTTTAAATATTTTTTGAAAGGTCATAGAGCAAGGTTTTGTAAGTTTAAAATTTTGTGCAAAAAATGTCATGGTAGGCATCAGCCATTATTGTGTGAAAACACACTTAGTAGGCCTACCCCAGAAGTAGAGACATCAGTGGCACATGCCACTGCTATGCAAGGGAGTAAAAGTAAAGGGGAATTATTGCAAACAACTGCAGCCTTATTAATTGGGAATGAGGGAGAAGCTACTGTAAGAGTGTTGTTTGATAGTGGTAGCCAGTGTAGTTTTATTAAGACCAGAATTTCCAGAAAATTGAAGTTTAAAGAACTTAAGAGGGAAAATTTAAGAATTTCTGGGTTTGGGGTTCCGTTCAAAACCGAACCAAATTTAAGAAGGTAGAAGTTCTGGTTAAAGGGTTGTTACCGCAAAGTCCCACTATCAAGGTCCAAGCTGTAGAGATTGAGGAACTTTGTGCTCCAGTCACTACTTGTTTAGATATGGCATGTGTCCAAGAATTGCAAGTTAAAGGAATTAATTTGGGCAATAATAAGTTTGAGGGAACAGAAGATATTAGTCTTTTGATTGGAGCTGACTATTATTGGACTTCATCACTGGTAATATTGTCCGTACATCTCAAGGCCCAGTAGCTATTGAAAGTAAGCTAGGCTGGATGCTACATGGTAGTTATTGCAATGAAATGGAAGTTAAGGCTCTCTTTGTTAAGATTGAGGAGAACAGCCATGGTCTGGAAAGGCATTTGAAAGCGTTTTGGGAACTTGAATCTATTGGTATAAAGGACAAACAGGCAAGTACAGTGGAACAATGATGTTTTAGAGCAATTTGAAAAAGGGAGGGTTTAGAGATGGTTGCTATGAGTTGGCCTACCATGGAAGGATTCTTGCAAACCTGGTTCAAACCTTCAGCTAGCTAATCGGAGGTTGGAGACTTCATTGTACCGGCTAAGAAAAATGAGGAGTTGTTAATTGAATACGATGAGGCCATCCTAAGTTATGTAAGGGAGGGCTATGCTGAAAGGGTGCAAGGTGAGCTGGTGAGCCAGGAGGCACATTATCTGCCACACCATGCAGTGGTACGGCGAGACAAAACTACCACCAAACTGAGGGTAGTTTTTGATGGCTCAGCCAAGGACAAAGGTGGTGTGTCCTTGAATGACTGTTTGGATGCGGGGCCAAATTTAAATGCAGATTTATTTTCCTTGTTACTGAGATTCAGGTTTGGTAAGTAGCATTGACTGCAGATGTGAAGCAAGCCTTTTTGCGGATAAAGTTAAAACCAGAGGACAGAGATGCAGTAAGGTATCTGTGGGTGGATACGAAAGACTTGTTGGAAAATGAACCTAAGGTTCAAGCAATAGAATGAAGTCAGTGTTGTTTGGCCTCAGCTCTAGTCCATTTCTGTTGGCAGCTACTATGCAGTACCATTTTAAGAAATATTCTGAAGTCTATCCTAACAATTGAACACATAAGGAAAAATTTTTATGTTGATGATTTGCTATGTTCCGTGGATAATACAGAAATGGCTAAACAGATATTCATGGAGGCTAGAGCTATAATGAGGGAGGCTGGCATGGAGCCCAGAAAATGGCAGACCAATCATTCGCAATTACAAGAGTTTATGAGTCATTCCTCTGTTATAGTATCTGATGCAGCAGAAAGTATTGAGGATTCTGGTATTAAGGAGTTGTGGGCAATAGACGCAAGGTGCTAGGCATCGTTTGGCAGCAAGATGATGATTTGTTACCTTCAATGGGAAATCTTTAGTAGAGCTGGCCGAGAATGAGACAAGGTGGACAAAACGTACAGCTCTTAGTTTGGCTTCGAAGGTCTTTGATCCTCTTGGATTCCTGGCTCCATTTGTGATAAAGTCAAAAATTTGGTTTCAGAGCCTCTGGGAAATTGGACTTGGTTGGGACCAAGAGTTACCTGATCATATGGTGGTAAGGTGGAAATATTGGTTCAAAGAATTGGCACATCTTGGAGACATTGAAATCCCAAGATGGTACTTTGGAGAGTTGAACAATAGTCCAGACAATTTGGAGCTGCACATCTTTTGTGATGCAAGTGAGGAAGCCTATGCAACTTGTATTTATATAAGAGGCGCATTGCAAGAAGAAGTAAGTTGCAGGTTGGTTGCTGCAAAGAGTAGAGTAGCACCTTTGAAAAGGCTTTCTGTTCCAAGGTTGGAATTGATGGGTGCCGTTATTGCTAGTCGGCTTGCAATTACAGTGCGAAAGTCTTTGGCCCTCTATGAAATTCCAAGCTATTATTGGACAGAACTCCACTATAGTTTGGCACTGGTTAAGAAGTCAGGCAAGGAAATGGAAACCATTTGTTGCCAATAGGGTGGAGGAAATTCAAGCGCACACAGATCCCAAGCAATGGAAGCATTGTCCAGGCATCCAAAACCCCGCTGATTTACCAACACGAGGAATTCGGTGAAAGATCTTTCACAATCAAGTTTGTGGTGGAATGGCCAGAGTGGCTAAAACTTGGAAGTGAAAACTGGCCTTCTAATCAGCCTGTTGTAGGAGAATGCCAGGCTGAAGAAGCATGGGTGAGTGAGGTGAGAAAATGCGCTGTGAACAGTTGTCAAGTTATGCAGCAGGACCCCATATTGAGGCTTGAGGACATTAGCAGTCTGAAAAGATTGTTAAGAGTGACAGCAATGGATATATATAAACCAACACATTAAGGGAGAAACAAGAAGGGAATTCTGAACGTAATGAGATTCAGCAAGCCAGGAAATACTGGGTGGTATATGCGCAGAAGGAAAAATTTGGTGAAGAGCGGGAATTGCTCACCAGCCATCCATTACAGGTTCTACCAAACATTCTGCACTCAAGGGTTTGGATGTGTTTTTGGATCAGGATTTATTGAGAGTAGGAGGTAGACTACAGTTTTCTGGGCTTCCAGAGGAGAAAAGACATCCAATTTTGCTACCTTCTGGGGGTACTTTGTGGACCTTTTGATCCTGGATACTCATCATAAGCTGTTACATGCTGAGTTAGAGAAGTGATAATAGAGATTAGACAACAATTTTGGATTCTCCAAATTAGACAAGTAGTGAAAAAGGTCTTGCATAAATGTGTGGTTTGCAAGCGTTGGAGTGCAAAGCCTTATTATGAAAAGGTGGCTCCACTTCCAAGAGAACGGTGTGTCTATACTGCCCCATTTGATGTAGTGGGAGTAGACTTTGCAGGGCCAGTCTATGTGTATGAGCGAGGGGAGTCTAACAAAGGTTATATATGTCTTTTTCACCTGTGCTACCACCAGAGCAATCCATTTGGAGTTAGTAAGCAACTTAAGTAGTGATGTATTTCTTTTGGCCTTTAAAAGGTTTGTGAACAGAAGGGGTTTCCCAAATAAAATCATATCGGATAATGCAAAAACCTTCAAAAAGGCTGCAAAGGAACTCCAAGAAATTTGGTCCTTGCTAAAAAGAGGAAGGATTCCAATCCTACTTTTCACACCAAGGGGTACAGTGGGAGTTTATTGTTGAGAGAGCACCATGGTGGGGAGGATTTTGGGAAAGGCAGTGAGAAGTGTAAAGTGTCCATTAAGAAACTTTTAGCTAATGCTCATTTGAGCAAAGAAGAATTCTCTACTGTTTTATGTGAAGTAGAAGCAATGGTGAACAGTAGGCCTATCACTTTTGTTTACAACAGTAGGCAGGATGCAGAGCCATTGACACCAAATCATTTTCTTTGTGGTAAACGATTAACATCAAACCCCAGTGTGCCAGAAGACTTGCAGCCCATCCAGAGCACTCAAGGAGAGTTAACCAGACGGTTCAGTACCTTGAGAGCTACAAGATCAGTTATGGAAGAGGTGGCAGATGGAATACTTGCCAGAACTCATTATTACTCATCAGGCAAGGTAAAGGGCTCAATGCAAATTGTATCAAGGTGGGAGAAGTGGTAATGATTGGGGATGAAAGACCAAGGCAATGCTGGAAGCTTGGCATAATTGAAGAGTGTTTGTTGGCAAAGACAATTTAGTTAGGTCTGCACTGGTAAAGACTTCAGGAGGAAAGTTAAAGAGACCTATACAAAAACTCTATGCTTTAGAAATCAGCAAAAACACAGATAGTCAAGATGAAACATTTGAGTTACAGCCTCATGAAGAAGGCTTGGCTAACCTTGCAGAAGGTAATAACAACAATGCCTCTTCGTGTGGGGAGTGTTAGAAAATCTAGAAGAGGAAGAACCATTGTTGTCCCAAGGCGATACGATGACTAAGCTGACTGATGCAGCATTGCTTGTATATATATTAAGTTAGGTGTGTATATATATCCATCTCATAATTGTAAGGTTAGTGAAAAAATTAACTTAATTTAGAGCTAGCATTTTTGAGCTCTTGTGGCATCATTGTTTGGTCACACTGTTGGCATCATTTTGGGACGCTGCGCGTCTTTTCTACTCGTTTGTGGAAGGTCGTACGTAAAGGTGTGGTTGATAGAGAGCTCTCTTGCAATTCAGTTTGGTTGTTTAGATACAGATTGTTGCATCGTGCAATAGTCCAGGTTGCGTTGTTGTTGCAAGGTTCAGAAAGAAGACCACAATAGTAACCCTTTTGTTTACTTAAGTTCATGTAATTTAAGGTCTAAGGTAGGCCCGCATCGAGTCAGCAACCCTGAGGTTACCCTGAGGTAGACCTAATAGGATCTCAAATCCGTAAGTTTTAATTAGCTTAACTTGGCTTTAGGTAGAACTTGCCCTTTAGTATTTGGCCGTTCACGGCTCAGCTGGGATTTCGAACCCGACAAATAAATAAAATAACAACGACTTGCCGCCGCTCATTAAGGAAATTATATATCCATTTCCCTACTTTTTCTGTTATTCCCATATATTTCAGTTTATGTATTATGATTCCATGGTCACACTTGTCGAACGCTTTGGCAAAGTCTGTGTATATTGCATCGTAGTTTTCATTACTTTCAAGTGCATCAATAATGTTGTTCTAGTGTTCCATTAGTTGTGATAGGCATGATCTGCCTGACCGAACCCATGTTGGTTATCGTTTAATTTTTTCAGAGTTTCCAAAAAGCCGTAGGTTTTTGTCTAACTATTCTTTCAAATAGTTTAGTGAGCTGAGATGTAAGCGACACTGGCCTATAGTTTTTGGCCTCGGATCGATCTCCTTTATATATTGGGACTATGTTCGCGCTCTTCAGGACGCCCGGTATTTCTCCCTGAGGTAGGGTTGCCAGACGTCCTTTATTTCGATCTCTTGTCCTTGTCCTTTATTGAAGCGTCAAAGGACGGCATATGTCCTTTATTTCTATTTTTATGTCTATTTCAAAATCATAAATAATAAATCCTTTAAGAAATTTATTATAATTACATAGGTATTTTTTTGCGTTTTGTTCCTTGACAGAGTAGGTAACCATTATCATTGCATCGTTAAGGCTTAATAAGTTAATAACAGTGTAGGCTCATTGATTTCTATGTAGCCGCAATAGATAATTCTGTGAGCTCTACTGCAATAAGCGGAGTGCCCCACAAATGTGTACGACAACTTATTTTTCCATACGCTGCGTCGCTGAACGATACAGTAGTGGTACTGCTCTCGTCTATATTCAAGAACATTCATTTTAAATATAGTAAAAATCAAAGATGTTGAAATAAATATTTATCCTATACATTTAAAAATTTTTTGTGGGAGCCCCCCCCCCCTCTCTCTCTCTCTCTCTCTCTCTCTCTCTCTCAGACATTCAAATAACCCTCCCCCAGCAGCTAGTCCCCCTCCCCCAGTAGTTAGTCCCCCTCCAACAGCAATAGTGAGGGGCTCTTCGACTCCGACAGCCCTGGCTGTTCGGGAAACGGGTCGTGCTAGGGGGCGGTCAGAATAGGGAAGGCTCCCTCCGTGCAATGCTTTTTAATGTAGGTCAATTAGGAACAAGTTTCGCGAGCTACGGGCGCTCTTAGCATCAGAATACCAGGATATCGTTGCTATCACCGAGTCCTGGATTCATACTGATCGTAGGGACTACGTTGGGGAGTTCGAAATTCCTGGGTATAGAATGTTTCGCAAGACCGCACCCGTGGGAGGGGGGTGGGGTACTAATACGTCAGAGACACGTTGAGTCCGGTTGATTGTCAGTTCCGGTCGGAACGGGAGCTGCTTGGCGTCGATCTGAACGTGGGAGGGACGAACTATAGGTTAATCTTGGTGACAGACCTCCGCATCTCCTCATCGAGGAGGATACAGCCCTGTACACCGAACTCAGTAGCCTGCTAGGGGATAGGGTGTGTGTAGTTTTGGGAGACTTCAACTGTCGCGGCATAGAGTGGGAAAGCAGGACTGCCGATGCTGAAGGGAGGAGGCTAGTTGACTTTGCTGATGAGAACTTCCTCACTCAGTGGGTCAACGAGCCTACACGAGGCGAAAGCGTTCTGGACTTGGTGTTCACGACCGAAGACAACCTCGTCACTGGCCTCACCGTTGACGAATCGTTGGGCGGGAGTGATCACAGTCTTATTAGGTTCCGTGTGTGTGTCCATCGGGTGAAGCGTAGTAACTCGAGAGGCAGTAAGCTCGATCTCCGGCGGGCGAACTTTGTTAGCCTCAGGGATAGCGTAGGAGATATGGGGTTAGAGGTCGGCGGCGATGTTGAGGGAGTATGGAGTGCATTCCGGGACGAGTTTATGGTGCTGCAGTCTGCTGCCATACCCTCAAAACCGGTCACCCCTGCTTCAACGCAGCCTAAGTGGTTCAATCGTGACATCGCTTCGGCTATCCGAAATAGGAAAGTAGCGTATAGGAGGGCGAAGGCCAATCGTTCCCACGAGAACACTTTAGCGTATGTCCGCCTGTGTAGGGAAGTGAAGGCGAAGGTTAGGCTAGCGAAACGTAACGAAGAACTACGGGTGGCAAGCCTCTGCAAGGGGAACCCTAAGGAGTTCTTCAGTTATGTTAATAGTAGAAAGCCCATTAGAAGCATGATAGGTCCGTTAAAGGACGGAAGCGGCGTTCTGCGGACCTCGGACGCGGACATCGCCAATGTGCTTAATAAGTACTTTGCGGGAGTGTTCACCAGGGAGGACACCCGCATCATCCCCGAGCCAGGTGTGAGGCACGAAGGTGCTGGCCTGGATAATGTTCGATGTACCGCGACAGTCGTTGCCGATAGAATAGACAAACTGAGCGCGTTTAAGGCTCCTGGGCCAGACCAGTTTCTCCCAGAGTGTTGCGGGAGGTGCGCGACCAGGTGGCTCCCCACCTGGCTACAGTCTTCAACAAATCGTTGGAGACGGGCCAGGTGCCTGGTGACTGGAGGGAAGCCAACGTGACCCCTATCTTTAAGAAAGGGGATCACGAAAGTCCAGGGAACTATCGTCCCATTAGTCTCACTTCAGTTGTAGGTAAATTATTAGAGGGGATAATAGCGGATAGGATCGTTGACCATTTGGATTCCTACAAGCTGCTTGGGGACTCCCAACATGGGTTTAGACGGCATAGGTCATGTCTCACCAACTTGCTCGAGTTTTTCCACGTCATGTTGGGTGAGTACGATAAGAGTAGGGCGATTGATATACTTTATCTCGACTTTCAGAAAGCCTTTGATAAGCTACCTCACCGCCGGCTAATGGCGAAAGTGCGCGCGCTGGGTATCGGTGGGGAAATAGGTAGGTGGATTGAAAACTGGCTGAAGAATAGGCGGCAGAGGGTTGTAATTAAAGGTGCTAGTTCGGGTTAGGCCTCGGTCACTAGTGGGGTTCCTCAGGGTTCCGTTTTGGGGCCGCTGTTGTTTATCATTTACACAAATGATATCGACGGTGGCATCGTCAGTCGGATCGCCAAATTCGCTGATGACACCAAGCTTGGGGCCAATGTTAGGACGCCCGAAGCGATCGAGGAACTGCGTGCGGACCTAGGTAGGATAGGAGAGTGGTCCGAAAAATGGCAAATGCCGTTTAACTTGGGTAAATGCAAAGTGATGCACATTGGCTACGCCAATCCCAAGTCGGACTACTCGATGTTGGGCAGTAATATCGAGGTGACTGATTTAGAAAAGGACTTGGGTGTGCTAATTAGCAGCGACCTTAAGTTTACGAAACAGTGTGTAGAGGTGGAAAAGAAAGCCAGAAACTATTGGGTTATATCAGGAGGCAATTTCAGTTTCGGAACAAGGAGATTGTGCTCTCACTGTACAATTCCCTTGTTCGGCCGTACCTGGAGTATGCTGTGCAGTTCTGGTCGCCCACCCTCAGGAAAGATATTGAGAGGCTGGAGCGAGTGCAGGCGAGGGCCACAAAGTTAATCCCTTCCGTTAGGCATATGGGCTACAATCGACGGTTACGCGCCCTGAACATGTTTCGCTTGAAACTTGGAGGCTGCGCGGTCAACTGATCGAGGTTTTTCAAGCTCTTACGAGGGTTCAACGATGTCGATTTTAGAAGTATGTTTAGTTTAAATGATAACCCAACTCGCAACAATGGTTGGAAGTTGGATTTGAAACGGTTTGGACTAGTGTGTGTGGGAATTACTTTACGTATAAGATCTGTGACACATGGAACAGTTACCTTCGGAAGTTGTGAACAGTTCCTCTGTGGATCAGTTCAAGAAAAGGTTAGACGAAATCTTGCACACTATTTGAGTGTGTAAAGACATTTAGGACCTCAGTCTGCGGAAATTTTTCTTCCTATAAAATAGTTAATATCTGGAACCAACTTCCTCAGAGGTTGTTTCCAGTCAAAGTGTAAATCTGTTTAAAAATAGGCTAGACAAAGTACTGAACACACTCATAGTTTAAGATTAAAACCTCAGAAAACTCTGCAGGAGTTCGCTTGCTCGGTGTCTCTGTGAGCAAGCTAAATATAGAGCTATTTATATATTCTCGATTTTCCTGTAAAATTTCCTTGGCTACTTTTCCAGGGTCAAGGTATTTTCTTCAACCTTTTTCCGTACCTGCCTCTGGCAGGGAGGGAGCGGAGGGTGGGGAGAGAGCCTTCTACTTTACTATCCAGTTTTCTACTACTGCTAGGATAGTTGAAAGAAAAATAAACTTTTACAAAATTTTCCCTGGCTCCCGTTGCCATTGGTACCTCCTCGGTATGGGCCGCAAGGCCTTTTGAGGTACTTCTTTTCCTTGTAACTCCTTGTAACTCTCTCTCTCTCTCTCTCTCTCTCTCTCTCTCTCTCTCTGCAGGAGTTCGCTTGCTCGGTGTCAGAGTATGAAATTGCACTACTCAGAAAATTTGTGAAAAAATCGAATGAACTGCGTGGAAAGGATAGACTCCAAAAACCTAACGTAATAATTAGTTAATTTCAAACGAGAAAATTTAAAATTGAAATGGCTGTAACTTTTTAAGTTTTCATTTCTAGCAAAAATGAGTTGCATTTTTTATTTCAGAGTATGAAATTGCACAATTGAGCAAATTTGTGAAAAAATCGAAAGAAGTGCGTGGAAACGATTACTCTCCAAAAACCTAACGTAATAATTAGTTAATTTCAAACGAGAAAATTTAAAACTGAAATGGCTGTAGCTTTTTAAGTTTTCATTTCTAAATAAAATCAGTTCATTCTCTAAATCAGAGTATGAAATTGCACTATTTAGCAAATTTGTGAAAAAATCGAAAGAAGTGCGTGGAAAGGAAAAGACTCCAAAAACCTAACGTAATAATTAGTTAATTTCAAACGAGAAAATTTAAAATTGAAATGGCTGTAACTTTTTAAGCTTTTTTTTTAGAAAAAATTAGTTGCATTTCTATTTCAGAGTATGAAATTGCACAATTGAGCAAATT